>VXBQ01017623.1:758729-794621 GCA_013400175.1 Phainopepla nitens
TTGAAGGAGGCGGTGGGGGTACCGGGGCTGCTCGGCGGCCGCATCGAGGGGAGCGGGAGGGACGCTGGAGTGTGGCGGAGAGCTGAGGATTGCGCGGGGAGGGAGGGCACGGGTGGGCAGGAGCGATGTGTGGGATCTGGTCGCCAGCAGCCCGCCCGCTGACCCGCATCGCTCCTCTTCGCTCCCCATCTCTCCTTTTCGCGCCCCGAGCCCGCTGGAGCCTGCGGGGGCTCTCGCCGGGCTGTCGGAACAGGCGCCTGTGCTGGGGCAGGGGAGCGCGGCCACGCGTGTGCACACTCCCGGCCGGGGCAGCCGTGTCCCTCCTGTGCCCGCGGCCGTGTCCCTCCTGTGCCCGCGGCCGTGTCCCTCCTGTGCCCGCGGCCGTGTCCCCGCTCCGGGCTGCGGGTGGCCTGGGGAGCGGAGCAGGCGCTGCTCCCCCGCAGTTCCGCGTTTATGAATGGACGCGGTGTGGCCGCTGGGAGCCCGCTCCGCCAGGAGGACCCCTTGGCCTGCGGTCACGGCCATTGGCATTCCCTGTGTCCATCGCTGTGTTACTGCCGTGAACGGAGCGCGCTGGGCCCGCCCCGCCATACGGGTCTTTCATTCATGTTTTTCAGAAGGAATTGTGCATGTCAGGGCTGTCACTGCAAACTCTACAGACTTCCCGAAGTGACATGCAAATGAGACTGCAGCCAAAGGCAATATTTTTAATGGCTTAAAAAAAAAAAATTCAACGGACTGGTGATGCTTTTTTTTTTTCCTTTTTTTTTTTTTTTTTTTTTTTTTTATTTTTTGTTTTTTTATTTNAATTCTGTATCATTGAGCTGAGTGCCTGCGTGCCTGTTTGTTCAGTCTATTGCTCGGCAGCCAGCTTGATCGACAATGTACAGATAACAACCCTGGCAAAGAGACTTTATTTTAAACTGGGATAAAAGCTGTCCTTCTTTCTGATTTTGAGCAAAGACTATTTTAAGAGAACCACCTGTGCTTACCTATTATCCTCCACCTATGCGGTAGACAAGCTGTCTTCTCACCTGTAAAGATTCAAGGTCAAATCTTCAGCTATAGAAGCTTTCGCACTGTTGACACTTTTCCCCTCTGAAGCCATGAGGAGAAAATCTTTCCTCTCTGTGCACTCACAAACAGAGATGATACCAGTGTGGATGTGCAGCTATTCTTTCCTCACATTTGTGTACATTAACTCTTGCTTAGGATGGAAACTGGCATCTGGCTGTCCACCCACCATTTCTTTTACTGGACAGAATGTCCACTTTTTGTCCTCTGAAATCTCTCTCTCCAAGTTGTAGTACATGGTAGCAAATCTCTGTCTTAAAATGGACAGAGAGATACCTGGACACCTTTCTATCCACTCTTCTAAATCACAGTAAATCCTACAATAGATAGTTCAGCTTTATAGCTGGACTCAATGATCTTAAAGGTCTTTTCCAACCTAAATGATCCTCCTCAAGCTATTTGCTCCATATTGCTAGTTCTGTTTATGGGTGAATTATTTGTGGTGTCTGCAGGTGCTTGGTAGCTGAATATTGTCTCATCTTTATTCAAGAAAGCTCACACTGCACTGATTGCAGGCTCATGTGATTCTGAGGAGAGAAATTGATGCAATCTTATGCTCTTTACAAAGACATTTTTGAGGAACTTTTTTACTACCAGTGAAATCTGATGTAGAACAGTGCACATGTTGATATCTCTGACAAGCTGACTCCTGCTGCTTGAAAAATCCAAATTCAGGCTTAGTTTGGGATTTAGTCATGGACCTTCTCGAAGAAGAGCAGGAGTGCTTTCAAAGAGAGTTTTAGTGGCTACTAGTGCTTTATAGTATCATCCTTAATGCTATCATACTCGTGGCATGTGAAGTCAATGCTTTGATTCTATTTTTAACATGTCCTATTCAAACAACACTTAAGCAACCAGGAAAAACCCTCCCTTTCTGTACATCGTGCTGAAAATTACATTTCTGCTTCTTATTTTGCTTTGTGCACTCACATGAGATAAGGAGTGTCCCAGAAATTATATCTGTATGAGTGGGAGGCACAGCACATCCCTTAGATATTAGTAATAAACTGGATTCTGACAGTTAATTAACAACCAAGGGTAGAATCAGAAGCTCAAAGTTTGATTGACATCTATTGGGTTCTTGAGTGAGATACACAGCAGGAACCCCACTAATAATAGCATATAACAAGGTCTGCATTGCTATTTAGCTTTCAATTTAATTGGAGAGTTGACACAGACTGTCCAAGCTGCTGCACAAACCAGCTAAAGTGAAAAACATTAGCAAGTCTCTGTATTTGAATGCAGGTTTCTGTATTGCACACAAAGTGCTTCATGTCAATGATTCTCTTGTATGCCTGGGTTGGCTGCTCACCAGGTATTTCAGTGTAAGTCAAGGAAAAGAAACAGATTTTAGGATGATTTTATGACATATTTACATGAACATTCAGGGAGTGTGAAATCTAGATGGCAATATCATTATGATGATTTATCCTATTTTCTTCTTCACTTTGTCACTATTTATCACTAGAAGCAGAACAAGTTTGGAGGGTAAGGACTTTCTGTTTTGCAAATAAGACCAAAAATTTTCTTTACTACTGCAGAGCAATGAAACTCTTGCAATTTCTTTGCACATCTAAAGGACTTCTTATTGCAGAATGTATGTTTACTGTAAAGACCTTTTTCTTCTTTATTTGAAACCATGTCATTAAAAACATTGCTTGAAAATAGGAAACTAGATAATTAAAGAGGAAAAGTTATTTTTAGGATGTTTGGAGGTTTCTGGTTCCTGATGCCATTCCAGGCTGATCAGTTGCAGTAGTTAATAACTGGAGTAAGATTACAAGGGTACATTACCTTGTACATTACAAGGTAATGTACAACTACATATATTTAACTCTGCTTATATATATGAAGAGTGCAAATGACCCTTGTTGAAGTTATTCATTCACATGGGTCAGGGTTTTTCTAATGAAATGTTTTCTCTCATGGAATATGCATTCATCAAAATGAAAGTGTGCAGCAGAGATTACTTGGTTTGATCAAAGACTGAAGGCAAAACAAGCAGCATCCCACCAGCTGTGCTGCTGGGCCTCTTGGCAGGCCTGCCCAGAGCTAGCAGGAGCTGAAATCTTTAGCATATACAGGCTGCCAGTGCCCAGCTTGAAAGTCCTCAACACTGCTGGCTCCCAAGGGTAAGAGACCGTGCAGTACATCAGTGAGAAGTCTCAGAAACTTTCTTTACTCACACTGTTTGGTGATCCTTGCTTTTCATTCCAACTCAGAACGAGACTGTGAGACTTACCCTTCTCTGGATAGATGTATTATTTATTATCTGTTTTACAGTAACTGTTAGTTTTGCTGAGATCTGTAAGAACCCAACTATGCTCCTTTCTTCAAACAGTTCATAGTCTGACTCATAGAGTTCAACAGCCTCCATTTGATTTTTCTAGGGCTGAAGCAGAAAAAAATCTGTGTGTGGCTCTAATACCAGAGTCCTGCTCAATGCTTCTGAATAGGCAACTCTCTCAAATACTGCTCTGATATAATTTTAAAGATATCCAGTGAATACAGAGGTCTAGGCATACATGCCTATGTTGGTAGAATTGGATGAGTCATGTATTCTCTGAAATGATCTTCATGAATCCTATTTCATTGCTGTAGATGAGGCATATTTCATTTAATTACATTTTAAATTATTACATTTCATTTTTTTCAGATTACTTGGGGAATCTGGCACTGAAAGGACTTTGTTTGTAATATCAGCATGAGAGTCACCTTTATCTGTTGAATGAATAATAACTAGAATGGCTTTACCATTGTTAAGAAGACAGCACATAGGAAATGAGACAATATGTATATATTTTTTTCTACCTAAGATAGAGAAAGTATGAGCTCAATTTATGTAAGAATTCGAGTATCAACTGAAGCACATTGCTGTTTCTATAATATAGGGATTACTCACCATCTTTCAAAACAAAAAAATATTGAAGGGTTTGGGATTTTTTTTTTTTTTTATAATGCACAGTTTATTTTCTGTGTTATATGTCAAGTGAAACCTTCTTTGTTTTCTTGGACATAAGCAGCTGACTTACTGCCTGTCTCACAAGTGGAATGTGTCAGAGAAGAGCTATAATGGACTGTTCCCTAGGGGAAGGGGTGCCAGGAGCTGAGGGCAGCAGCAAGACTGGCAGGGCAGTGTACTCACCAACACAGTCCCACAGTGCCTGAGAGCTTGCTAGGTCTGAAGATGTTTACCAGGTTTCAGTAATCTCCCAGCAATCACCAGATGAATCTATAGTGATGAAACAGATCTGAGGTTAAGCCAGAAAATCAAGTCAGTGGATGAGTTTTGCAATCAAATTCAGCAAGGCAAAAGCCTACTTGCAGCCTGGTCTTTGCCTGAGCTTAGTGTGAGAGCCTGGGCTCAAATGCAGCTCTGGAGCAAAAGGCTGATCACAAAAGAGTACTCCAAAACCCCAAAAGCTCTGTTCCCCTAAGCCTACAGCTTACATGCTCCCCCCTACCAGAGCTGACCTCCAGCATGGACAGCTAGCTCCTGGGCAGGGGGCAGAGGTTGCAGAGCCTGGGGGTGCACTCAGCTCTGACAGAACTGTGCTCTGTCTCCTGGTTCTTAGCATGGATTTTAGCCAGTTTGTGGGATATTATATTGACAATGAGCATCCATTATACAGATTCAGAAGCTGTATAATATGCAAGATATTTGCTGGAACATGTCACTAGTATAGTGAATTGTATTTTCTTTCTATATCCTGCAGAAAAGGCCCTAAGTCTTACATCTCCATCAGAAACAGATGTGGACATGGAAAGGTTTTTTCCTAGTGCAACTCATGTTGCAGTGACTGATGGGTGCTTTTTGAAGCATATTTTTTCAAAGGTGCACAGCATTTCAGCTGTGAAACACACCTTCATTTTAATGTCATGCATCTATAAATTGAATCAGCAAACTGTGAAATCTTTTTGTCATAGTGTCATACACGGTATGACATCTAAATTTCTGACTCTTCCACCTGTAACAGGAAGAGTGGATAAAGATTTTGTAGGCTCTATTTGTAATAATATCAATTATTATTATTATTAAACATCTAGTCAATCAGTATAGCTGGCTCTGCAAAGATGATTGGATTTGCCAGTTAATGATTTAGGGAATGTGTTGGGGGTTGGATATTTTAAACCAATCTGTCTGTCTTAATCAATACAGTTAGATTAGGAAAACTCTTGTGATGGCACCTTTCACTTCCTCCGGAGCTGACCAAACCAGGCATTGGGGGCAGTCTGTTTATAGCATAGCTGATCTTCTTTTAATAACTCCCATTTGCATTAGATTGTTTATTGCCTAAGATTATGCAATCTTCGGCTGAGTTAGAAAATGAATCCATTGCCAATTAGATGGCTGTGCTGTTACTCCCAGTTGTGATCCATAGACATAAGCTTCCAGTACACAGAATTCAGTTCTTGTTTTCTTCTCTAATGCCTTGATAAGACATTGCTTAAGGTGTAGAAGTGTGCTGGAGCACATGAGCAACCCACAACTCTAAAGTCCATTTAAAACCTTTGGTACAATAGAGTATGTGGTAGGTAGACAACCTCAGAAAACATTTTGCTGCAAGCAGACTAGTTGCTGTTATCTTGTTTTATTTATGTATATCCTCACAGTCTTTGTGGGTGACAGTTCCCCATTAGTACATTCCAGTGAAGCTGATATTCAACAAAATACTTTGGGATTTCATGTGTTCTGTGTTATTGAACTAGATTTTTTACAGTTTTGGTAATTCTCCTGTGTGAGGGAACCTTGTTTATATGTGATACATAGGGAGCATGACCTAGCCACCTGCTCCTTTGGCGTATTTCTAAGAATTTCTTCACACATGTTTGACCACATTTAGTGTTTCCTGTTCATGAGGAGCTATCGCCTCACTGGTAGGCCTTGTAATTCCTTTGCTCAGAGTATTGGCTGTCTTTTCAGCTATCATTGAAGAACAGTTCTTATCTGCCAGGCATTGTTACTAGATATAGGGGTGGTTTTTTTAGTATTTCATTTATAATAAACATTGTATAAAGCAGTGTATGTTCTTTGTGCTTTTCAATGTAAGCCTGGTCTCATGTTTCTTTCAGATAAGATTAGTCATGTAAAAATTAAGTAATGTGTGAGTTAAGAGCTTAATAGTGGGTAAGAGATGGACAGCCTAAGGATTAGGTATCTCCCTATTCACAGAAGATAGTGCTTTGTTTTAGATCTTTTGTTCTCATTGCTAGTTTCAAAAACCCCTAATTAAATATTGTCTGCAATTTAAAGTGTTTCTTTCCCCTTAATCAAGATCATCAATGAAATGATTGAAAGACTCATGAGAAGCCTTCCTTAAATAAAATAAGCTTAGACTTAGGCACATAATTTTTAGACTTTTAAGTCAAAGCAGAAGAGTCCTTAATCAGGAGTTGTTCATAATGAAGGTAATTTTAATGACAGCATTTTTCCTTCTAGCTGTATACATTCAGTGTTTGCACAGGGGCTCTAGCTCTCCAGAATTCCCCTTCCTAGCATACATATCTACTTAGCCTTCCTTTCAACCCTCTATGATTGTGTTGCTTGAACACCACTCAGATTGTGATTTGCAGCAGGTAGTATCACCAAAAGAGAATGAGAGGGAGAATGCCGTATGGAGAACCAATTAATTGTGAGGATAAAAAAAATTGGAGGTAGGTGGGCTAGGAGATAGAGAATAAATAATGTATAATTCAAAACTATTTATCACATTTTTTGACACTGGTTGTAAAATACTGTGAAAGAGTGAAGTGTTTTAGACGCTTTCTGCCTAATGCATTTGCAGATGCTGATTACCAGGTCTCATAATCACAGCATCAGTTCCAAATAACTTCTGGATGACTATATTATGATATTTCAGTCAAACAGTTGTGAGACTGAATTACCAAAGCAAAATAAAATCATTGTCGTTTAGTATGAAAAATTATAATTCTTTGTTTACTTCCATCTGGGATTTATTATTCATCAAAAATTAGATAAGAGATAAAGTCATTCCTTTATATATGAAAATGTCAGGAATTGCTGGTTATGGAAATTACATTTCTATTTTGGCCAGGAAGTTGCACTGAAGGATGACCCATTGAATAAGAGGTTGACAAGACTTCTGGAGTGTGAAGGAAATGATTTGGGGTTGACATGTAGAAACCAAACTGACAGCTGACCCAGCAGTCCGCCAGGGGAAGGAGTGCAGCATGGTGTTTAGTATGCTCAAGACAGCATAAATCTTCCAGGAGGCAAGCAGCTGCACTTTATACCAGATGGAGCCTTTGTATTGTTTTCATATTCAGCTTGAGATACAATGAGCTGTGCTAATTGATTAAACACCATTACAGCCTCTAATTAAAATGCCTCAGGACACTAAACCACAGGGACTAAATTTCTGTGTGAAAAATACCAGCCTCACTAAATTGTTGTATTAGAGAAGGTTTTTTTATTCAGGAGTATGAGGTGAAGCTTTCTTGGTGGATTTCTAACAGCAATCCATCTAAAATTTTGACTTTTATTTTAAACTTTTTTTTTTTTTTTTGACCTTTTTGGGACTTTCCTATGAGACTTTTTTGGGGAACGGGAGATCATCAGTGTTTGGAGGATGGGTCCAGAAGCCAGCTTCATCACAGAGCTGTCCTGGCTTACGGAGACCCTCCACAAATTTTTCCAAACGCTTTCAGCCTGGCGACTCCAGCTGGTTTCCGAGCCTTCACTGACACTGTGTGGAAGAGGTGAGAACAGCAAGTGCTTCGCTTAAAGCTCTGCTGAAGTCTGGAAAAAGCAAAGGAAAGTGACCCCGGTGAGATGAAAGGTCTGGGACAGTCTAACAGCCATGAGAAAAACAGCTACTCCTCGTGAAACCTGCCCTGCCTGTCAGAGCTTGCAGGAATAGCTCTGACTCTGGCTGGTTTTGTAGAAGAAAAGCAAAAATACGGAAAATAATACAATACATTGGACAGGTAATTAGGTTCCATTAGAGCACTAGCAGTAGGGAAAATCATGCACAGCAGAAGCATGTTTCAAAACTGTTTTTTAAAACTTCTCTCCTTTTTTTTTTTTCATTATTCTAATCCTCTTTTCTTCAGTATCTGTTTTAACACCACTTTCCCCACTTTCTTTCTCAGTCCCATTTACAGCTAGGAATATCAAAGACTGCATAAAAGCTTTGCAACTAATGTTAAATTGAGGTTTTATTAAATTATTTTATTAAATTATTTTTACTATTTCACAGATTTTTAAATGGAAGTCTAAAGAGCTTAGTTTGGGCCACTCTTCTTTGTTCCAACTAAACAGGCTATTAACACTGGTTTTATAGGAAGGCTGCTGCTGGCCTCATCTCCTATTTTATGAATTTGAAGTACTTTTTGGTAAAATACACTTTCATCTGATAATCTTTACTATCTTTCTTATCCTTTCTTCTCTTCTTCAAGATAAGTGGAAATTCATAGCTCTCTGCTATTTCTGTCTGGGTAGGCAGATGGCATTTCCACTCCATGGAACTTTCTTTCCCTAGCATGTTACTTGAGTGTTTCTGTGTGAGCCAAGTGCCTCTCTGTGAAAGTGCCTGAGATGAAAATGTGCAATTAAAGGAGTGCAAGTGGAGAGTATATGCAATTATTCTTTTCTGACACTTAACTAGCTGCACAATATTCAGTGGCATAGTCAAACTATTTTTCATGCCTATAAAATAGCAGGTTTTGAGCACAGGCTAGAGAATCTTTTTTGATGAGCTGCTAGAACACTGTCAATGAAGGTATTGTCCAAGACTACTGAGTAACCTTGGACTGTAGTAAACTCAGAGTGAGTCTGGAAGGAATGTATTGAACTAACTTTATGTCATTTAGGACTTGTTTATGATTTTTTATCATTCTGTCCTATTCAAATACCTCATAGTAGATCGTCATAGCTTTTTAGCCTTGCACTGAAAGAAAACATTACCAATGCTTGTGGCAGGTTGAAAAGAGTACTGCAAACAGCAGAGGGCAAGGAGGGCAGAGAAAGCTGACTTGGTTTTAAAATACTTCCTCTTCAGAGGCTTTTTTTACAATCTCTCTTTTTTTTTTTTTTTAATACATTCATGGAATGAGTTTCTGGGATATTTAATTATTATGGTAGTATGTAAATATTTATGTAAACTTAAAGGTGATTAAAGTGCTCTTGTGCTGTGTGCCATAAAAAGAATGGGAAATGTTTTATGCTGGGAAAAAGAGAAGAGGTCAGAAGGGGAAATACACAAGCATAAGCAGAGAAATATAGAGTAACAAATCATCTTGCATTTCTGTGCTTGCAAACTATTGGGCTTTTTCGCCTTCCAGGTGCCGACCTCCATGGATTAGAATTCAATGGAATTCAGGGGTAGTTTCGGTACCCTGGCTTTCCTGAACACTGCTACACCCTGAGTAGCAAGAGGCATAGTCTTTCATGTTACTCTGAGGAACAGCAAATACTGAAATTCATCTAAATTCCATCTGTGTTTAGCCAGTGTGATCTGGAAGGTTTAGTACACAGCAGGGAATTAGGAGTCCAAGTTTCTCATTCTATGTCTGATTTACTTTATGGCCTTTAACAACTTCTGTTCTGCACTTCACTTTCTTTGTGTCAGAGATGGAAGTGGTAGTAATTCTTAGGTCTCTGGGGTATCACAAGGTTTCATTTGCTCATACTGATAGACAGCTTTGAACTCAACATGCAGAATGCTATGAATTGGTTTCTGATGCAGCTGACTGCCAGTAAAATTGACCTCATATTTGTCAATTTAATGGATTTTTTTTACCAGAAATAGTGTTTATGTTCAGGTCTTTTTCACATGGACCAGCACAGGAATGGGAATAGGCCTGGTCAAAGACCAAACATATCTGCTTAAACCTTGCACCTTTATGCATTGACATCCATGGCTGTAAATAATGTACTTGTCTGAATTGGGTAGAACACAGGACTGTTGAAACCATAATATGAGAAAAAAGTAGCCAAACTCTGAAATTTTAAACAACTTTTTATTTAATTTTTTTCCTGTTGAGAAAGGGAAGAAGGAGTACAGAAAAACATTGCCACTTAATATCAACTTTTGCCCAAGTAAAAGACAGGACCATACTTTCAATAAGAATTGCCCTTAAGACAAAGAACCAGCCATAAGTAAATGTCCATATCTTCCAATTTTTAGAGTTAAGTATTAAAATAATTGAAAGTGAAGTGGTTTTTGCAATTTTTTTTCCCCAGCATTGCATTTCCAACTGCAAACTACATTCCAGAGGGGCAGCAAAACGGGCAGTATTACTTCCCTGTTAGGTGCTGCCTCTGCACTATCAGACTGTAACTGGGGTAACCCCATGCACGAGTGACAGTGATAAAGCTCTGATTAGTTATGTTGTCATCATCATGCAATGCCATAGAAATAATTACTTTGGTAGGTACTTTAAATCTGCCAAATGGGAAGCAAATACAATCAATATGATGTTTCCTTTAAGCCTTTCATTTATAAGCCTTACCTTTTAGATATCTGAAGCCGAAACTAAGAAAACTTGAAATTCTGTATTCAGGAAGAAAACAGTAGAAGAAATTTATATTGTGTTCTCTTCAAAACCAGTGCAAGAACAATGAAGGGCTTTATAGAGAAGCTTTCATTAGCATTTATGAAAGCATGATACATACATAGCAAAAATTAAATTTATATAGGCTACAGAATTTAGAGGTATCTCTGCAACACATTAAAATACATGAAGAACACATGTTGCATCACAACAGAGGTTTTAGATGAACCTTGGAAGCCTATATCTTAAGAAGACAGTTAATAAAATCACCTGGTCTTAGGGAAAGTGAAGGCCACCTAGCCTCTCCCTTTCTCTGTGTCCTAGCCTAAGTGTCTAAACATAGCCCTCATGAAGAAGTACTGCAATCTCAGCTCCTGCCACTGCACTGGTGGGATCTTGAAAGAGTATTCTGCCAATTCTGGTCGCTGCACACCCACCAGAAAGGTTCAATTCAGTGAAAAGTATCCAGAGAACAGCAACAAAGATGGTTGCAGAAGTTTTAGAAATGACTGATAAAGACCTCTGAAGTTTTGAGGAAATATGTAACAAAAATCGTTACATATGTGAAGTATTGCTGCAGGAAAAAACTCTTCCTCATTCCTGCCTATGTGCAGGGAAAAAAAGTTATATAAATAGCAGCAAAATAAAAGTAGATTAAACTTGAGAAGAATTTTTTTTTTTTTTTGGTAGGGAATGTAATTAAACAGTGCAACACAATTAAGAGATGTGTGGTGTCTTCAAATATAACAGATTTTCAAATTTAAGCTTGCCAGTAATAGCTTAGCTGTAGTCTTGCTGCAGTTCTGTTTCTCTAAAGATATAAGTCAAGATTTGTGGGATGAAGTAATATGTTTTATTACATCAACTGATACAGCTGGAAGATAGACAGAAGCTTTCAGGAACGTCATCCTTCTTAGGATCTAAAGAAGCATCAGATCTCAAGAGTTTATGTGCCTTAAAGTCTGTGTATTTTTTTCCAGCTGTTTTAGCTAGTTTAATGAGTATAAGAGAGTTGCTTAACTCTGGCAGATTCCATTTTAGATTTGGGCAACGTCTTGAGGACCTTTTTAGCTCAGTTTTACCATTCTCTGATCTGTTTAATATATCTAAATTAAGCATTGTGCAATATCCTGACAGATTAGAAGACTTTGAATCTTCATCTAGATGAGCATGATGGATGAATAATTGTTTGCTGGGAAGATCCTTTGATGTACAATGAATTGTATTCTTGTCTTACAAGAAGTATTGTGGTGTTTCTGGAAAATTTTGTGCATAAGTTTTTAAAGATCTTCGGGTGAATTAATTTAAAAATCTAAATAATTCAAAAGCTTTTGATTGCTCCAGTCACTCAGGGTTTGACTTCCAAAATTATTTTAAAAATTGCTTTTCTGCAATTAAGTCTTTCTCAGACTTAATTATGCTGTTTTTAATTTAGCAGGTTATGAATTTAGTGTCATGATTTTAAAGACTGATTTGCCTCATTTCTGAAAGTCTTTTGGTTTGAAAAAGAGCAACATAAAATATACAAAACAAGCTTTATAGGCACATATTATGAAGCGCCTGCTACATGCTGCTTTTGATCATCATCAAAAATGTAACTTTTAGTACAGCAAAAATTACTTCTATTAACTTAATTCAAATCACAGTTACCCAGAAAATTGTTACAGATTCTCTGCAGATGCAATAGATATATTAAATCCAGCAAAATATTTTATAAAATGATATCTGCTACAACACAGAATCTTGTAAACTGTACATTTTGATTTAAGCATCATGCTGTCATAAGAAGACAGATAAACTTTTACAGGTATAGGTGTGTATTGCTGTAGACTAGAACCAATTGCTTGAAAGAGAAATGAAGAAAGTTGCGTGAGCAGCTAGTGAAGATTAACTAGCAGAGAAGTAAGATGCTTTATATATTGGATTGTTTCCCACTCGGCAGTCTGTGGAAAGCTATTTTTTGTGTCTCAAGAATCTCTCTCCATGTACTCTCTTGTTTCCACTCTAAAAGAAAACACATGGTTCTTGCACTGAACTGCATATTCAGATATTATGTCTTAAACAAGGGACAGAAGCATTTCCTTAATTCTACAAAGTCAAATATTTTCCTCTTAAAGCATCTCCTAAGTCATTTCCATCTCACTAACTTGTCTTTCCAAATTCAGTTTGCCTTGCAGTGTGGAAGAATCATCACATGCGGACCGTTACCAACTATTTCATAGTGAATCTTTCTCTGGCTGACATTCTGGTCACAATTACTTGTCTTCCAGCAACTTTAGTAGTGGACATCACAGAAACGTGGTTCTTTGGGCAGACCCTCTGTAAAGTGATTCCATACTTACAGGTATTATTTTTCTGTTTGTGTACGCATTACTTATGTTACAAAAATCAGAAAGGACAATGGCATCTTCCTAATACTTCTAATCCAGTGAAAGCCTGTACATGATGCTGAGTAGGTATCTCAGAGTACATGCTGAGGCCTAAAAGACTGTTCCACTTGGGAATATGATTATGCATAATAAAGACTGGTTTTCATCCATCTGATTATTGGACTTCAGCAATACATTTTTTGGGACCTTTTTCAGGACATTTTTCTGATGCTCTTTACTTTTTGTGATCTTTTTAAATGATTCAGAAGGGATGTAAAGCAATAAAAAATATCTGTAAATAGAAATACAGTCATTAATATTCATCTGTGTGGATCTGAACCGCTGCACAAGTGTCCAGGACAGGGGAGGGCAGTATGGGCTTTTTTGTGTTTACTGATTTTGTGTCAAAGTATCCAGGTTCACTGGGAGTTGATCAGATTGTCTGCCTTAAGCAATAGTTGCTTCTACTCATTTACCCATGGACTTAACTACTTTTGAAATAATTTGCATCAAAATAATTGACAAATACCTTTTCTAAGAACAGGTGTATGGATGAACTGACTGGACACACTAGAATGACAAGTCCTTGGCTTTGTAGTCATTAAAATTCAGAAGAATTAAGCAGTACTAAGAGTGTATGCAGATCATCAGCTCTGTGCCTCCAGCACAATTTATATTTGCAGAAGATACCTCTATGGCCAAAGAGCCACATTGTCAAAGGCAAAGTTCTCTAGCAGCTATGAGCTCTGCTTGATACAACCAAAATCACAACTTTTTTTTTCAAAACTTCCATTCTAGTGAAAGAAAATCTGAAGAGTGTGTGATCACTTAGCATACAAATTGAAAGAATAAAACTGAAGTGATAGGCTATTTGCTTTACTGAATACAAGGTAAAATGTCTTAGCCTGTCTTAAGCTAATTGTTGCCAAGGACTTTTTCATGACATCCTGAGTTTCATTGTTGTCACAGAAATAAAAAGCAAAATTATGTCTCTGGTATGCTAATAGAAATCACCAAATGAATTTTTCTACAAAGAAAAAAACACAGAATTCACTGTCTGTTTTAAAAGCTTTTTTTTCAAATAAAGTTGTATAAATTTCCAGTTGATTAAATTTTCTATTTCAAAATATGATTTTGCAACACCAGTTTAGTTAGCATTTTAATATATGAATTGTCTTGTGGATTCTAGTAGGAGTACAGCAAATGAGGATATCTGTTTTAATTCTGTAAAAAGTGATTTTAAAATGAGTCTTATTTTCTGGGAGTCTATTTAACAATTGCAGATAAAGAACTAACAATGTTGAAAATATAAATAATTTTTAAAACTCTGAGGGGAAAGTATTATAAATAATTTTTGAAACTCTGGGAAAAAGCCCTACATTTACATTTACATAATATTCCTTTTTCTTTAGACAGTTTCTGTCTCTGTGTCTGTCCTAACACTCAGCTGCATTGCTTTGGATCGATGGTATGCAATTTGTCACCCTTTGATGTTTAAAAGCACAGCCAAGCGAGCAAGGAACAGCATTATAATTATCTGGATTGTGTCCTGCATCATAATGATTCCTCAGGCTATTGTTATGGAGTGCAGCAGTGTGTTCCCAGGATTAGCCAATAAAACCACCTTGTTCACAGTGTGTGATGAGCACTGGGGAGGTGAGTCTGTCATTGACCATACAAGCTGAGTTTGTACCGCTATAAAGTAATCAAAATATCAGGAGGTGTTAAATAAAGTAATCAAAATATCAGGAGATGTTATGTGCAGTCAAGTTGTATAAACATAACACAAAATGTTCTTGATTTTATAAGCTTTCCCAGAACTGTCATTTTTCAAATTCTATGAAATTTCTGTGAATTTGTTTTGTGTTATTGAGGCTTAAAGTACATTTGAAATGAAGTTTGAATGGATGAGGCTGACTAGTGTCTTGACCATGTTAATGCTTCCCAGAGGGTAGAAATGTTCCCACCCTTCAATGCTTATGCTTATATAATCCCATGACTGATGGACATTTAGGTTCACAAAGACTTCAGTATTAGCCTTAAGAAGTAACTGTGCAGGAACAGATTTTCTGTTTACCTGATATTTTGCTAATTGTTGGCATTTCACTAGTGTTTATAGGTATGTCCTGGGAACTCAATGCAAATTACATGTCATTGCAGAACTTACAGAGATGTCATCAATATAGGGCAGTGAGTTAATCTAAAATTTGAAATTTTTCATGGACAAAATAATTTAAATAACTTTGTATAAGTAATCAGTTACAAATTAGTCTATACAAGAAGTGTAGCCTTGCCCTTCCAGATTAACTTCGAAGCTAACATGTTCTGTACCTGAATGAAGCTGTAAGAAGCTGTAAGGATTGCCAGGGAGTAACTACTTCCATTTTGTCTTCATTCCCAGCAAGTGGTGTGAGCCACCCACCCGAATTGTTAGGGCTCGACTCTGGTGGGCCTTGGCACACCTCCAATGCTAACAGAGTGCATGAGTTACATGCTGTGACTCTGACACTGGATATAATGGCCACCAGGAATACCATTATTCACACACAGGAAAATAAAGCCAGGTTTGCCAAAACATATAACTAAAAGGTGCCTGTTTAATAGCCTTGTGTCCGGCTAAAACACAATCAGATATTCTCCCAGAGCTGTCTCTGTAGAAGACGACTCCAGTGCTGTGAATAATTATGAACAATTACAATTGGATCACCTGTACTTAATTATCATGATAAATTAGCTTAAACAGCCTGAACTGCTGAGGGCTCTTCCATATGCTGTTCTGGAAGTTCCTTCCCTGCTAACGGCTTTCACAGAGCCACCAGAGGACTAATGAAAAGTCACTGGGTATCACGTTCCATGTTCTTTATCTCCTTCATTCCAGTTGGTCCTCTGGGACAAGGCAAGGGGGCAGAGGTGGCCACTAGCTCACTGGTACTCATTGCTGACAAAGGTGTGCTCTAAGTTTGTAGCTGAGAGGAAGCCTCTGTTAAGTTGTATTGTGCTTAGTGTTTCATTGGAGAGGAAAAATCTGCTCTTCTAGTGTTCTTTCTTCATCTGTGAAACTGCAGGATACTGCAGTAGTTATGTGACTATTTTCTTTCACAGCATTCATTCCAAGTGCAATTTTTGCCCACTCATTTTGGCGCAGAACCAATTTTTCATGCCTTCATCACTTCAGGGTTAACTCTGCAGCAAAGATTCTTTTAATCTCAGCCTAGGAAATGATGTGGTAATTAATTAAGAAGTCAAGAGAGCATTTCATCAGGGAGTGTAATCTCAGAATTTCCAGATCTGTATTGGCCACTTTTTGGTTCCCAATGGGAAAGTGTTGCTTTTGAGCCACAGAGTCTGTACTAGTCTTGGAACTATTTTTAAGAGTGCCTCTTGTTCAGTTGTGCTGAAGTAGTTGCAGTCTGAGGTAAAGCCCCTACTATACAAAAATATCCCAACAAGAAGCAACCAACCCAAACTCCCATGTGCTTGCAAGACTCTACTCCTATGGAGTGCATTTGTCTAAATTTAAATCTACTGGTCTTCAGGTTATGATGTGAGCCTTCACTTGGATGTTTGGAGTGATAGAGGAGATTATAACACAGGCAAGCACTCATGTGTAGAATCAATTTTCTTGTGTCTGGATTGAGAAAGGGAATGCAAACACTCCAATTTTTTGAGCATGAAATTAATAATTTTATATTAAAAAGTTTTCTGAAATCAGAAGCTTTTTACTCCACTGAAAGATAACAATCCTGTTTTTATCTTGCTGCCTTTTTAATGAATAATTCTTCTAATGGCAATGCACTATCATTGCTAGTTATTCTGCTATATATATTCAGATATCCTTAAAAATATCTCCATGTTCTAATAATAGCTTATTATAGTAACTTGAAAGAAGAACTTTTATATGCATTAAGTTACAAGCATATTTCTCAAAATCTTGGAATTGCTTAGTAAAAGTAGAGTTAACCATATTTTATCAATGAGGATTACATATATATATATATATATATATGTATACATACATCCTTTTCAGACTGTAGAGAATAGAGTGTCATTAAAAAATAATTTCCATTATGTTGAAAGTGTCTAAGGACTTTGAGTTAGGTTAAAACATAGAATATGCAATTTTTCTACTGAAAAACAGGGTTTGAAATCACAAAGGCCCCCAAAAAGAAGAACAAAAGAAAAGGATAACAAGATAGTGGTTTGAAAAGAGTGGTGAGCCTTAGAGCTGGAAGAAATAAAAAGATAATATTTTTAAAGAAAATAGTTACATTTTTGTTGGATTTTATTTTGCCTTTTTTGACTATGCAAATATAGAGGGTCAAAGAAAGAGCTAACTAGGAGGATGTTGAAGGAGAAATAAATTCATGCTGCTACAAGTAACCTATATTGCAAAGAGAAAATGGAGATGTAGATGTTGCACGTGCTCAAGAGACCCTGAGAAAGTCCTTTGGGAGACTCACCTTCGGGAAGGGGATTGTATTTGGGTGTTTATTGCTTTGTTTAGAACTGCATGCAATTAATGCTGTCTAAAATTACAGTACATCTGATAAAATCTTTGCAGAGTATCATGTACACCATATGTTCCGAGGATGCTAAACTGTGAATGTTAAAGATTGGGACTGCAAAAAGAGGGTGCTTAGTAACACTTTCCAAAGTGTTTTGGAAGTGTGTTGTAATTCTGGGACCCCAGGGCCATTGAAACGTGAGGTGCAATGGAGGAGTAACTGGAAGCCATGTCCAGGAAGGTGCCAGAGATGCCAGAGCAGGAGATAACACTATACCCTACACAGACTTAGGACCAGCTGCTGGAGACCATAAAAGTCTGATAAGTGTCTGGGGGGAAAGTCTGATCAGTACTGTGACACTTGGGCTCCTTAATGGTGAACAAATAGTCGCCACCCTGACTAATAAGATTTGAGCATGCTGTTGTAAAGCTGCCAGGGACTGGAAATGGAGCAATAGTTCGGCCTAAAACAGGGTTCAATTTCTTTATAATTGCTTCTGGCATTCCTGAATGTAAAATTCATTGCCAATTCTAGGCTGAGGGTTTTTCATCTTGAGTACTGTCTAATAACAATATTTTATTTGGGAATGCAGAAGGATCCAACATGTGACCTATGCAGGCTCACTTAAGGAGCCAGAGTTGGCCACAGTTCTATAATAGTCTGTAATTGCTGTGCTGAATTTGATGATAAAGTGCCAAAATAAAAGAAATGTATATTAAAATGAATTCACCATGTGTCCAAGTCAGCTAAGTACATTGTCTTAGAGCTGTTCAAGAAGAGAGTGTTAGCCAAAGTGCATTAGCCAAGCCCTTTGCAAATGATAAAAAGAATATGAAGACAATCCTTTACCAAAACTGGATGGTTGAATGGAAACAGGGAAGACTTTGTGTTCCATTTCCTCTTAGACTACTCATACAATAGTACAAAACCACATTGTCTTAATACTGGAAAACAAATAGCTGGAAATTGCAGTACTTCGAGAAGCTTTATACATCCTGTTTATCAAAGTGTTGTTCAGAATTTAATGAAAAACTTGTGGGATATTTTAATGCAGAAGGAATCAGAATATTTCTAATACTGAAATTATGCAGAGTGTCATTGTAAGTTGCTAACTCAGGCACAATGTATTAGGTTTCAAGATGTAATTTTAGTGGTTGATTTTTTTTGTGCTACAGGCACCCACTTCCTAACATCCCTAATTATTAAGCTTTATTTAGAAATTGTACACTTTTAATTGCATTGCTTCTCTATGTTGGTAACTCCAAAACCTCATAGTGTCTGAGAGTGGGGAACCTGTTAACTCTACAGACTTGAGAGTCCTGTTTTTCCCTATTCTTAAGGAAGCTGTCAGGAATACCAAGTTTGTTAAGCACTAAGGCTAAAGGGACTGTTTTATTTGCTACACATATCAAAACATTCTGAGTCTCTTTATTTCAGTTTGATTACATATGTATATGTACACATGTATGTATATATGTATTTACACAAATATAGTAAAATTTTGGCAAAAATCCATTTCCAACTACCAATTTCAGGCTGGGACTGGAAGATCATATGGAGAGGGAAGCTTTAGAAAATTTTAAAATGTGTTTAATAACCCCTGCAGTAGACAGATGAAAGCTTGTTTTAACATACTGATCCTTTATCAGGTGGGGTAATTACAGTGTATGAATAAAGCTGAGTAGGAATGCTGATCTGAACCCAGTCCAACCTCTATGACCACCTGTTTGCTTTGTTTTATGCTCTCTTTTCAATAGAATTAGCAGCCAGAGACATGAGACATTGTTTTATTCTTAAAGTGGTGGTTACTCCAGCTAACAACAATCTCCCCCTGTCTTAAAGTCCATCACATGACCACAGAAGGCAAGGACACTTTTCTCCTCTTCTGCTTGGCAGTAAGAGTTCCAGCCATCCCAGTCAGGCAGGACCACAGACTGATTGATGTTTGCATTCAAGGAGCCTGGAACTCACTTGATAAATGAATAGTATCTTTAGCCAGCCCTCCTCCTTCTTGCTGCTGTGATTGTCAAACAGCTTTAAAGCTTTTCTTTGGCTTGAGAAGCTAAACAGAGTCATGCTTCTTAGGGAAGAGTTCTGCAAAGGGCTTTGCCCTGGGTGGAGGAGGGACAGGTTTCCTTTGATGTTTAGCAGCTGGCACTTTCCAGGTGGCTAAACTTCAAAGGCAAATGTTAGGATCTTCCTCCAACCTGGTCCTCAGTTCTTTGTAGATAGCTAGGCTCATTTAATGTTTTACTTTACTTGGAATGCTAAATTGGAAGTCATAAACTCCAGATGGCCTTTTAAATATGTACCGTCCCTCTACCTGAAAGGGGCCCGGCTGCCGGCAGAGCATTGATGAGGCAGGTGGCGCCTCCTCCTGAGCAGAAAGAATGTGCTTTCAGTTCTGACCTCCTGTGATCCCAGTAAGTCACGTTACTCCAGTTTCTCCTTAATCTCTCCACCTGTGAAGCATGCATGCCAGCACTTCCCTGGCTAGCCGGACTGTTGTGAGGCTGCATTTTCTGGAATGCAAAAGCAGCTTTGAGATCATCAATCAACATATAATCTCAGGTTAACGCCAATTATAAAAAAACCTGCCCCAAAGGGGCTGGCTCCCCCAGGGATTTAGTAGCTGCAGCTGCTAGTTGAGTCGGTAAGCTGGTTTGCTACAGGATCTTAGAGCAAGTAAGAAGTCAATTACTACTCATTGAATTTTTCGAACCCTGATCCATCAAAACTATCAAATGTCAGTGGCAGCATCTCTATTACCTTTGCTGGGAAGGAACATTGGCTGGATTTTGCTGTAGCGGGTTTCCATCTCCTTGATACTGAAGGTTTTCTGACTGGTGAACCTGCTGGCACTTTTGGGTCCAGTGACAAGTGTGAGATTACTCAGGTCTGCATTTGAGAGTGAGCCTGGAATTTACATGATAGTGTTCTCCTCCCTGCTGTGATAGTTTTGGGGCAAGTCTTTGTATATCTTTGTCTGAATAAGCTCTGAGATTCTCCTGGCATGCTCCTTGATAGGATCCACAGACTCAGTCACTTCAAAAGGCAGAACATAATTTTGATGCGCCAAAGTTTTGGTCTCATGCAACTCTTTTTTTTCCTTTTCTCACTCTCTATTTTTTAATTATTTTTTATTTTTTTATTAATATAACAATCAATACAGAATCTCACTTGCAGATCTTATAATCTTGAAGCATTTGGGAATTCTGGAAATTTACATAAACTTTCCTTCTTTAGTCTATCCAAGATGCAATGCTTAGGATTACCTTGCAATTTAACTGTTCATGGGCTGCAGTTTGTTTTCTGCTATGTGTTGTTACCCTCCAAAATGTTTATTCCTTTTCTGAGGCCATCCATAGATGTTGAGTTGTAATTTATACCAACAATTGGTAATAGCAAACTACATTTAATATTACAAAAGAGAAGACAAGTTTCCAGGCACTGCACATTCTAGTATAAACTACTGATGGAGCTTAAGATGCAACATTCTTAAAACTCAGTGCAATCACAGTACTTTTAAGATGTTTTCTCTAAGCAAATATCATTCATAAGTTGTCTTTTGAAAAGAGAAACATGGGAAATTGGAACACAACGGTACCAAACTCATTATTGTTAAAGCTGAGCCAAAAACCATCTTGGAAATTTCCTAGGTTTAAAGCACTTGAATGTATTGATTCTGTTTTTTAAATTTAATCATAATAATTAATTACTGAGTCTCAATCACATATAGTCTGCCACTAAAAAGTGATTTATGAAATGTCTGTCTCTCCTTCCATCAGTGTCCTGTCGTTTGCAGTTGCAGTCTTTGTAGGTGAGAGACTGTGCAATTTACTCAGGGATACATAGGAGCCTTGGCAGAATTAATACTAAAGACAGTTACACAACTTTTCAATGTGTCAAGGATGAGGTGGGTTGGATGATTACTTCCCGATTTTTAGATGACAAAATTTTTCACTTTTAGATAACATTTCATTTTTAAATAACAGAAGTAATCCATCACTGTTTTAACAAAAAGTGAAACTTCTTAAGATTCCATATGTGAAGTAATAATATGATGAGAAATCAGTAATGTGATACAGGAGATCCTTGAGATAAAAGGCATGTTTCTAATAGAATGTATCTAGAAGTGATTAAAAAAGAAATATTGACCATAATATTATTTGGTACATTTTCCTATTATGTTGAAAAATACATGCATATCTATATGAGTAATTTTGCAATTATGTCTATTTAAATGCACCTTTGCTATTTGTGTTCTCTTTCCAGCTGAAGTTTACCCCAAAATGTATCACACATGCTTTTTTCTGGTGACATACATGGCCCCACTGTGTCTTATGGTGTTGGCCTATTTGCAAATATTCCGAAAGCTGTGGTGTCGCCAGGTAAGTCACCCAGCACTGGCTCTGTTTTACTTGCTCTTGCAGCTTTGTGCAGATTCCCATGTACAACCCCTTTCTTTATAAACTCCATGTTGTCACTTAGGACTTTGATTTTTACATCTGTGCTGGCATACAGCCACCTTGGATAGGCATTGAGATGTATTCAAAAATGAAGGCAGTCAGAAAGTAATACTCTCTCGTGTCTGTGAAGGGCTTTCTCTTAGAGAGAAAGAAAGCGAAAGGCAACAGAAAAATTGATTATAGGTAGAAGAAAGATCTCACTCACTGTATCTGAAAGGCATACCAAAATACCTTAGGTGACCTTATTTATACTGCTAAAATCTCCTGTAGCAGTTAAAATTTAAGACTGACCTTCTCATTTTGTTAGTTTTATTTTTTATTTTTCTTACTTAGGTTGATGGCAGGTCCAATCTGAATGAAATGTGAACTAGAAGGTCCAACTGTCAGTACTGGGAGACTGGAATTGCCTGATGTGAAGCTGGCTGTTATCAATAACATTTGATGTGAATTGATGACAAACAATTAACACAATTTCTAATGTGAACACCTGTTTTTTTCAAGCTTCAAATAAAAAATACAGGAAATAAAAACGGATACTAAACAAAACAAACAAAAAAACCCACCAAGCAGACAAACAGACAAAAAACATTTGAATTTAAGTGGCAAAAAATATGTAGTTTTTTTCAGGGATCATTAAGAGTTAGTTTGTGTGCATAAACTGTTATTTGCCATACACCAGTCTATGGCGCTCTCAGCTGTCTTCTGCTTTGTCCAGAATTTATCTATAGCTATAATCCACCACCAGCTGCCCTGTCATTCTGTAAAGGACAATGAACTCATCCTGTTGAAGAAATAGTACAAGATATTCCTTCTCAAGTGGCTCTAACAGTGGTTCATATTTTCATCAACATATGGGCATGAATCACTTCACTCTCACCAGCATGTTTGATACCATCCAATTTTGAGGCTTTCCTGAGCAGGGGATACCTGCCCCATCAGGAACATTTTTCATGCAGTTCAGATTGATTCATCAGAGAAATCACAAACAGACTTTGGATTTCTAAATATACATATTATATTTTATTGTGATAAAATTAAAAATCAAATCTTACACTCACAGAATATAACTCTCGCATGTAACTCATGTACAGGAAATACCAAATCCACTTTAAGGCTTTTTGTTATCACCCATAAGTCATAACAGCAATTATTGTCCCTTCTAATCAGATTAGGTTAAACCAGAATTGCTGTTTATCATGCTTGTCAGCTCTAAATTATTATTTTTGCTTTTAATTTCTTAGGTTGATAAGATTAAATAGGAAGATGGCTTGGAGATCTAATTTAACCTTTCCAGTTTGAGGGGACTCTTCTCCATGACAAAGGATTTCTTGCTTGGTTTTGTTATTAAGTTCAGTCTAAACATAGTTCTAGTATGCTCTGCCTTGCTGAATCTGTCCTGTATCACCCAATGACATAATCCTTCTCAACCTTCTCTTCTAGACCTTCTTCAGAATCTGCCTACCCTCTCAAGCTCTTAATTAACTAAGTTAATGCAAAGCAGTTGTTCTTAACCTACACGTAGTTGAAATTGCTGGCTGAGATGCAGAGCAGAAGTTGAACAACTGAAAACCAATGGGTTTTTTTGGGTTCCCTTTGCCTCCATTCCCCAGTTATTTTAGCTGGTCTATTTGTTCTTTGCAATGTTTCTTCTTCCTATTCATCTTGCTTGCTGACAAGGTTAGGATGATCCTTTATTTTTCCGTGGCAAAAAGAGAAATTCTACTAGAGGCTTAGTGCTATCAGTGGTGCCAAATTACAGCTGTCTCTCTGCCTAGTGTAGATGATGGCACTGTGTATAAGAGGCTGCACTAAGTGAAATTAAAACCACTGCACATCTATTATCAACTGTGAGTTGGCTGCAGGCATCAGGCACTTTTCTAAGTGTAGCAGGTGTGCTGTAATCAATCATGTAGCACAAATGAATGCAGTGCTCTAAATGTATTCTTTGGTAACAGTTTCAATTAAAAATCATGCTGTTTACCAGAAATTCAGTTAAATGTGGTGATCTTATTGCAAGGTACACTGAGCCTTCCAGATGTACATGATAGAAAAAAACACAACAAACAGTAGATGCTTTCTATGCCCTACATTTTTTTTAAAAGTTTTTTTTTTTAAAAAATTTAATGTGTTGTGCGTGCAAACTTTCAGATGAAAAATAGAAGATTGATTTACAAGTTATTGTTACCATACTTTGCTTAATAGCTCTTAAAATTTCTGACTATATAAATCAAGCAGATCTTTCAATTAACAATTCACCTTTATAAAGATAAGAACAATCATGCAAAAAATACTAGAAATTTTGAATAATTTATTTTAATTATTAGCAAGGAAGTAGTGATTTAGAAGTCTGTGTTCTTGTGTGGATTTTAAGTAGATTAAAAACAGCTTCTGAACAAATAGAACTGAATAGACTTATGATGAAACTGTTGATATACAATTTGTAATATCAAGTTCCAAGTATGCTTCAATTTTCTGATGTCCAAATGAATTGACACTAAAGCCCATTTGTATTGACAGTTAGGACTTTTTGGAAGTTGAAATACACCCTTCTTATCTTTGCAAGTTGATACTGCATTTGAGAGATTTTCTTTGGTTATAAACCCCTTAATAACTATCTGAGGGGATAGAGAAAAGGTACATAAGAAAGTAACTCTAAATTTTAGTACTTGTTTATTCACAGCTAATAGGCTTTTTGTAAAACATTGGAATTGCACAAATGCTTCAAAATTATCTCTATGACTGATTCATTAGTGACAAGCAATTACATGCATTCTGCTCCCATGTGTATACTTGTACGTACATAATCACAGAATCATAGAAACTTGATTTATCAATTTTAAACTCATTGATCTTGAAAAAGTCCCTTAAGATCACTGAATCCAGCCATGGACCTAACGCTGCCAAGTCCACCACTAAACCATGTCCCTTCGTGCCACATCTATGTATCTTTTAAATATCTCCAAGAGGGTGACTCAACCACTTGCCTGGGCAGGCTGTTCCAAGGCTTGACAACCCTTCCTGTGAAGAAAGTTTTCCTATTGAATCTAAACCTCCCTTGGCTTAACTTGAGACCATTTCCTCTCATTCTATGACTTCTCTGCTACACCCCATGGCCTGGTAGGGTAAATCCCTTGCAACAGGACAGATGTGCAGTTGTGAAGCTGGTAAGTGCTGATTTCAGCTGTGTGAGTGGGAACTCACAGTAGAAGTGCAAGGGGCTGAGTTGTTTTAAATCCATGCATGCATCAGTAAAAACTAAATGTTGTAACTTATCCCCAGTTTTGCTTCATAGATTTCCTGCTCATTACCTGGCAACTTTGCCAAAATGTTCCAACAGTTGTAAATCATGTTTGGTGGTGCACATAAATGCTGAACTAAGGGCTTGTCTGTGCAAGGAAAATATTCACAAGCAACCCCCTCCCCACCAACAAATAAATAAATAGACCAAAACCAAAAAACAACAACAACAAAAAACCCCACCCAACCTCACAAAACCCCACCAAAACCCCAACATAGTAGCTTTTCTAGAACAATTCTGAATGTGCATGCTTTTTAGCTTACTTTTATCTTTCTTAAATAAATATTAAAAAAATCATCATTTTCTTCTCAGTTTGTCTGGATAAGCCCTATTTAAAAAACAAACAAACAAACAAACAAAAAAAAAGAAAAGAAAAGAAAAAACCCCAACAAATTACAATAGACAGTGTGAACTTCCCAGATACTTTTGAACTTGAAATATTTCAAATGAGATCAGTCACCCTACACACAATTCTACTACTCATAAATATAACTATTTCTAGCCAAAAGGTTTTCACACTGTATGACATTGAAAATATTATAAATGTAATTGCAGTAGAGTTCTCTGAGAAAGTCCTTGACATCTGCAGTCTTTCACATTTCGCTGCAGGCAGGAAGTAATTTAGAAAAACTGAAGCAAAATTGTTTTACTTGGCTTGTCTTATGTGAGGGCACAGAAAACAATTTTTTTTTTTTAATAGCATGGTCCTACATATACACATTGCAACATGTCTTTGACTAATCTAATTCTTCCTGTGTCTTGGCACTTTTCCATTATTTCCCTCAGTTTTGAAGAACTTTGCAGAGAGATCCACACTTCAGCTGTGATTATTTCTTTAGCTACTTCGTTGTCATCTAGGTTGCATGTATGGATTTTTATGGCCCTTAAAGCTATGCAGACTTTAAATCCTTGTTTTCCAGTACTGAAAAACTGTTTAGTATCTTATATTAGCAGCATATTAAGGAGAAAAACTACTCTGTTATACAACAAAATATTTAATGTAAAACTTTATAACAACGCAATTGTAGCAATAGGGCTGGTAATTTTGATAGTCTGAAGACACAGGGAAGGCAAGGTATGTGGGAAGTAAAGAAAATTTGAGGACATCAGTTGATATTTGTGTGTAAAACAAAATTTTTTTATGCAGTTCCTATAGTGTGTCAGAAATTTGTTTTGCTTCCTGCAGCTTCATCAATTAATATCATTAAAAAATCCTTTTTGTCCCTGTGAACTTACACTGTGTGTGTCAATGTGTCTATTTTTCTTGTCATATCTGCAGACAAAATCAGGTTTTAAAAATGTTTTTCAAAAATGCCTTTTTTTTTTGTCTTCCTTAGATCCCAGGAACTTCTTCTGTTGTTCAGAAGAAATGGAAGCCTCAGCAGCCCTCAGCACAGCCCCGAGGGCTGGGACAATCAACAAAGTCAAAGATTAGTGCTGTGGCAGCTGAAATAAAACAGATTCGTGCAAGAAGGAAAACAGCACGTATGCTAATGGTTGTCCTTCTGGTTTTTGCACTTTGCTATCTACCAATTAGCATCCTCAATGTCTTGAAAAGGTAAAGTTTATCTCAAAAAATAAACACTTGATAGAGCTTTTTATCTAAAAACAACCCTCTGTTACAAGATTCCTTTTATTCTGACAGATACTTTTGAAGCATAAGGTCACTTATTGCCTGATAAAGAAGTGGAAAATAAGCATACAATTGCAAGAAAATATTTTTTATATACATATATATATATACATAAAACAACTATCCATAGTACTTAAACTAGAGTACAGATTGTGGAACTCTTATTAACAAGATCTTCCTCATGAAAATTATCTAACTTATCTCCTTATTAAACCCCATAATTTAAGCTTTTTAGCTGCAAATGCCCCCACAGAAGTGCAGCCACCTAAAGCAGCAGCAGAGTGTAGTGTTGTGGCTTGGCTCTGAGGGCTGTGAAATGCTGAGTTTAAACCTAAGCTACTCATGTGCAGTTTTGAGCCCTTAGGCTAACCCTTCAGCTGGTCCTATGAAGCTGCATTTTTATTTTTTATCGTTTTCTCTCTGTGCATTTCGTATATAATTATGTATACTCTTGGGTTTTGTACAGTGCCTGACAGATTGGGGCTTTGGTAAAATTACACCTCATGAGCCCTCTGGAATACCAATAAATAATGGCACATAGAGAAGATTTTAATATCCTAAAAAATAATGAGCATGTTATTGGTGCTTTTTTATTTGGTGTGTTATTGGAACGTTTTAGATTTTAAGGGACAGTTTCAAGGTTTAAATAAATTGCAATTCTGGCCCCTCTCTGAAGCCTAATTTAAATACTTTTCATTCTCAAGTTTCTTCATAGAAAATATAGAGAGAAAACTATTTCCAGAAAATGGTTCAGGCCACCTGCAACCTGGAACAGAGGAAATACACAGGCTGCCTCAACAACAATAGCAGAGTAGGCCCAGAGTTAGATTTTCATTTAAATGGCAGAAGTAATGTGTAAAGAGTCTGGGAAATGCATATTTCCCTGGAGGACAGAAGTTGCTACAGTAGCCTCAGGTTTGGGGCCCGTTCAATGCCTTTTCAATTCCAGAGATATTTGGAGAGTGGCCTGGAGAGTGCATTGGAGAGTGGGACTAGAGCCAGGAAAAATCAGTGTCATGAGTATATCAAAAGCAACTTTTCCTGTCTTTTCTTGGCTTGTCTAACACCAGATGACTTTAGTTACTTGGCAGAAAGGTTGTGCATCTTCACCATAGTAAAGTCTCAGTTGTGCTAAACTACCAAGACAGGAGGCTGAGGGTTGAGGAGAGGATTTTATTCTCTCAAGTAAGAGAGCACTGCTGAATCAGCCTTTCTGTAGTACTGCAAATAGGTCATCAGAGATAAAATTAAGCTAGAAGTCGTAAAATTAAATGAATTCTAATTTTGCCATCTTTCAGGTTTTCTCTTCTCTTTCTGTAGGGTCTTGGGGATGTTTAATCATGCTGATGACAGAGAAACTGTATACGCCTGGTTCACATTCTCACACTGGCTTGTATATGCAAACAGTGCAGCCAATCCTATTATTTATAACTTCCTCAGTGGTAAGTTACAGTTACCTAGAACTCAAGTTCAATGTATAATTTGAACATAATGAGCCATAGCAAAAATTAATGACTATTTAACTTCAGCTCAGCTCCTCCAGTGGGAGCTAGATCCTCTTCCTAGAAGTTGCCTAAGTATCCCATTACCTTCAGGGTGTCTACCAATAAGTAACCTAGAGGGTGTCAGGGCCCGAGTCCAAGTGCTGGAGTGTGACTGTCCATGATATTGATGTGGGAGAGAAGTTCCTGGCATGACTTTGATCTGAAACAATTATCATTCTTCTAAAGACTCTGGATGCTCTCTGGCAGGCAGCACTGTCCGGGGGCTGTCCCCAGCTGGCATGTTACATTCAAGGATTGGCATTTGGAGGCTGTGAGTCTTTAATAGTACTTGCATGACCAGACTGTGCCAAGTAGGGTAAACTTCAAAGAACCAGACAGGATGCTGTTTACTTACTAGTATAGGTTTATCTTAATTTGTATATGTGTCACTTGGCTTGGAGAGCAGAATCAGGACCTGAACTGGTAATAGTGCAGCTAAATACAGGGAGGCAAAACTCTGCTGATCTTCACTACATATTGGCCCACTTATTTTGTTTTGTGATGTGCAGTATGAGAATGATCTGAATTCAGATTTCTGAGCTCCAAAAGCATGGGACTTTCAAACATTGTGACTCTTCTTTTAAAATCTATTAGTGATAAAACACAAATTAGCCATGCTCTCTCATTTCACATATCAAGTAAGGATTCAATCATTCAAGTCTATATGTGTTCAATTATTTTTTTGTTACATAGTAATTAATCAGCGGACTATCTATGAGGCAGTTTCATTAATCATTCCAGTTTGTCCATTCTGTCTAGCCAAGAATAATTCAGTCTTCACATCACACCTCGCATGTCTTCTTAAAAGGTTGTCTTTCTTCTGCCTTTCTCCAAGATGATTAAACTGTGATTCTCTACTTCTGCATTAGAAGAGCATCCGGGTGGTTCACATAAATTTTGCTTTAGATAACTCCTTTATACCCGAATCTATAAAGTTTGATGAAATGCGGTTTGTAGTACAATTTTTTCATGAGTCATTTTTGTGGTTGACAGGGAAATTTAGAGAAGAATTTAAAGCAGCATTTTCCTGTTGCATCTTTGGCATTCGCAGCCACCATGACGAACGGTTCACCAGAGGTCGTGCCAGTACAGAGAGTCGGAAATCCTTGACCACCCAGATCAGCAATTTTGATAACGTTTCAAAACTTTCAGAACACGTTGTATTGACCAACATAAACACAATCCCATCAAATGGTACTGCATCTATTACCCACTATTAGTATACTGGTCCCTATGCCTTTTGATCCCGTAGAAGTAAATTCTAATTGTGCATCCATCAATATTGGGATCTGAGTACAAAGAGAGAAAGATGTTTAAAATTAAGAACTGACTGTAAGAAAAGAAAATTTAAATAAATATTTTATAGAATATGCCATAACTTTGATTATATAATAAGGAAAGAAAATTTAATCACATTTATTTCAAAAGTCATGTTGCAGATAGGGAAGGAGTAAAGCAATCATATTTTATAAAAAAATTTTCTTTGGATACCTACTTCTTTTAGACTCCTAAGTAAATAAAGAACAAATACCTGAAAGTATTAAAATTAATTTCCCTGTCATTGGACTGTGTTTATGAACAGCTGTATTCTACTCTGATCTAATTATCTGAAGTTGTGGTATATTTAATTACAAATATTTTAACCAAAATTGGGTGTAGAGATTGAACTACCATAATGTCCTTTACTATTTCAAATGATCTGCTTAGCATGCATTCTGGTGTGAGTTAGGCTGATCAAATAAGAAATTCATATTAATTTATTTTCCAAAACTTTCTGTTCTTTTCCGTGTTAGGTAGGCTATTGCATGTGTTCAGGAGCAGCTGGGAAGCCACTTTTTTCTTAATGTAGAAGGAATGGGGTTTTTCACCTGAATTCAGTAGTATTGCCATTTCTTTATGTACAGCACAAGCAAAGTTGAAACCCATATGATGGTGTGGCTGTAAATAATGTTTTACCCTTTGTTTCTCATTTATCATTATTCTCTTCTTTCTATCCTCTGCTCACAGCAGTGGAGTTACACTAGATGGTCTTTAAATGTCTCTTCAAACCCAAACTATCAATGATTCCATGACTGACTTGTAAGCAGGAAGCTATGGTGCTCTGCTGGTCAGAGAGGCATCTGGATAAGGAACCACAGGGCAGTTTACTAAATAGTGCATATTAATGAGTAGTAGAACACATGAAAATGTTGAAAAGTAAAAAAATAAAGATTTATGCTTCAGAAATGCCCTTAGTCTTCAGTCAAGAAGCTTTCACTTAAAATTTTCAAATGCAATTTGAAACATTTTCTGGAAGACCATTTTATTAATAGATTATCACCTGCATAGTGTTCAGAAAGAGATAATCAGAGAGTGAGTTAGCCAGCCACCTGATACCAGCAGTGAAATGATCTTAAAATCTTTATTTTATCTACAGATATCCCAGCTATGCTCAGCCCATTGAAGTCAGAGGAACTGCATCTCCACATACCCGGGATGAACATAACTTCAAATGTAGATGAAGCCATAAGGGTTTCTGCAGAAGACCCTGTCAGAGCAGAGAATGCAGAGTGGGATAAATTTGTCCCTAGCATAACTAAACTTACTTCGATGGAGTTACAGCAAGGATGACTTTGGCTCAACACACTACAACTGCCAGAGAGTGTCACATGCTTTTAGCTGTGGTACAGACTACAAATGGACAAAGAGATTCTTTCAAAATAACTGCCTATCCTCCTTATCCTCAGTCTTACAGAAACCTACTTACCTCAGTATGAGCTAAAGAATATGTCTTTACAATTCTTTTTAAAGATTGGATTGTATCATACTTTGTAAATATTGTAGATATTTATTTTTATATATTTTAGATGCTGTGAAATGTTCTAAAATGCATCATATAAAGAATTCTAAGTATTTGAAAGAAGGCTCAAACATCATTTATTTATATCCTCTTTCTATAAATGTTTGACTCATGTACAAGGAATGCTTACTTATGCACTAGTGGTATTCTGGCATTACTTTGCACTTCTTTTTCTGCAAATCCACTTGTAGAAAGTTCTATGTTTATTATGGAACTTTCACTTCAGGTTGATTTGGGGAGAGTCCACATTACTTTTCTAAGTTCAGACATACTTCTAAGATGTGAATCCAAAGTACTGAAAGTCATGCATTTTCATAAGATTACAATTAAACAGCCTTGCTTTTTTTTTTTTTTTTTCAGATTTGAGTGCCTAAAAAGTAACCATTTAAATAAGACATATGTGATGCTCAAAGGTGCTATAGGCTCAGATTTCCTACTCAGGCCAATAGGAATAACAAGTGTCAGCACCACTGAAGGACAGGACATTTTAAATTTGGTAGCTCATTTTAGCCTGTAATGTGGAAGTGTTGCTCCAGAAGATCTCTGAAAATCAACATTAGTTGTCTTTCGTTTTCATGACTTCTCTCTCAACTGCCATTTAATACTAAAATACAATCAATTTACAAATCTATATATCTATTTATGGGATAATCTCTCTGGGCTGGTGCTTCCTACTATATATTGTATTGTCCTCCTTAAAGGATGAAGGTGGTGCATCACTGGAGGCTTAATCTTCTAGAAGAATGTGGTCTATTGGTTGGAAAAAGGATAATTATCAGAACCTGAGATAAAATTTCCCTGTGGCACTATTCTTGCGTTTCAGTCCAGATTTTTCAACAGAAAGGGTAAGATGAGAGGGAGGACATTTTTCATTAAAAAGGATTTGGCACAGAAAGAAGATAGTCTCATGTATTCAGATGTTTCTATAAAGCAAATTATTAATGGACCAGGTGTTATTTGATTGCCTTTTGTAAATATTTTTCTAGGTTTTCTTTTGACCTAATGTCATGCAATGTACTATCATGGCAACTATTGTTTTACTAAGTGCTCAATGACTTTGTGCTTTACTCTTCCCCAACAGCTGTTTTACTTGACATTGTTGCAATTTTTCCTAGTTTACATTGGAGTTAAGTGAGAGAAAGGGATTTACATTCATTTGTATATTAAAATTTTCTATTTAAAAAGAAGAAGGAGAATACTCTTTTTTGATTAAAAAAGAATAAAGAAATATATCTAAATGGACAGAATGTTTAAATATCAAATAAAATATTAGGAATTTCAATACTCCTATGTGTAAGCTTAATTTTTAAGTGTAGCTATTATGTCAATGTTATTTCAAGAATTATTTTGCTTTGTCTCTTCTAAGAAAAAAAGACTTAAATAACTGTGATAAGCACAGCAGGATTTGATTTCATAGCTATTGCAAGTTCTTTACAATGAGAAGGCTATTTTTGCTCTTCAACCATGGAAAATGCAGAATTGTTAAAGAGTGTTGAACAAGAATTTTTTTTTCCTTATAATTTTAAATGATTGAACAAACAGCTGCTGAATTAAAACATTAGAGATATGGGAAAATGGAATTTTAAAAGTCCTCTTAGTTTTCTTTTGTTAAGCTGTAAGCAAATAAATAGTAAAAAAAACCCAACAAAACCAAAACCAACCAAACAAACAAAAACCCAAAAAACCCCCAAAACAACAAAAAAAACCAAACCACAAAACCTACACTAGTATAGCAACCCAGATGGAAAATAATTATCAGTACTCATTTATTTGAGACATAAAATATCTCCGTCCACAGTTGAAAAATATCTATTATGCCCGAATTTGGCAAAGCTATATTTTTATTTCAGAAAATGTATTTTTAGCTTTTCCTTGAAGAAAGAGAAAGAATGTAGAAAGCAGTGGTTATTTAAGAAAACTTGGACAGTATAAGAGGGGAGTATGTATACTTTTCAAACACAGAAGGTCATGGGTCACTGTGGAAAGCCAGCAAAATGTTTATGCCTTGTCAGGTGCGTTGCCCAGATCCCTGTGAGATGAACAGAGAGGAAAATGGTACAGCACTCCTAACCTGGGCCAGCAAACAAAGAACTAACATACCACTCTTAGTGATGCTCATGGAAAAATCCTATTTAGCCTCCTTCTAAAGAGGGGGGTGAATACCACCTGCTGACACAATTTGTATTATTTTTGCTACTACCTTAATGCCAGGGGCATAAATTGTGTTAGCCAAGTTAGTTCTGGGGCAAGAATGTCACTAAATACCAATTTTAAATTTTTTTTTTTTAAAAAATGGCAGTTTTTGGAGCCTGGAGGTTTTAAGTGCCATGTTAGAAAAGGATGTTCTGGCCTTAATTTTGTCTTTGTTAGGGAAAGCATATATTTTGTTCTCTTTTTTTATCTTTTCTTATTTTCACCTAGATCTCCAGAATTGAAATGCTCCAACATTTCTAGGAATTTCTTTTAACCACAACTTTAACTTAGCAGTACGTTTTAGGTGGAGAAGATAAATAAAATATGAGACATTCATTAGCAAATGATTCTGGGTTTTCTCTGGACATTTCTATTGAGTAAACAGCATATCTTTCAGACACAAATTATACAATCAGATGTTATATCAGATTTGAAATTCTAAGGATATCTAGAGAGCATTAACTAATTTTTGCTAGAGACTACCTTTATCAAGCTAAATATTGGTGAAATATTATTATCAAGATAAATATCTGGTTATTTTCATGAAAAGATTTTTCATTCAAAAAAAACATATTTTTGGTGAAAATATTCCTATGCTTTTATTTCTTTAGTTTTACAGAATTCAAGAAATACCTTTTTTGATTAAAGTAATCACTGGGAGAAATAAACCCAGTAGTGAGCAATAGCCAAGCAATGGAGATGGAAATAGTTGTGAGAAAAGAGGGTATAATGAATGAACATTTCTTATCCAGCATATAAATACTGAAAGTTATCTGAAAGCTGAGCCTTAACAGGGTTTTGTTACCTCTAGCTGCTTTGCTATTCAAATATTTCCACTTTTGAAATGGAGAGAAATGGAGAAACGGAGTTCTCATGACATTGTTTCCTCTTGTCCACAGCAGCATTAAACATAGGGTTTAAATCACAGCGTATTTGTTCCTGCAGATATAAGTTGTTGTGCCACCACCATTCTGTTGCTTTGTCTCTCAACATATTTCACAGTCTTGGAGGTCTGATATCCTGACCTTTTTCTCCTTTACTCTTGTCGCTGTAGTGATAAGCTTGTGCCTTGCAGTCACAATGAATGCAAGATAATATCTCCCTGTCTCCACCTCCAAAACCACAATGTTTTCCCTTTTCTTCTGGATTACACAGAGAGAATCACCTCGTTCTCTGATATTATCAAAATTGATATGTGTTATTAACCTGGAGAGAGCTTTGTAGGATGGAGAATACACCAAACTTTAGTTTAATGCATCCCTCACTCTCTGACATATCACAACCTACTGCTGCATATTACAATGGTTGAAGGCAAAGGCAAATTTAGCTTTCCAACCTAGAATTTATCTCACAGCTAAAATTATATTAATCTCTCAAGATGTTGTCAATTAGGTTGTTCTGTGGCTGTTGGATATGTTGGGTGAAGTAATATATTATTTATTGAACAATTTAAGAAGCCCACAAACAAATATTTAGTAATTTTGTCATTAGGAGCTTACATAAATAATGCAGTTTTTAAAAAAACTAAGCTAAAAACCTGTGCAAACAAATTTAGAAATTATGTGCAAGATTGATTTTTCCTGAGCTAAGAAAGATAACCGAAATCCAGACTTTGGGTCAAGTTTTGCTTTGTCCATAGGGACAGGATTTCAAACACGCTATCTTTCTCTCTGATAGCTAAGCTGGAAATTTTATGACATCTTTTTCTTTAGGCATTAAAGGACCAAATACAGTTAAAAATGTTCTGTATGGGATAGGCCATTTGTGAAAACAAGACTCATGAGTAGCATGGAGAAATCATCAGGGATGTGTTGCTTCCTCCTCCTTCCACTGCAAAAGCAAAGAGCACACACTGAAGCCAGCAGGTGTATGATTGCATCCTTTATGGCTGACTGCTCCATTGTTGAGTGCTAGTCACCTGCTGACTTTTGTACGGCAAACTGGTTTTTGAGGTGTTTTAGTGAAACACCTGAGGTTACACTCATAGTCCAGTCTGGGTTGAGACTATAGATTAATTATCTGCTCTCCTGGTCTGCTATCCAGCATATTCCATAGGTCTTCTCTCTCCTTAACCAATCAAGATTGTATTCCTCATCAGAGATGAAAACAAACAAATTCACTTCTGAGATGCATTGAAAAGTGCTTACAGAAGGTGATAGGACCTAGCAACAGGCATTTTCAAAGGAGCTTTCTAGGCAGCAGCCAAAGACCTATTCTGTTAGTTTCTCTAGACCTACTCTGTCAGTTTCTCTGGAGAAATCAAATGACAACTCTGGAGATCAAATGACAACTAAGTGCAGAGGGAGTACCAGATCCCGCGGAAGAGGCCGAAGAACTCACGCGGCTCCTCTGGACGCGGTCCGGCTCAGTGATTGTGGAAAGAGAAGAAATGTAAGCAGAGGGTGTGTGACGGTGGCAGCAAAGGCCGCTGGCAGGGGTGGGAAGCCTCATT
>VXBQ01017623.1:794929-902145 GCA_013400175.1 Phainopepla nitens
GAAGCGGCGGCGGGGCCAGCCCGGCCGGGACGCCCGGTCTGAACGAACAGCCACTTGTTTGCTGGCTGGGGAGAGCCGGGTGCTGCCGGTGCTACTGACACTTCCTTCGGGTTTGAGTGGAGAAAAGGGGAAAATCAACAAAGCTGGGTGCAGAAAGACTTGATACAGGAGAATATGATGAGACAAGTATGTTTTAATTTTTGTTATTCTCCTTTCCTGCTCACTACGTACTGTATACATGCTGCTTCTCTCTTTAACACCCCACTACTCCAAACTTATATTTCTGTGTTGAAAGTATTCTGTAGGTAGTTCTGCCCCAGATTTTGTAAGAATAAAGTTGTCCTTTATCACTTTTCAACTATATTCAAAGTATATTTAGCTGTAGTTTGCCTTTGGAGCTTGTTATCTCGCTGCTCTTGCCATTGGATAGAAACCACAGCTTGGTTTCCCAATACTCATTATTACTTATTTACATTATTTTAGGATTGCAGAATTGGGAAATGTAATTCCTCCGTTCCTCAGCTCCCAGTCTGCAAAATGAAAGTGCTAAAATGTTCCTTTTCCCCCCTTCTTTTGACTTTAGACACCAAATTCTACAGAGAATAGAGAATTTTACACCTACCCAGTGAATCAATAGGCCTTTGCATAAAAATACAGACATCTTAGAAATTTAAATGTGTGTCTTCTTGTCAATATGGATCCCTCTAAAAGTTTTAGCTACAAACTAACTCTTAGATGCCCTGAACTCTTATATGCAGAAGTCACTTAGTATTCCAAACACTAGAATAAATAAGTGAGCAACTAAAGTAATAACTGTCAATTTAAGGAATTGCATAAGCTACAGTGCCCTGGATTCTAAAATCATTTAAGACAGTTTGTTTCATGTAGGCTTCTGGCAGTGTACCCCCTCTGTACTGCTAAGGAAACAAAGACCTATCCATAATATGTCATTAGACCTAAAGAAACACTTTCTTATGCTGAGGTGCCTTCAATGATAGGTTATGCTACTTACCTCTTTATTTTGCAAAAACATCACCTCCTATTTTGTGGCCAGTTTCCAGGTAGGTTCAAAAGGAGCAGAAGTGTGACATACTCCCTAAAAAGCAGCAGGAAGGCTGTGCAATCAGTCCTGTTTTGACTGTCTCTGCCACTGGTCCTTGAAAACTGTATGAACGTGAGGGAGAGAGCACAGAGACTTTGTGCCGTGAATCCTAGTCAGATGAGTACATCTTCTGTTGTGTTAGAACCTACAAAATAGATAAATAATAAAAATAATAATAAACAAAATTATAAAACCACAAATTTATTTAGAAAAGGTATTTTGCTGGATAATTTTGTATTGTTTTATATATGCAGTCATTTTCACCAGTAAGGTATTTGGCAACTTTTCTTTCTCTGTCATCTGAGTAAATAGGGAGTAATTTCACAATAAGAAAGACCTTTTGGAGACAGTCCTAGCATCAAAATGTTGTCATAATAAGCCAAAATTGTCCCTATGGATAGGGCCAGCTGCATGTTCCTCAGTGTCAACAGGTAGGAGCTGTTCCTATCAATATGTCTGCAAGGCTGATGAACAGACACAGCCTAGGAGTGTTTCAGGCTGGAACTCTCTGAAATCACCAGCAGTCCTGCACAGCTCTGAGAACTGCCAGGAATATGCACAACTGTGGAAGGATTAGCACCAGCTATAATAAGCACATGTGGCCTCTTCTTTGTCTCATAGGCACACTAGATGCTGTTGCACCTGTCAATTATAAACTATTAAATGCTGCTTCGTATTTATCCACATGCATCCAAAAAGTGTTCCCTACAGCAGCATTTTTATATCACTGGTAAATAATTTCCAGAAGGGAAAATCAAATCACCTCTAAACAGCAGTGGCTCTTTAAGGTTATCAAGAGGGATATTTGATATATATTTTCTTATTCTAAAATGTATCATTGGAAAAATTTAATTTCTTTGGATAGGGTCTGGACAAATCCTGAAGCAATATTTCATACCTCTTGCACATGATGTTTAAGGGATTAAACAATGCTAGAAACCACTCAAATTCCATATGAACTTACCTGAATATAAGGGGGGGTTGAGGGGAAAGTATTTTGTCAGAGAGATGCTGTGTCCTTCAACAAGTAAAGGAAACACATCAGGTGTTCATCAGGTAGTTTGATAAGACCTGAAATCAGTGACTGAAACTTAATTTTATACAAAAAAAAGAAAAGGATGCATGATTACAAATTAGAGGTTGTCTTACCATGGGAATATTAATGAAAGAGCTAAACTCCAGCTGATTTATCTTTTCTTACCAAGGCACTTTAATTTTCTACTGATAAGTCACAGGCAGTGCTGCTTTAAAGTTTTTTACCTTGAAACCTCCAGAACTCTTTTTATGTAATTAACAGGCTCAATGCACTCAGAAAAGCAGATAAAGACATAAATGTGGGGGTTGCTTTCAAGAAATAATGTATCTGTGAAGTAAAAATAAAGAGGGTGAAGAGTGCTGTATTTATAAAATAAAATCACATTATCTAACAGTTGTGTAGTTGTAAAATCTCTTTCACACACTCTATTCATAGAAGTTTCTAAACAGCCTAGCTTGGTGAGATTTCATGTGAATAAAATGCTATTTCCTCTGAATTTTATACTGTCTTCCTTGCTTTAATTTATTATGGATCTCAGAACTGCAACAATTTCTATCTATCTATTCACTGATGTCATATATAGCTACGGTTGCTGTAATAATCCTGGAGTAAAACCAGTGCAAAATATGCCACACTGAAACTTTGAACATTTAAATTTAATTTTCCAGTTGCAAAACTGAGGAAAAGCTTTGTTCTGCTAAAAATTAATTTGATAGTGAATTTGAATAGATAGAAAAACTATAGTAAATAAATCTGTGTGTGAATTAAAAGGGTCAGTACAGTATCTACTGCATTAAATAGTCATTATATTCTGTTTTTACAGGGTTGTTAATTTACTTCACATGTATATCTACTGTCCAGACTACTGACTGTCTGCACTTGAGGGAGCAATGTGTTAATGCTGGAAATGGATGTGAGAATGTCTGGAATGTCGTTGAAGATGCCTGCAATATTTCAGGTAATTCTATACGGTGTACACAGCTTAATTTTGAATTTCTGTATGTTTGCATATTTGTAGTTTATTACAATATTGCTGTGGTAACAAAATGAAGTTGGTGAGATTTCAAAGAGAAAAATTATGGCAAATGAGAGTCAGCTTCTGAAATCCTTTACAGTGGCCAATGATACTTTTAGTAACAAGAAAGTCTTGTCTCTTCAAGAAAGTGATAAAAGAAATTTCTGCACTATGAACAAAGTCAGAGCCTGAACCAACTCAAGAAGTCTGAATTCAGCAGAAATTAGGCTCTTGTGGGATGCTGTTAAAAAAAGCCTGTGTGCAACTGGAAAAGAAGTTGCAACTCTGTTTTTCACAATTTGGAGCAGTTGATCTGGCAATGTTCAAGGCTGGGCTGGGTGGGACTTTGAGCAACCTGGTCTAGTGAAAGATGCCCCTGCCAAAGGCAGAGGGGTTGAAGGTCCCTTCCAACCTAAACCATTCTATGGTTCTATAATCTCATACAATACCCAAAACAATGTAGTAGCTACTTAGAGTAATTTTTAATTATTGTACTAGAATAAGAAACAAATAAAATAAAGAATGCCTCAAAGAAAATTGTATAGTGGGGGGACACACTGTATTTATTCAGTGACAAGTACAAACACATCCCAATGACTCACTTGCAGGGGGTGGCTGTATGATGAAGTGCAGATTATGAAATGAATGGATCTCCTTGAATTGAGAATCCACTTGGATGGTGGTGCTGTGAAAATTGAAGGGATAAGAAGAGTGGCACTATAATCTGGTAGTGTCGTTAGACCAAGCTGGTAATGACACCTTTCTTGATTGATAAGTGTCAAGTGATCTGCCACTACATCATCACTAGCAAATGCTAAGGGCCAGGGACTATCTTCTGATTGAGTTTTCCTTTCATGGTGCAGTGTGTAGTGGTGAATCAGAAGTATCTACATCTCCGTGGAAATCTCCCTTCTTCTTATAATGACATTATTTGAACAGAACAAGCCGTGTGGTGGTGCCATAATCTGTTGGGAGCTTCAGCTGCGGCAGAGTTGACAATGTGAATGTTCCTCTGTCTTGATGTCAGGGCCCAATCTGACATGTGAGGGAAGCCAGGCAGCAGAAGTTGCTTGGCTTCATGGTCAATAAGCCATTGCTAAAACATTCACCTGCAGTGTGAGCTACCTGAATGAATGCCTCTGTCTGTCTGATTTGTTGCATCTATTTGATGTCCCAGATGTCACAAGAAAATATTTAAAATAATTAGAGTAGAAATTCTCTGAGGAGTCTTTCTTAGTATGTCCTTTCCGAGATATTTATCTACTTTGCATGGAATGGCTGAATACTTTTATGAACAGATTAAGTAAATGAAAAATACATGACAATATAATAGTTAAAACAGTCCCCAAAGCAGCTGGGCTTCAGCCCATGTTCTATTGATCTGTTAAATATTTCATATGAAGTGAAACAATTTCAAAATATATGACTTCTGTTTAGAAAAATAAGTATTGGAATATGCAGTACTTTGTGGCTCAAGTGACCTAGAGATGAGCTTTCTAGAACCAAAACTGAACAAGCTGAATATGCTTCTTTCACATAATTCACAAACATGTTAGCACCAGGACTACTTGCCACAAATATATGTATTTGTGCTGTAGCCTGTTAATCCTGATACCCTGCAGCCAGATGAAGTGGGCAAGCATGATTGCTTCTGTGGCCCTACTTTGGATGTACAACATTGTCCCATAAAGTGACGTTTCTCTCTGTTATTGTCCTATGTACGTATTCACTGATATTAAGGATATTTGTAACTGGGCCAGAGAAACCTTCCAGAAATAATTATTCTTGTGATTGCTTGTTTGGATTTGCATCTGTATGTTTCCTTAGGATAATAGCTTTTGGCAAGGACTCTTCAGCATTGCAGAGCACTCAGATATTGTGTTGGGTCTAGGATAAATTATACTAAATGTGCTTATTAGGTACCATGATCCCAAAGCATGTAAATCCAGTCAGACAGCTGATGGCAGACTCAGACAGCTCACAGAAACAGTGATAAAAAACTACCAGCAGCATCATTAGTAAGAATAACATTATACTGTCTGTCATGTGCAAGTCTAGAAACTTCATGGATGGGCTGTAGAAATGGAAAATGTCCTTTGAGCACAAACATTTACTTGGAGACAATAGACAATGGGGTAAATATTTGTTTTGTTAGCTTCTTTATCAAATTAGAATTAAATTCCGTTTGGGTATGAGTTCAATAACTCAACCTCAAAGTTAAATGTGTATATTATCAAGACCTCCATCTTCTGCTCTTCAGTGCAGGTCAGGGAACACTCTCCAAACTACTGTCTAAGTCACTCCTTTTCCTGTCAAATTTTCCATCACTGCTTCCCCACTACTCCAGCAACATTTCCAGAGTTTTGGTTTAAAATCTTCAGAGTCCAATCCTTCTTTCACCTCTTTGGCCAAAATATGGTGGAAAGAAAAAAAAAAAAAAGAGTATGAAAATGTCTGTGAATCAGCTTCCATGTCAGGATAGAAAAGATAGAAATATTAAATTTTGATGAAATAAGATTTTTCATTTTGAAAAGATCGAAAGAGTTTCCGCACTGCAGAATGAAGACTTTAAGGCTTGGGCTTTTATGGTTTGTTTGTGGGGTTGGATATTTGTTTGTTTTCCTTCTGTTATTTCAGTGTAAGGGAAAAAAAAAAAGAAAAAGACATTTCTGAACTGCGATTTAACCATAAGTATAAATTTTCTTAATTTTTTTCTATGGGAAACAGAAAAAGTTTTCAAAAGTAAAAAACAACTTAGATCACTTAAATTTTAAGGAATCACATTTTGAATTAGATTTGTATGAGTTTAGTTTTCTTAGACTAACAGACTCATTGAGGTTGGAAGGATCTCTGGAGATCTATCCAAACTGTGGTCTCACCAGTGCTAGAGAGGAAAACCTCAGACCTTCCCCTGTAGTCTTCAAATTCAATTCCCACTGAGATGACTGAAGAGCTGATTAAGCAAAAGCAGAGATTATCACTCTGGGAGTGTCAGCTTCTACTGTCATGCTTCTATCTGTGGTCCTGTGTACATGAATTATGTACCTGTAAATAATTCAAATTATGAATAATAGGTGCCAAACATTAGGCTGAGAGAGCATTTTTTTTGTAAATGCCTTAGAAGCATATGTATAATATAAAATATATTACCTAGAACTAATCTCTGGTAAAGCAACAATAATTGAAAACCAGTGATAAAATATTTTCTGCTGTCTGTCACCGCTGAATCAATACCATGTACAAACAGAGCAATACTGATAATAGGTTATTTCTACACAGTTTTCAAGAAGTCATGCAAGGGAGCCCCATAAATCTGATGTGCTTCCTGATTCTGTCTGTGCCCTTGGCATGTTCGTGGCCCCATAACCTCTGCCCCAGCCCCAGCTGTCAGGTGCTGACTCAGCACCGTGAGCTGAGCACAGGGGGCCGCTGAACACAGCCCCTGACTGCTGGCCAGCACTTGTCAGGGTCAGGAAGACAGGTGAGCTAAGTGAGGCTGGGGTTCTGCACAGAATATACTGGGGTATGGGGGTTTGTTCTTCTAGTTCTACTCACCTTCACCCTTGAAGTGTGCTCTGGACCTTGAAAAAGACAGCCATAAATTTTGTGAATAAGCTGATTTTTACACAAGCCCCTACTGATCTTTATTACTCTTTTCCTACTGGAATGTTTTCCTGAAATTGTTTTATTATCACTTACTTAGCTGATAAAATATAGAGTAGAATATCTACACATTCATCTTCATGGGCTGTGTCACCACATCCTTTCCATCCTATTTTTATGGTCAAGGAGTATCCTATGTCTGTGACCCTTAAATTTCCTGAGTTCCTTGACTTCTGGAACTGTGAGGGCTAAGGGTCAGGGGTCATGATCCACTTCTGAAAAAGCAGAAGGAAAGTTGAAGATGGGGTTGAAGAGATACAGGCAATCCCAGCCCCCCATCACCTCCTTCTTTGCTGATGCAAGAGGTGGAGTGGGAGCAGAGGCTTGGACCTGCAGCTCTTGCTGGCCTGAGACATTCCCCTCTAGTAGTGTATTATTCAATATATGCCCCAAACCCTCCTTAGTCAGTAGCTGGATAAAGGACAGCTGAAAAAAAAGGGATCATCACAGGGATGTGAAGTCTGGAATAGCTGATTCTCATTATTTCAGGCACAGGTAAAATGCATTGTTTCCTCTTGCAGAGGTTTGCCTCCCTTGCCTTCCACTGCTGTTTGTGTCAACAACATATAAGTGATTTTAAAACTCTGGTCACATCAAAGCTTGCCCATGGCGCTGGTGACACAGGACTTCTTCTCACTTTGCAGTTTTACTGAGTGCAGAGTCTTTGCTGCTCCCCATCTGTGGGGAAGCAGCAAGGCAGGAGCCAGGCAGTGCTATTCTCAGGGCAGAGACATCAGCCTGTGTGCTCGGTAGACTAAAACCAATCCTCATGCTGCCCTGTGACCTGGCTGCATCTTGTGAGCCACATACAGCTTATCTTACATACTGTGAGACATTTAATACCTATGAAGTAAAGAGAGGAAATGTGCTGGTTTGGGGACCTACATACCTGTTTTGACAAGTAGATTGTGGCTTTCACCAAATAAAACTTATATAAATTAAATTAAACTGCTTCATATGTAACATTCTTAAGTAATGTGTAACTTTCTTAGCAATAATAAATCATGGAATCATAGGATGTTAAGGGTTGGAAGGGACATTAGAGGTCCTCTAGTCCCAACCCTCCCTGCCATGGGCAGGGACACCTCCCACTGGACCAGGTTGCTCAGGGACTTATCAACCTGACTTTGAACATTGCCATGGGGCATTTACAGCCTCCTGAGCAATCTCTTCCAGTGTCTCATCATTCTCACAGTAAAAAATTTCTTCCTAAAATCTAACCTAAATTCCTCTTTCAGTTTGTACCCATTGCTCCTTGCTCTGTAACTACAGCTCCTGACAGAGTCCCTCTCCAGCTTCCCTGTAGGCCCCTTCAGATACTGGGAGGTTGTTGCAAGGTCTCCATACAACCTTCTCTGCCCCAGGCTGAACAGCCCCAACTTTCTCAGCCTTTCCTTGTCGGGGAAGAGCTCCAGCCCTGTTAATCAACTTCTTGGCCCTTGTCTGGACTTGCTCCCACAGTTCCACATCCTTCTTATGCTGTGGACACCGGAGTTGGATGCAGCACTCCGGGTGGGGTCTCATGAGAGCAGACTGGAGGTGTAGAATCACCTCCTTCAGCCTGCTGGCCAGGCTGCTTTTGATGCAGCCCAGGGCACGCTTGGCTTTGAGTGAGCACTCACTGCCAGCTTGTGATGGGTTTTTCATCAGCCTCCACACCCAAGTCTTATTCTGCAGGGCTGCTCTCAATCCCTTCTCTGCCCAACCTGCAGGTGTATCTGGGACTGCCATGACCCAGGTGCATTGAACATCATAAGGCTTGCACTGGCCCACTTCTCAAGCCTGTCAGGGTCTCTCCAGGGGCATCCCTTCCCTCCAGCGTGCCAACTGCACCACACAACTTGGTGTCGTCAGCAAATTTACTTGTTTCCACTATCATAATAACAATAACATTTTTAAAAAGCTTTTAGCTCATCAAGTAGATGGTTGACAGATTTACTTTTGTACCATAAACTAGTACATGCTCCTTATTTTCACTACATATACATGGAAAATGTGACCTGATATCCTCTGTGAGTGTCCTTACCATGGAGTCCAAATGCACATGCAAAGAGACTTGAAACTGAGCCAGCAAACTAAGATTTCTGCACTTTTTTTTTTACGTTAACTTCTTCCTCATTTTTATTATTAAAGTCCTAAAAATCAGACTATTCTTGGGCTACTTTAAATTTGTTGTCATTCTCAAACTTAGGCAGTGAAGTTTTTCTATAGGGTAGCAGTTCAAGGGAATATCCAAATGGCATTTGTAGGCTCACACCATCCTCACATGAGAGAGAGAATCTGACCCAGAGCTGGCATCTCCTCAGCCTGGGGTTCTCATCACCATTATCCTGGGGCTGGCTGTGCCCTCTGTGTCCTGTCTCACTCCATCACGTGGCGATGCTTCAAGCCTGCACTGTGTGTTCCTGTCCCTGTACCAGGCACCTCATTTCTACGACACAGGACCAAGATAAATCTGTCAGTTCAGGTGTGCCCCTTCCACTCCTGGGCACCTTTTCAGTTTGGTCTCAGTGCCTTACCTGCCTAAAATAAAAGATGTGAGTTTAAGGTTTTATGTACTTTGTAAATGAGAGCAGATATTCTGGCAATGGATCAGATCAAATAAAAGAAGTCAATGTTATATCCACAGCTTCATTATATTACTTTGAATATCATTTAAAATTTGTAAAATATGACAAACTGTCTTCTCTTGGCAAAGCGTATTATTTTTGTTCTTCAATTGAATTGTTTTATGTAACCATCTCCCTTAAGCATTCATAAACATTAATGAAATTATAATTTTAATGGTGAGTTCTAGGTAATAGATGCAAGGCAGAAGACACTGTTGAATGTAATGGAATAATCCAGGTCCTGGCTGACGAATACCCAGAATTTAAAAAATGTGTCTGCTCTACAGACGATATCTGTAACATCACAACTTTGCTTGGGAAATGGTGCAGCATTAATAAAGGTAACTAAACATAAAGTTGTAATTATGAAGACCAAACCCAGTAATTTTGCAACCATCATTTTAAGTGGATTCAACTTTCTTCGCATATTTTCAAGCCTGATAAATGCCCCCAAAAAATTAGCTTTGTCTTTTCTATGATATTCATGCTCCAGCATGTATATGAAAGAAATACCTCAAACAAAAGCAATAAAATGCATGTGAGAAAGTCAGATGGCTTCTAAAACTCTTGTTGAATCAACTGGAAAGCAAGAGTGAATACACAATGTGTGTTGAGGGCTACTCACTACCCGTGGAAATTGGAGAGCCACTGGATCTAGGTTGTGTATATAGAGAGACACATCCAGGACCTTCTGAAGGGGAGGATGAGTAAGTGGAGATGCACTGTGTTACAGGAGGACCTTCACTACATCTAGGAGAAGCTACTGGGTGTGTGAAACATAGCCACCACCTTCATAAAGCTGTACCTAATATATAGAGTGCATCTTTTAAAAATTCGATTGTAATCAATGGGCCCGGCTCCTCTCAATTTATTTTTTTTTTAGTTTTCTGAGAATTCTTATCCCTGCAAAAAGCCTATATCTGTAATTGAGAATTACTTAGTACATGAAGAAATTGCAGTTTCTGGTCCAAAGGCTCTTGGCATAATGACTAGCAAAGCTGACACAAGAGAGGTAAAATCAGCCAGTGAATGAGAGTCTGCAAAGTGAGTTTCGAAGTGATTCCTGGAACTGATCCATCACACTCTACTGGCAATCACACAGCATTCATCATACAGTACTAGAATATATGGTCTTATTGCAGGGAGAATAATAACATCCTGGTCTGCCCCAAACTCCTTGCCCCAAACAAGAAGGATGGATATCTGAAACCTGATGCTGATGTCATTGGAGCAGTTGCTTTCGCTTCTGGCAGAATGATATGTTATATTTTTTGCCAACTGAGATTACTTTTCTCACCACGATAGAAACAAGTCTGGATGGATTTATAGTAGTGTGGAGGTTACCTACAAAGGATAGCATATGGTGTTGCTAGACACTTTCAGGAGTAATTCTCTGTCTAACTTGAATTACTATTTTAGTTAATGAGTCAACCATCTTCTGGAATTGTCATTCTCTCTTTAAAAATTATGCATTTGCTCTAAGATGATAATCCATGATATGTCCAAACTGTAGGTGGTTAAAATTATGTGAAGTTAAACTCTTTATGCCGTAATTTTAGTGAGGATTTTTTACTACTGTTTTGCAGCTGAACTGTTAGAGTGGACTGTACTATATAGCTAACAGCACACAGTAAACATGAGGAAGATTCATTAGTTTGTAAGACTCTGAAATTGTTATGTGTTTACACATAGAATTAAACTAGGGCAAGACAAGTACCCTTTTCCTGAGTGTCCCCTTTTCCTGAGTTTTGGGGCTGTGACGCTGATCCCTCACGCGTTTGATTTATATCTCCGTTTGTACCTCTTTCTGCAGGCTATTTGGAGCCTTTCTCAAGGTCAGACGCTGGGGAGAGCGCTGGGCAGCCCGGAAACCCCGAAGCCCGCAGGCTCTCCGAGGGGCCGGGGAGCGAGTGCGGCGTGGCGAGGCAGCGCTGCCGGGCGGAGCCGCGCTGCTCCGCCGCCGCCCGGCGCTTCCAGCGGGCCTGCGGCCTCCGCCTGCCCGGAGAGTGCTTCTCCGCCTGGAAAGAGCTGGCCAGAACTGCTCTGGGAAAGTGCGCCTGCTCACAGCCGCTTCAGGCGAGGTGCATTAAAATCTGGGAGGGAATATTTAACAACCCTTGTTTACAGTACTCTCAGGAGAGCCAAGCCTCAGGAGCTAGTGGAAATGATGGCAATGATGATGACTATAATGCTGATGTTGATGGTGAGAAAAATCTGGTCACTGGCGCAGGTTAGTGCTGCTCAGCTGTGTGAATGCTTTCGTGCGTAACAATAGCGTCCCTAGTCAACAAAAAAGGGTTTTTTGCCCATTTACAATTCAATATTGAAAACAAGATCATTTGAGGACGTTTATTTATAAATAAATTTACAGTCTGATAGAAAGTGATAGCCTGAGTGCAAATACTATTGTCCTTCAATGTGTCAATTTGTTGATTGATCTATATCAGTCAGTTTTAGTTTTTCACTATAACTAGAAATGGTATAAGACCAATAAAAATAATTTTCTAATAGCAAGAATTGTCTGCCAGCCTTGACTTTAGGTCATGACAAGTTGTTAGTTGAACTTGAAAACTGGTCCACTGATAAACAGATTAAGGCCTCTAGATTTTATTTATTCACAAGAAATCTGACTTTAAAATGCACTGCGAAGCTCTAAAAAACTCTTCTTGGGTTCATAGGATCTATAATTATGTAGAAAATATTAGCAGCATTTTGATAAACTGTGCTTTGACCCCAAAACTTATGAATATATGTAATAGTGGGTTTAGCAGTTGTTAGTGGGTTCGGTTTGGTCAAACTAATTCGTTTTATTCTCATTTATTTTTACTCCTGGCACTATACCAGCAAGTCAATTCTTCAAAGTTAAAAAGCTGTTATTTACAATTTATGACTATACCTGTATCTTTTTCTTCTAGACAATATTAGTGTGGAAACAAAATTACAGTGGGGTTTATCTGCTCTCTCCAAACAAGGTAAGTCTGAATTTACTTATGAATCCTAATAAATAATATTAACGCCGTTTTCAGACAGTGTACAACACACCTTCAGATTAAAATTAGTACTTTTAACTCAAATGGATGAGCAGGGAGTTAATAGATCCAACATATTTTCAGTTAAGGTACTGGATAGAGAAGAACACAAAAATGTAATAGGTAGCAATCAAGTAATGTAAATGTAAATCAGGTAGCAGTCCTAATTCTGTCAAATTTACAGAGGCAAATCTTATCCCTTAAGCATTTTAGGGCCTAGAATTCTCTAGATGTTTTTGGAAGGTTTATTTCACAGTCTAGAAATATTTAGACTGATGTTAAAAGCACAAAAATGCCATTTATATTCTCTTCTTCATTACTTATCACATAGCCTAGCATAAGGCTGCACGCTGGAGATTTCAGCAGTTTCAGGAGGGTTGCTTCTGAGGGCCAAGCAGTGCAAGAAAGAAGTATGGAGTTACTCAATAGGCCTAAAAAAAGCAATGCTGGAAGAGATGGATCAGAGTTTTGGGAATCAAGCTTGATTTACTGGCAGTGTTGTAGACAGGATACCTACCAGTCATCCCTGGAGAAAATTTTTCTTGAGATTTTATTTTAAAAACTGTTATTCTTTTTAGGGTACACAGCAAACAGAAGCTGTTTGGATGTGAACAGGGAGTGTGTTGAAGATGAAGTGTGTAACAAACAGTTGTCCTTGTACCTTAAAATTTGCTCAGTAAATAAGAAGTGCAATGTGGAAGGATGTCAAGCAGCCATAAGGTTCTTCTATCAAAACATGCCTATTGAAGTTGCCCAAATGATGATATTTTGTGACTGTGTCGAGCATGATGAATCCTGCCACAGAGCCAAAGAACTTCTCCATGGCAAGCCCTGTGTGGTTACTGTAGTTTCACCTCCATCATGTCTGAGTGTAGTCCACATGTGTGAGGAAAATGAATTGTGCAGGTGAGTAGAAGTATTTTGCCCACTAAGGTGCTTTTGTATGATGATTTTTGTATAATGATTTGGTCAAGCCATTTTTGTTGTACTCTGTATATCTCAGCTATAACAAAATTATTTTCTGCACTGTGTCTGCCACGTTTGACATCTTCACAGATGTTTGCATCAGCTGTGGTAACTCCAGAAGTAATCCCACAGGTAAACTGAAATGATTAATTTTCAGAAAGGTTTGGAATCTAATGTAGGCTTTTCTTCTGCCTATATCGTGACACTTAACACCATTTCTGCTGGACAAACTATGCTATTGCTTATTTTTATTACCACTTTCTTCAGATAACACCTGCCTGTCTGCACCTTTGCGCTCCAGCAATTTGCCCAAGCTATGCAGCCGACCAGACAAAATTTGTTTGGTAAAAGTAATTACCTTCCAAGAGCAGAGTCTGACCCTTGTACCCAACAGCCACACAACCAACTTAGCCTGTTCAAAAAAACTTGTGTCTTATTCTCTTCATCTCAAGGATGCTTGCAAAAAACTTTCAAAAATCTGACCTGAAACATGCACAGACCACCAAACTCATGAAGGATAATGCCTTTTCAAAATTTTATATTTTTAAAACATGCAACAGGATAACCCATATTTGCAGTTCAACTGAATTGCCTCCTTTTATGGATGGTCAGTTAGCCCACTTTGTTTTTCATGTAGTCACCTTGTGGACTAGAGTTGAATTTTACCTCAAAGTTGTGCTCAAATTAACCTTCAGTCAGTAAACCAGGAGGCCAAGAGATGGTTTTGGTTTTGTGCAGATTATTCAGATTGATATCAGTGAGAATGGCCAAAGGGCTTTAAATGTATGTCTGTACCTCGATAGACGTGTAACATTGTAATGGCTGAATTCCCCATCATTTTGGGAACAATAAAGTTTTCTGGCACTGACAATAAATGCATATAATTAGTAAAATTATGTGTGAATTATGGCTAGTCACATCCATAAATCAGGCGGTAAATAAAAATAATTCCGTTAGAACAGAGGTGGCATCTGCTTTGAAATATTTGCCTGTGTAATGAAAATATTTACAAAAATTTTCTAGCCAGTATTGCAACAGTCCATGCTTTTCCATGTGACCTGCTTGTGGCTACTACACAATATCAACAGCAAATTAATAACATATTTATATGAATAAGGTAGAATGTTTTAATAACTTAATGTATAATATACTAGAGTTTACCTTTATTATCCCCTAACATTTAATCTGATACATTTGTTTTAATTAATATCTACATATTTTTAAATTAATTTTTAATGGATATTTTCTATTGTCATTTACAATGCATTAAAGGCAATTTTATTCCATCCTAACAGCAAATAAACAAAAATAATTTGAGATTATTTAACTGGGTAATTAATTCTTCATGTTATTAATCTCTGCTGTCAATTTATCTTTAAGTTCACTGAATTTCTTGTACTTTTTCCTGAGCCTTGGATATTTTGTATTTTGTTAGCATTTGGGGGGCCAAGGGGTTGACATTGGATGTAGATTATTTATTGCAAAATAAGTTGTGTGTTGATTCTTCCTTCACACTGCTCAAAAATTGATCCACTAAGACAGCACTTGGTGTGGTTCATGGTGATGACTGGTCCAATTCCTGTATTCACATTTCTTCTCTGGGTATCTGAAACTGTTGGAGTTCACACTGTTTTTTACTAGACTCTGGGAAACAGGTGCTGATAAGAAGTGCAGTTGCTTTTTCTCAAAATCAGAGCAGAATTTATGTCAGCTATCACTGAATATTGCAATTTTTAAGGCTTAAGTGGTACCTTGGAAATACACTTTTTTTTAGTGATGTTCATTAAATGCCTTTTTATGAAATCACAAATGTTTAAGTGTCATTGTGCACTTCTTTTGTTTTTTATTTTTTTTTTCCCTACCAGGAAAAAATACACAACTTTTAGGTCAAAGTGTTGGAGACATGTGACAAAACAATGCTCTAATGATGAAGCTTGTCTTGAAACTTTAATCAAGGATGACATGCCCTGTTCTGCCAATGCTGATTGCAAAGCAGCCTACATCAGCAACTGGGGCACGATGCTGCACAGGGAGTGCACCTGCCAAAATTTGCCTCCCGTGGAGCAGCCTTTGTGTGAGCTCTACCACCACATGCTGCACAGCAAATCCTGCTTCAGTGACTTACGTGAGTAACACTTACAACTTTACAGAATAATCAGTTTTAAAGAGAATTAAGATGATAATTTACACCAAATCTTTATTTTATCTTTGCTACCACTTGTTTCAGCATGTTTTATAGCTGTGGGGTTTTTAAAATCCAAATCAAAACAAAAATTGGACATACAGTTTTCTTCCTCTGGTTTGGGGAAAAAATTATAGTAGTAGTAAACCAATGAAATTGACTACGTGTCTCATTACTTGAATTTTCTAAAATAAATAATTTCTAGAGTCTATATTAATATGCCAATTAGAAAAGCCCAAAGTCTTCCTGTTCTTGTCTTAACATTGTACATTGGTACACCGTTTTTACAAACAAATAAAGTAGCATTTAGTTTTTCTTTCTTTTCTTCTTGGAGTCTGAGTATTAGTAAACCTTACACATATTTAGCAACAGAATTCATTCTGCAGAAAATAGCTTCAATTTTTTAAAGTAGGCTTTAGGATTTGGTCTTCAGTAAAAACACTGAGTGTAATTGAGATGAAATATAGGTACTTTCTCAGTACCAGTAATGGCTTTCATGTGCTTAATTAGCTAATTATTTTTGTTAAATATACATGTCCTTGCCAAGCCTTTGGTTATGAGAATGGTTAATGCAATAAATGGCAATATGGGGGCAAATACTAATGTTTCAGTGTGAATCTGCAAAGTGCCTTCAAAGCAAAGCTCCTCTTTGTTCCCCCTTATTGTGTCAGGGGTCACATCACAGGGTGGTTCTCTATCATAGAAACTGAACCTGAAGATTCATCTGCAGCCTCTGCAGTCTCCAGCTGCATACAGACATCTGGTCCATCAACCAGATCAAAGACCAAAGTATTCTCTTCTCCTCAAATCTCTGACTTGTCACACCAACTATTTTGCAATATAAATCCTCCTAGGACATGTTACTCGCTATTGCATAATGCCCTATGCCAGCTATCTTCTGCATGTATACTCTAAAATTATATGTATTCTTAAACTAACTTAGGAGAGATGATGATTCCTAAAGATTTCAATAAAAAGAAATGGTTCTTTCATTGTTTTATCTGATGGACAGTATTTTGAAAACATATATGGATTGCTTTCATGCATTTCACAGAACGAAATAACTACTCTTTTAGTTGTAGAAACCAAAATGCTACCACTGATAAGAGTGCAATTTTTTTTGTGTCACTCAAAGGCTACCCAAAAATTATAATCAAGTTGCTGAAACATTGCTCTTAGTTTAGTTAATCATTACTCAAATCCAGGCTCTGCGAAAATATTAAAAATCCTATAACAACTCCCCTGGAAAAGTGATAACGTAACACTCTTAGGCTTGAGACTTCTAGCAATGATTTTGCTGATGAATATTATTTACTTGTTTGATTTAGGGCTGAATTTAACAGCCTAAATGAGTGAACACATCATCATGTTAGTTATTTCTTAACCTACCAAGCAAAAATATGATCCTCATGTCTGAATAATCAAATAATTGCTGACGAGCTTTTGCCATTCCCTGAAGCAGTCTCAGGATAAAATGGTTTAAGGGTTTTTGAAACTTTCCTAACCTTATTGGGACTGAAGAACAGAAGCTTATGTTTCTTGTGTTGTTCAACAATTTTCTGGTGGTTAAACAAAAAGAATTTGGGGAGACAGAGCCTTTGGTGGATCTGTACCTACTCTACAGAACACTTGCAGCTTATTGCTATTCTTGCTTTTTCTTTTTTTTTTTCTAGATGTCTAGATGTAATGCAGCTGAACTGATGTTACGAGTTTTATTATAAAGCATGTTTTCAATGCCATTCTCTGCGTGGCAGTGCAGAGGTGTGGAGTGACTACTCTTGTGGCACCCACCCAGCCCCATCTGCTGGCTTATTCCTCGGGCCTGCTGGTGATTTTTGGCCGACTTTCACTCTTACAATGATCCTAAACTCTGAAACATTTCTGAATAGGCAAATACTCAGGGTTTGGATAGGGGATCTTTGTCTCTAGAACTGGTGTGTACAGACCCACAAGCAGTGTTTACACCATCTCCTCTTTCTGCATGGCACTGCCTTTGCTACAAGTGTTTGCTCTCGAGGCTGCACTCACAGGATTGCATTTGCTGCAGACTCAGTAAAAGGCAAGAATTGTGACTGACTGCTGCTGTATGAAGCAGAAGCACAGGGTGGATCACTGCCAGTGTAGGATCAGTGTCTCAACAGGAATAAGCAAAAATGTCAGTGAGGGAAAGAAAAAAATTTAAGTTTGCAAAATATTTTATCTCTGGGTTGTACTTTTGGGTCTCGCAGAAAAAAAACCCCAGATTACAGGCGGGTTTAGTCCATTGTTATTTGGACAATGTTCCAGGCTGCAAAGGTGAGCCTCCTTATATTTACACAAATTTCTCAGCTTGCTGTTCATGTGAGTGACCAGATGTATCCTTGTATGGTTTAGCCTCCTACTCTGTAAACTATATTACTTAAGCATATCTCCTATTTTTCATTTCAACAGAAGATATGTATTTCCAGATATATTCATGAAATTATGCCCTCTAAGAGGACAGACCTTTGTGAAAAAAATGTGTTGAGGTCCAGCAACGTAGCTAGAGAATAAACTCTGCCTTGTGGAAATTACTTCAGACTGCTGCCCATTTCTCACCACTTCTGTATTGGTTTGGTGCACTTTTGGTGGGCCTATTTTTAAAAGTTTATGTGAAGAGCTCTTAAGCTCTTTTGTGGCAGAGAATATTTTCAAAGCATGCTTGTTATCCATAAGAAAAACTGAGGTGGAACAGGAAGAGCTGTTGTGCGCTTGTTCAATTTGTTCATCGAGTATCAGTAAACAGTATTTTTAAATAGCTCCCTTTATAAATTCTGTATCTGTTAGCAAAATAGCAAACAATATTCACTTATATTGTTATTTTGAATGTAATATTTTGAATGGATATTTTCTTTCCAATATACAGGTCAAATTCCTATTCAGAAGGGTTTTCACTGGGTAGATACAGAGATGCCAGGGGCAAAGATTTCTGGGGCACAGCTCCACTCTTCTGCAATTAATGGTAAGTTTGGCGAAGTCACTCCATGATTTCCACAGCACTACTGTTCAGATATCCCTCATGTAGGATAGAAAAGACCAAAGGTTGGTCCCTTGGGTGAGTTCAGGCAAGTGAGCTCGACCTGTTGCTCCTTCATTTGGTCTGGAAATCTCCCAACCAGTTTGGCTTAGCTTATATATCCACAAAATAAAGTTAATCAGACTGAACCAATTACTCTGATAAATGGTTTTGAAATAGATGTTTCACAATCACTGTATTATAATTGGGGAAAATTAAGCTATTAAGCTTGCCAGAGCCTGACTCTCTGTACAGTCATTAGAGAGTAGTAGTCATAATGTGTAATACAAATTATTATCTTTGATGTCACACCTACTTCTATCTCTCTTGGCTTTCTGTGGTAGTTACAACAACAAAATTAGAAGCCACAGTAAGCAGTCTGAGAAGGGGCTTGTGTTACACTCCATCAGACCCTACCTTCTTACACAACAGAAGGGCACACAGTATCCCATGGGCTGAAGAGCTGCAGCTGCTTTTATGTCCATGCATTTACAGTAAGAAATTAAACAACATAACGGATATTGAATTAATATACAAATGTTTTCATTGCTAAAATAATATTATTTTATATTTCCTTTTGAGGGGCCCAACTTACAGAGTGAGAACACTAAAGAGCTTAGTGCACAAATATCACCTCTAATGAGAATGACCTTTTCTACCTTGTGCAGGGCAGATTACAATTCTCCAGACAATACTACAAATTAGTTCCCAGAACGGTTCATACAGAACACTTTTAACTGTGAAAAAAATAATTCAATCTCTGCATGTGGTAGAAAATGAAGTGACTTCTAACCTCTCCGTCCTTCAGCTATGGCTGAAGTGGGAAACCTGGATAAGGGATAAAAAGGATATAAAAATGGATTAAGAGAACAGGATTAGTGAAACATGTATGTGCATAATTAAGCATTTGGCTGTAGTGTTAGCATTAAAGTTACTTAAGAATCATGCCTGTCATCCAAGTGTTCTGTGTAGCCAGAGAAGAAAGTCAGGAATCCTCAAAGGAAGAGTAGTCCAATCTTTTTGGACTGCAGTTGCTGAAAGTATTGACTTCTCCTTGCCAGTTACAAAGGGAGCCTGAATCCCTAGTTGGAATGAGACTCTAAATAATGCAAGTCATAATACAAGAAATAATACAAGAAATACTGCACTAAGTGAGAAAATGCAAAATGTGAGATATTGCACCCCTGTGACTAGTTCTAACTGCAGACCTTTTCAGTGGGTAAAATGCATTTTACATTTCACCCAGAGATTCAGATAAACATTTGCAAGAAGCAGCCTGCACCCAGTGAATTCTGTTCTCATTAAAATCTGAATACTTTCCAAAAACCTTTCCTTGAAGTCTTAACAGAATTTTGGATGGCTTTAGAAAAATAAAAAGAATGCTGACCAGCCTAAACCATACAATAAAATATTCTTTCTATTGTAGCTGTCATGTACACGAGATGGGAACTCTAAGCCATAAAAGTCTCATAGGAAGCCAGGTCAAGAAGAAGAATTTGATTCAGGATATCTGCCTGATGGTAAAAACCATACTGCAAATTGTTTCATAAATCCCACTGCCAAAAATTGAACTCAAGTGTCCCAGATTCATATGCTAATAAATGTATATTAGTCAGGCTGCAAAGGAAGTTATCATCTTCACAAAATATTTATCTTTAATGAAATCAAATCCCGAGAAGAATTCAGGGCACAGAGGCAAAACAGTTAAGTTGTCAGATATGGACTTTCACGTTTGTTAGGAATTTTGAAGACATTTGCTTCTTGGCTATTTTCTGCTTGAAAAACACAAGATAAAATCTGCTGATGACTCTACATTAAAATCTCAGAAGAATCCTTTACTTAGTTTGTCATTGAAAGATACAAGGAACTCTTCCACCAGATGAAATTAGCGGCCATCTAGAGATGAACATGCTCAGAAGAAACTCACTATGTCTTCAGCTTTTTCTTAGTTTTATACTTTAAAATATAGCTTACTGTTCATGAAACCAGTTAGATTTCTCTATTTTATTCAGCAGCATTGCAAATCATCCCATTGGATAAGATTGCTTTAACAGAAAGAGTCTTTCACAATAAATAATAAATTTAGGCATTTATACATTATTCAAATATATTTGAATATGTAAATATTATAATATGAATATATATAAAGCGATATTATTCCAGCTTTTGGTGTAAAATGCCATACCAGGATTATGTAAAAATCTTGACTGGATTTAAACACATTCACATTCTCAGGAGGGAACAGGTCAATAGAGTCATCTTTGGGCTGTTACAATTGTGTTAACAAGATGTGATGTGGGCAGAGTCAGAACTATATAAAAGTTAATGAGACTTTTCCTGTAAATTTGAATTTGATCTCATTTTGGAAGCAATATCAAAAAGTGATAAATCAAATAAAATTTCTCCAAACTTCTAATATGCCTACCGAATTATGCATCATCAACCTGCTTTTGGCTTTATCCTGGGCAAATTATATCAATGACTTTACAGATCCAAATAATTTTAAAGATTGCTTCCTGCACTTTACTTTGAAAAATGATCCATGTGGGAAGATAAGGATTTACTTTCATCACCGTGGAACTTTGAGGCTAAGTTGTCGGTTTTTTATGGAAGAGGAAACTAGAAATACAGAGCACTTACCCTGTTCTTGTGAGATACAGTAAAATTGAGCTTGACCCAAAACTGTTGAAATTTCGTCTTCCATTGTAGTGTTATCATATATTTCCTACTGAGGAGTTTTGCTGTACTGAGTATTTAGATAAACAAGTAATTGGCAGGGTTTATCTCTAAGTATACCAGCTGCTGGGATTAGTTCAGCTGAACTGAGATTAGTTCAGCTCCAATGACTTTAATTTGTAAGGTATCAAACATTGTCAGTCTGACAGTTTTATAAATGTAGAAAAAAGCCCGTAACAAGCTGCAGGTAGCCAGGAAACCTCTGAGCAGAAGCTGGGATTAATCTCTTCGATGAATATGCACTAGTTACACATAACCAGGTAGATCTATAATAGAGTAAGATTCACCAAAATCCCTCCTTGTTCCCAGTAGAACTGAATCAACATCTCTTTTACCAGCAATTCATCAAAAACATAGCATTTTTTCAGATTTTGTCAAAAAAAAATAGAAAAGAAATTTCAGTTGGTCATTTCAGTGTTTTGTTTGATTGAAATAAAGCACCTTTTACGAATTTTATAAGGAAAAGAGCACAATGTTCTGCTGAAAATTTTTTAGCCCATTTTTAACCATCCATGACTGTACAATGTATAATTTGTTAGATATAATAATTTTTGTGGTAAGTGACATACTTTAAAAGTTTCCGTTTGCCTAAAATATGTGCAGAAGTCACTTTCCACTTCAAAAAAGTAAGGAACTATTGCCCCTAAAACTGCTCCTACACTTGTAAAAAAGTTTTCAAAAATATCTGCATGTACAATTAAGATTCAGAAACTGAAAAAAAAGCCTACAAATTACTCTTTTGCTAAAACCCATCATTTTAAAGAATGTTGTAACTTGAGAGCTAGGCCAACTGCTGATGTAGTTTTTAGCGTTATTAGCATTCCTTCAGTAGGATAGACCTCACCCCTCTTTCTTCAAAAATTCACCATATTAAGTTTCTTCCAGTAGGTTACTGGATTAAATGGAATGTTCATTCAATTTGTGCGAACTGTGGTGGTTTGATCACTGCTTTCCTTTTCTTATATTGGAAAACTTGAACTTGCTTTTTTTTTGAGAAAAAGTGATCACCGTCCTACAATGAAAGCCAGGCAGGTCCAATGCCCTGCCCAGCTCCTTATTTTCCTTGCTGTGAAATACATATTCACTCTCTCCTCCCAGGGCTGCTCCAGTATCCATATATATCCATATGTGATAGGCTGCACCTGCTGCTGTGTACACAGAAATGTCTCATTTAGGGTTTGTGTGTGAACACAGGGAACATGTAATAACTGATAACTTATTCAGAGACCAGAACTTGGCCTTCTCACAGCTCAGAGAAGTGTCTTAGAGATGAATCCAGGAACCCATCTCTTGCTTAGTGAATGCCTCACTGGCTATGTAAGATGGACAAGCTCAGGAGCAGCTAGGGCACTCTGCATTTAAATTCCTATGTAAACAGAACTTATCTGATTATACAAAGATGACAGAATCAGTACAAGAGGAAAGTCCTAGAAAGGTCTCGTGTTTTATGCTTGTGGCTCTGCATTTGTGGCCACTTGTCAAGTCATCTAACATCCACAGCTCCCCATCCCGTGCCCAAGGCCTATATTCCACTCTCAACTGAACCATTTCCTTCAGATGTTTAATCAAAAATGATGGATTCATTTCTTCAGGAAAAAAAAAAGAGTTACTGCTCATTTGGAAAATAAAATTTGAAACAACTCCCAGTTTTTCAAGAGTTGGAATTTTTAGCACATAAGCCACCTAAGTGACTTTTTGGTGAGAAGCCTAACAGAAAAAGGAAACTCCATGAGAATGAGGCCCAGAAAAACAGTGTTAGATCTCATTTTATGTTTATTTGATTCTAGGTGGAGTACTGGTTCACACTGTAATTACAGTAATATGTGAAAAAGGAAAACAAGACTAGTTGATAAGTCAAGAGCCAAGTCTGCTCTGATACACAGAATAAAATTAACATTTTAAAATCAATAGGGAGAATGCTAAAAAAAAGAAATCATTGTAACAGCAGAGTGAAAGGTATTGCTGTACATATGAAGCTGCTATTGGAGCTGGTATTTAATAAAAGAAGTCTGAAAATTACATTGCATCAAATGTCAAAGGAAGAGTTATTCCTACCACTGACATACATCTAGGTCTTTTTCCTCCTTTTAATTACTTTTGTCAAAATTGATAGCTAATTTTGCTCACATATGTATGATTTCCAATACAGATCTCAAGTCTGATTCTTATTACTAAATAAGCAAATGTTTCATTTCTGTTTTCTGTTTTTATTTTTAGGTGAAGCTGTCTACATTATTGCTTACTCCTCCTGCATAGCTCTCATCCTAGGAATAGTCCTGTTGACTCTCCTAAAGATCAGGTAATTTGATCGGGATATTAATCACTGGTTCTAGGAAATTGAAAAAACAGAAAATAAAATGTTTTGACTTAGTAAAAAGGTGGACATTGAGAATGTCTTTAAAAACAGTCCAGCATGCCCCAGTGACAGAAAGAACTGACATTGTGGGTGTCAGCAGGGAAGAGTGAAATATGATATGTATCTACAATGCCCTCCATTCATGCAGAGATCCCAGGCTTTGGGAGGTTTCATTTCCTGTCCCATGGCAGGGGAAGGTGAAATCTGAATTCAAAAATTCTGTGAGACTACATTCCTAGCCCCATAGCAGGCAGGGGTAATGCAAAAAGGAAATGAGAATATTCAGCATTATAACGTATTTAGAAACCAAATTGTGAATGCTGCTATTGTAGTTAACATTCTTGCCAAATGCCATTTTTGCTCAGAGGAGTCTGTAAACAAGACCCACCATCCCTGCCATCCTTTCCCTTTCCCCTCCCCCCCTCTCTCCCTCCCCATCTCTGCATGAGAAGCTGCCCATATACCAATGCTTGGTAAGGAAACAGAAATGTGCTTTCACTTAGTCAAATGAACATGGCCTTTTCTTAAATGATGCATTTTCTTGGACCAAATTAAATGGCCAGATTTCAAGAATTACACTGTCAGATGATAGGTAACAGAACATGATGTAGCAGGAGCTGTATATAGTGGGAGGGATATTGAGTCAAATTTCATTACTAAATTCTGAGGCAGATCAAAGAGGAATTGTAGAAAAATGCAAAAGGCAAGTCAAGGATGTATGGGAACAGAGGCTTTCTCTTTAGGTTTGCTGTTACAGGAATATCAGCATATAAAGAAAATTCAGATTTAAAGAATACAGAAAATGGAGGAAAGAACAATGCATTAATAACAATGAAGGGGATCATTTTATACCACAGTGTTCATCATAAAAAGAGGGGAATTTTGCCACTGATTTCAATTAAGCCAAAGTTCAAACCAAAAGCTGTAGAGTTTATTGTTTAATGCATGCACATTCTTTGTTTTCAGAGCCTGCAGAACAAAATACGAGTCAAGAAGTCCCTCGCCAGACCATTCTTCTGAAACATTTATGGCCCATTATAAAAGTCACAGATGAACTACTCTATTGCTTATGCTTTTTAAGGTTATTCCTGAAAGCCAGCCTGTTGTACATATGTGATAATAAAATATATATTAGAAAAACTACTATAAATTATGGAATTTTGTAGTTAAGCATACAAAATATTTTTTATATTTATTAGCTTATTTTAAGCCTTTCACAAGCCGAAAAAAAGGGGCAAAAAATGGTAAAACTCTGCTCTCTCTTATTTGTGTAGATTCACAGATCTGTCCTGAGCTGTAAATTTCCTACATTTTTAGATGCATATGACACTGGTATAAATGCTGTATCAACAATGGCAATCTTTGAAGCCCACCCTTTCTGATTTCAGCTCATCTGGAAGAATTTTTTAAAAAATTCACTCAGAAACATTTTAGAGAGCAAGCACATATGTTGCAGTTTTGTACACCAGGCTCCCAAGTTCCAAGAACCCGAAGCAGCAGTCCCAGCTAAGCTGTCTGTAGTTTGGTGGTGGAGCACTTGCAGGGTAGGAGGAGATCAGGACTACAACCCCCTTCAGAACTAAAATGACTCTCTGGAATAATGCTTTGACTCCAAAAATGTTGTTGCTGAAACTGTTTTTAATTTCTCCTCTAATATGCTTCTAAAAGAAATGAGTGAGGTTTGCCAATTTGAATACAGTAACTTTAGAAAGCATTTTTGTGGTCTGAAGGCCCAGTGGAGAAAGTCACTTGCTTGGAGCCAAAGTGCCTGCTTCTCAAGAGAGAAGCTATGACCCATCTCATCATCTGTGTTTCCTATTCATTGTCTCTAGGCAAGACCCAAAGTGCCTAATTGTCCCCTTGCACTGTACTGGGAGTCATGGTCCCTAAACACCATTCTGGATCCCGCTTTGTGGCTCTGAGCCCTGGATTTCTCCATATAGCTGAGTTGTTTTGCTAGATTTAAGCTTCTATTTACTACCAGTGAGTTGTCTGTTAAATCTTTGTAACAGTCTGGTTCTGGTGAGCACAGAATAATGGACTACCATTTCTTATTCAACTGTTTCCATGAATAGCACAAGTATTGTCTTGTTACAATAGCATCTGATTAATTAACTTTATTTTGAATGTGATTAATTTTAATTTTGTTTGAATTATAACTAAATGTAACTTACATCCAGTTTTGACCATGAGATGACTGATCTAGGGCAACATCTAGTGCTAGATGACAGATCTAGGAATAGAAATAATTGTCATCAGAAAAGCAAGAATTTCTGCTCTTCAATGTGACTCTTGCTTCTGGCTTTAGTAGCTTGCAAAATTATTACTGTAGAGCAAAATCTTTAGTGTGCAGTTCTGCTGGGGAGAGGCTTAGAAATCTTAAACAATTATTACAACATGGATCTTCTCTGTCTTTATTATCTGCATAAACCAAAGAAAGTACTTTTTGTTTTGCAATCAAATGTTCTGTCATTACTAAATCAGCATTTGGACAAAAATACAGAAACAGAAAAGTGAAGTTATTTTATTAAACAAAAAGATCTCCCTTAGCAGTCCAGCAATTTGCAGCATCTGGCTTAACACTCACCAAAGTAGTATATTCATACTCTTCATTTTAAAACTGTGAAGTGGGAAGACTTCAAACTGAAAATACTGTTGAGAATATGTTGGATAAAAATGTTTCATTATGCAGGAAATGTACTTCTGACATGAAACTTATGCTGATTTTCAGTCTGACTTCAAAAACCAGTGAACCTTCTATGGTCACAAAATTTGAGGAGATCCATTTAAATTCAGATTTAACTAAACCTCAATCAACAACAAAAAAAATTATCTTCTGTCATATAAAGCTTTTTTTTCTAATTATATTATATTTAAACACCAGAAATCCAACTCATATATGTGCTTAGATACACACACACTCACAAAAAAGTATGTAAAATGTATTTGAAACTGAGGGTATGTTACTCTGAGAGACAGCAAGCTATTTAGTGGCTATTGTGTTCTGCAATTTTACAGGCTCTCTCTTAAGAGATGACTTAAATATTTTATGGGAAAAGTGCATTCCCTGCACTCCAGGTGTAAAAAGTAGTCTGTCAATTGTGTCTAGGTGTTAGTTATTAAATAAAGGAATTTCTGCTGGGATGATTTGTATTCCTGTGATCCTGATTATACTCTAGCTGCTTCACAGTTTTCTGAACAGACAATCATAGAATCAGTTAGTTTGGAAAAGACATTTAAGATCTTTGAGTCCAACTATGATGGAAGAAAAAGCAGCATTTTGTAAGAGCTTCATTATTAAAATATTCTCCCCTGGAGTATGACATCTGCATCCAATACCCAGATGAAGAAAATTAATTTTCATTAATTATTAATTGAATCACAATTGATTCATCGATTTTAATCCTCATTGATGACAGGATTCCCATTATGTAATTTTGGGTAAGGATGTGGCATTCCTCCTTTTTCCACAGGAGCTGGGACATGCCAAAGTGAAGAATTGAAGGCTGATTGGGCTAGAGGGAGAAAGCATGAATTTTTGCCTTACAGCACTCTCATATGAAAGGGAGAATTCTGGGCTGTAGTATTTCCTTTGAAGATTGTTCATGCATTTTATCTAAAAATTGTTTCAAATTAAATGTGTGAAGATTTTTTGAGACAAGTACACAGGACTAGCTCTTCCTTATGCAGTGTGAAGCTACAAGGCTGTAAAGCTCAGGTTTCTACTTCTGTCTTGCCACAGTAAGTCTTGAATTTTTCAAGAGGAACATTTTTCCCTGGCTGTCTCACCTGCTTGTGTGTTCAAAAGAATGAGCTCCTTGGATAGGCCTGGGCTCAGCCTTTTGAGGCTGTTGTGGGAGTCACATCCCAGCACTCTGAGCTTGACATCAGACCAAGCTAGGAACACGAAGATGGATGGAAGCAGCACCAACACCAGAAGATGGTGCCATTAAACAGAGAACACCATTCAGTTCTTTTAAAAAATGACTGTGGCTGTCTTTCCACCAAGGAAAATACTAAGCCGTATGTTCAAGCTAGTGAAGATAACTAACTGCAGCTCATGTTGAGGCACTTCAAGAGTAGCATGGGGTAGGGAATTTTGCTGTTGACTTTGCCAAGAAAGTTCCCTCATCAGCATTTTGATGTTTCAGACCACATGCTGAAGTCATTCAGTCTCCCATGAAGTGTGTAAGGAATCTTAGACATCACTTAGACAACACAGATTTCCATCCTGCATTGGAACATCTGAAGTTAGATAATGCCTCATTGAATGTTTTCAACTCCTACCTCCATTCCTGCCTGTAGCTTTTAATGTTTAATTAATGGAGGAAAGAAATGTTTCCCCAGTAACTTAAAAGAGATTTGTCTGCTATAAAAACACACAGGAACACCAGATTAAAAGGTAATCCTAAGAAAAAGCACTCAAAATGGATTACAAGGTAACAAAGTCAACACAGGCATACACGTCAGCGACAGCTTATATTTGCTAATGCTGTGTGCATGAGCTGGTTAGTCAGAGCTGCTGAATCTGGCATAATACATGAGCATATCAGTTTCAATAAACAGCGAGACAGATTTTATTTCAGCTTTAACACCACATATTGCAAAATCACAAACGCATTTAACCAGGCGGATAAATGACAATTCCTTGACAAACATATCATCTCTTTGACATTGGTTTCAAAGGACTAAGTTGACTTTGGCTGTAGTCCTTCTGCCTGCTGTGTTATTGCAGCAATGAAGATCAACACTGCATTACAGCAGGACTGTAGAGAAAAATAATCTTCAAAAATATAACACAACAAAAGAAAAGCATTGATCAGCAAGTCATGAACTGGAATTAATTTACTTCTTACCACTCTTATACCTGTTTAGCCACTTTTCTAGATACTTCACAATCAATGAAGAGAATTTAAGGCAGTATCAGAAATCATAGAAAAATTCAGTGGCAGAAAGTACTGACTTGCTGATATCAAAATAACTAAACAATATTTCTGCCCCTTAAAACAAACTCAGTGAAAAAATAGGCAGATCTTATACATTCACACTAACTCTTTGGATAAGTATTATTTCATTTCAACAGCACTGATCTCAAACACAACAATTTTACCTCATAGACTCGTAGTCTTCATTTTGTGACTCCTTAATACAATAATAAAAGTTTTATGAACTCAAATGACACTATTAAGAGAGGAAAATTAGCCAAAGCCTCTCTGGACTTATTCACAACACTAGAATATTTAGTTCTTATTTCATAAGCTCTGGTTATACATTAAAATGAACCATTAAAGTGCTGGTCCAGAGCCAAGTTGCCCTAATACATAAAAGTTTAAACTACAAAGCAAGCTGCTGCTGGAAGACATTAGAGCTCTATGGGATCTATGTCATTGCTGTGTTCTGGAAGGCACTGAAGAATGACTATGCCCATTCTACTGGAACCGATCAACTTCTCCTCCAAAAACACACCAGTCATGCCTTTGACAATGCAATATCTTGACTTATAATTTTTATAATGACACAGTGATAAGAACATCTGCCCATGGAAGCCAAACACCTGGATGCAAGCCCTCCACAACCAGTGGGCTACTCCAAGGTGAAGTGACAGCAATGTATTCAGCTGGGGACAGTGAAAGGGACTAAAAGAGCAGACACCACTAGTAATGGGTAACTTTGAATATAAGCATAAAGGTTTAGGAGGTCAGAAGCATGGGAGAGCCTCATCTCATGTCTTGACATGTTTTTGAAGGGGTATAGTCTCAGCTATTTTACTATGTGCTGAATTCAATGCTGCTTGTGTGAGTGGTGCATGCTCATGGTACAGCTATTGGATTAGCCTTTGCTATTAAAAGCAATACATGCTTATTTTGTGAAGCCAGAGACTAGGTGTCAAAATGTTCTGCATAGTCAAAATTATGCCAGCCCAGGAAAGCAGAGCAGCGGCATTTTACACACCTAAAAAATGTCAGTAAGGCAGAACATAAGATGTCTCAGGATTCTCAGTCACACTACAAGTAAACAAGGACTTTAAAGAGACTGCTCACCTGGAGCCACAGACCTAAATTCATCCCAGGTGGCAATTTTGGCACATAAACACTGGGTTGGGGTTTTCTTTTTTTATTATGGCTCTATATTTCTTCCTCTCTTGTAACAATCCCGACAAACAATCTATTTGTCTGTGACCTCCACCTCAGATTACTATAACTCACAATGTGGTTGAAGCTGAACATGTGGGTAAAGTACAGGCTCCAGATGTGACTGCTTATCTTTTCCAATGCTCACGTCTTTACAGAATAACAGACCTGAAATTAAGGCTCTCCACAAGTTTCCAAATAGTTTCTAAAACCGACCCAATAAAGAACTGAGACATTTTAGGTTGTTCATCCACATGATTTAATATGTACCCTGTTTCACTGCATAGGGAGAATCAAGAGCCATAGAGTTGCAAACCAGACAGTCCAGATGCTGAGCAGCCTAAGACGCACTGTGCACAGAGGCATAAAAATGGACACTATCTGTTAAGTTCCTTACTTGACTCCTTACTTGACTGATAATCTGTTGCAGAGGCTCTGACATTTCTTCCTGGGATTTTTCTGGTTTTAGGAATTTTTAATTCCATTCTACCCAGTGGCACAAATTCATCCAGATTCACTACAAAGTGTGCTCTTTTTCAGTTCATATTCACAGGATAAGCTGAGTTGGAAGGGACCCACAAGGATCATCAAGTCCAACTCCTGGACCCTGCGGAGCACCAACTCCGAGAGTCACACCATGTGCCTGACAGCATTATCCAAGCACTTCTCAAACTCTGTCAGGCTTGGTGCTGTGACCACTTCCCTGGGGAACCTGTTCCAGTGCCCAACCACCCTCTGGGTGAAGAACATGTTAGTTACATTTTTCTAATATCCAACCTAAACCTCCCTGGTACAACTTCAGGCCATTCCCTCGGGTCCTGTCATGGGTGTGTATTTAATTTCCCCAGGCTGAGCAGAAAGCTCAGTCTCAGTTCAGTTTTTTGGGCTCACATTCAGGTTTGCATCACAACTGCTTTTTTTTCAAGGGCTGACTTCACTTTCAGTCTTTGAGAAGCTTAATATTGTTTATGTCAATTAAACATGCTTGCTCAGGGGGTCTTGGGTGGAAGAAAATTCATCAGGACCTATAGGAAAACTGCATGCTTCAGCTCAAAATGAGCCAATTCTGTGCCTATGGAGAAAACTAAACAGGAACACTTATTATTAAATAGCAAAGTATTACAGTAAGGTTAGTTACCTTCAGGGGTAAATGGCACATAAATTAGGGAGTTTTTAATATGTCAATTCTGGCACCATGTTTAGGCTTAACTACTAATTATTAGACTGAGTACAGTCTAAGTACTTCTGCAGTTTCCTCACCTCTTCATTGGGTCAAAGACCTGTTTTTTTAAAGTCATATTTTGACATATGAGCTATAGTGGCTGCTACATAGCAAAGCCCCAGACGAAACATGGGAAAAGGAGGGAAGAGCTTTTTTGTGGTGATCCAACCATGCATCCAGAACAGGTCAAGAAAATCAGGGTGTTCACACATTCAGGAGTACTTGAAAATCTTCTTACTAGACTCTGCAGGAAAGATTTAATATTTTGGATAATAGGCAAGACATTTCTTGCCTCACCTGAACACATTTCTTTGTTTATCCTTTGACTTTTACCATGAGAAGAGTGAAACAAAGTAGCTTATATTAATTTTGACTATCATTATGGCATAAACAGGATAGAGGTATTATAACAAATTTATAGCTTTGTGTTGCCTGGAATGAAAAGATTGACTTTCTTAAGTTATGCCAATTCTAAACTACACAACTGGCTAAAAAATCTCAGAAAAATTCACCTTGGTATTTCGAAGGCAAACTGTGACTCAGCTGTAGCTTGGCAGATTTGAGTTCCGGACAAAAAATTATTCAGCCTTTTCTTTTTATGTGTTATCTTTCACTTTCTTTCATCTTACCTTTTGACAAGAATTCACATTTTTGAGGAAAAATTGAGAATATGGATGAAGACCACAGTCCAGGTTTTAGATTTTCATGTCAACAGCCCATGTTCAGAAAAAAATATAGATCAAGGTTAACTATACAGAGAAGTACAGACAGATCCTACGTGACCAACCAGTAAGAGTACTGAAGTTTCAGACTGAAAAACATGACAATATTTTCATGGCACATTTGAACATTTATAAATAGGATAAGGCTCGTTGAATTTGTCCATTTGTTCATTAGTGATCTAAAAATGACAATGCCGTTCATTGGCATCTTGTTGAACTAAGGCATTTAAAAGAACAGTATCATTATCAGTAGAGCACAAAAAAAAATTGTAAGTGGTCCTCTTTGTGTAAGCTAGTCCAGCAAAACACTATTATCCTAAAAAAACTGTGACTTCTGAATGAGAAAATCAATTCATAGCCTACTGAATGAAAAATCTAATTGTTTGATGAAAGCTTGGATGAAAATATAGTCCCTTTTACACCACTATGAACCTGAATGATGTTGAAAACCTTGCCAATTTTTATTTGCTTCATATAATTAGGTTTTAATAAATTGACCAAAAAAGGCAACTACAACAAATTTAACATATGTAACAAATAAGAAAATTTGCAGGAGGATTTGAAGGATCTGGCAGAGTGCCATTCACCACAATGTCTTGGAACAAGATAAAGTCATCCATAATTTAGCAGATGTTAAACAAAATTTAAAAGAAGCTCTATTGCAAAAAAATTCTTATGGTGAATTCAGATTTGGCTCCATGTTTATAACACAGTGACTTGACAAATGAAAAGGGAGAATTCAGATAAATAAAAAATACAATAGAATGGCCACACACAGTGTGAGATCTCATAAACTACTGAAAATATTTGTACTGTTCTGAAAGACATCTTGATTAAAATTTAACTGTGTATTCACAGCTTCTACCCAGTTTTCCTGAAAAGAACTAAAAATTCAATTTAAAACATGGTAAAATGTCCTGGTGTTTATATATTTTTCTCATTTGTAGAAGTACCAAGTATAGAGTTCTGTACTATAATCTTTTATTTCTTACTTACAAATCAGACAATTCCTGACAAGACAGTACAGTACAATACCTCTTCCCACAAACAAGAATTATATATCGGTTCTATTTTGCTTCTTTGATGCAATGGTTTTCTTGTTTCTTTTCCTGATGCAAATGTCCTTGGTCAAGGTAAATGGAAAATGTAATCAAGCTGCAAAAAGAAAAATCCACTTAATTGGTAGTTCCAGTACTGAAGGAAGCTTGTGCAACCTTCGAGTTTGTTTTCTTGTTCAAAGCTGTGCAGATGAAGTTTCCAACTTCCATCACAGCACAAAGATTTACTCCCTAAAAAAAGAGGTGAAAAATGTTAAGAATAATAAATGCACATGTTGAAAATGCTTAGACTCCAAGTTTTTTGCTCCAGGGTCTAATTTTTGCAAACAAAGGGCCCGATTCATGTTATAGGTCAATAATGGGGATCAGTAAAGCTACAGTGATTTACAGATAGTTACAATGTCTAGTTGTTTGAAAGGCTCTACTACTTTGAGAGTGATTTCTTGTCCCATCAGCAGTGGACCAAATACTGGAGTAATATCTTTCTGCCCCAAAAGAATCTGGAGTAAAGAACTGGAATTTAAACTAGAAGTTAGAAGAAAAAGATTGTGTCTAAATATGTGCTATACTTATTTATCATCCAATACTATAAAACTTCATGTTGCAAGTGCCCCACTTGCAGCTCAAGAAAATGGAGGAAACAAACTTGTATTGCAACTGAATCCAGGAGAAACGGGTTCCTGTATTCTCTTGAATAACTATAACCTCCTTCTTGAAGGAGTCCATTTCAATACAAAATTACAATTTACCTTGATAGCACAGCTGAGCAAAAACTCACAACTGCTTCATCTGCCCATGCCAAAAATCATATCCTTTGAGCAACTGCTTTTTAACTACGATACGTATATCAGTACTGCTTGATTGCTAAAATTAAATCAGATCACTGATTAAAGAGGAAAACCACTTCATTATAAGTTTCCTTTATTACTCATATATAGTAGAAGTTTTAAAGGTAGATCATATAAGTGATATAAGTACTTGCTCCAAAGATTGCAATGTAGAAGCCAGAGTAAAGTTCCTGAGGAGAGGATGCAAAAGGAGACTTTGAACCACCTATACATCTTGCAGTCATTCAAAACTGGGAGAAAGGTCTCACTCTCCATTAAAGAGTACAAAGTGTATTGCACCAGAAAGTATACTTTCATCCCACTTCCAAATTGATGCAGCAATATTCAGATCAAAACCTGACTTAAATACTTAATCCTTTAACTAGATCTAGCACTTATTTCCATGTTCTGTGGTAAACTTTGCCTTTTTCTTTCTTGGAGTTGGCAAAAAATGTTAATGAGAATAGAAATGACTTAGCAGAAATGTAATCAAAAACATTTTTAATTTGAAAAAAATGTTAGCACCATCTAAACCACATAGTTCAAAGACATCATTTTATAACTATCTCATTTTAATACAGTTATTACAAGGTTAATTTCAGCTTATTCTGTTTATCCTCTATAGGTCATTATTTAGATTTAGTTTGTAAAGTGCTATCGCACATAGTCTAGAACATTTTAATCCATCTGTGCTTTTTAACAAGGAAGAAATGAGCAACATACCACCATAGACATATTTGGTAGTTAGATCATGGAAGATGTCAAAATAAACTCCCCAAACTACAAAATAGTAATGTTTTCCTCACTGTAACACTGCATAATGTGATATGTGTTGATAAGAAACATACCTTCACAGCTCACGTTCATCAAATGGGATACATGAATCTCTGCTTTTAATACTGTCTTCCTTAATATAAGTACTGTAAGCCAAAGAGGACTACCATGAGGGCACAAAACTCAGTATTCATTAGCATGATTCAGAGATGGGAATGGGACAGGAGTAGGTGTTTGTTAGGCTGTCAACAAAATAATGTGCCTTCAGATAGATACCCAGAATGTACTTACTAAATATACTTGGTAATCAATTCATATATCCAGAATTACTCCTTCACACCAAGGAATTAATTTCCCCCCCAAAAACCCAAAGAAAAGTGCCTCTAATATTATCTATAAACTTGGATAGACACCTTAAATCACAAAAGCTTCTGCCAGAAGGCAAAATCTTTTAATTCTCATTGACTTCAAAATTATTTCACATTTAGTCTGCCAAAGATTAATTTCACAGGTTTTCTTGTTTACATGCTCTGAAGAACAGTATAGAAAACGTCTCCATTATTTTGATGTATCTAGTCAATCTGAACTCAATAATTCACAGATATCACAAAATACTCTGAGTTGAATGGGACCCACAGGGACCATTAAGGTCCAAGTCTGAATGGCCCATATGGGGATCAAACCTGTGACCTTGGTGTTATCAGCACTGTGCTCTGACCAACCATGCTAAAATAATGTGTGGTTAAATACTGCCCAACATTGCCTGACACTTAGGGTGAGTTCAGCCAACTAACTGAAAATTTTAGTGTATAATTGAGATGAACATGAGAAAGTGCTCCTTGCAAATGGAAACATTAGCAATTATAATTTCAGTTTGTGCCATTACACAAAAAGGAATATATTAATAGTTTTCTTCAATAATGATTTTACAGAATTGCCAATGGTGCCAAAACCAACCAACATTATAACGACAAAAAGTCATATATTATGGTAATAACTTTGAGGGTCCAGGCCTCTTGTCCAGTACAGCTTTCTATTTAATGAGCCAGAAAGGATTCAAAAAGCAAAGCCTTGTGATTTGCTATTGCATAATCTAAAATCTAAAATTAAACAAAAACTAAATAAAACCACCACCAAACCAAACAAAAGAAGAACTAAACATTTGATGGTGAGATTGTCTCCAAGGGATTTGGCATTGACCTCTAGGACAAGCTGGATTCTTGCTTGGCCACCAGATTGTTAACAGATTAATCAGTCTTATCAAGAACCTGGGACATGGTATATTTCATATAATCAGACTATTCTTGCTTAATTACTTCCTTTTGCTATGAGTCAGTTGGAAAGGTCAATGAGTATTTTGCCCAAGGAAAGACTACACTGAAAACCTAAGTCTAAGGTGCACAGCAATGTTAAATGAAATGCATCATTTCTCCTCCTTATTTCAAAGAATTGTGTTGTTTCAAAAGAATAAACATTTTTTCATGAAGAAACACCACTCCAAAGTGTGTACAAACAATTCAAAACAAAGTCCACTTAAACAGTGGACACTTGTGATTGAACATTTTCTAAACATGTGTCTGACATCTACCCTGAACTCCCTAAAAAGTAAATGAGAGCACATAAATGCTTACAGTGAACTCTGTAAGGCACTGAATATGCTTTAACAGTGCCCAGGGAAGGTGCGATTCAAAAACAAGTTCTGTAATCCTTTCACATCAAGGAACTCCACTGGTATGTACACCACATGGAACTGTAGCCTACAAACAAGTGGTAAGTTCCAATGAGCTCCTCAATAATTCAAATCTTCCTATTTCAGATATCAGGCATTTAGATTTCTTTCTGTGGCAGTTTAAATGCAAAGAACACACTTTGTAGTTTTGGCAGTTCTTTATAGGTTCTCCTTTGCACTTGACTCTCCAAGTCAATGTGTAAATTGAACATAAAGTCACTGCAATGCCTGAGTTAGCACAAACTCATTATGCCACATATTCAGAAAAATGGGGACTGACAGGAAGACCAAAGAGCACATTTATTGAAGAAGGCAGTACCTGAGTCCTAGGAATACAGAATAATTAACATGCCAACCAAGTCAGGGATACTAAATGTGTGCTCTTGAGGTGTGGTTGCTCACTGGTAAGGCTCATTAAAGTGCAGCTCAGTGCATATAAGCTGCTCTGCCCTCTCCTCCAAGAACAGAATTGGTAATAAAAATGACTGTGAAGCCTCCTAGCCAGTAACAGGTTCTGTACAATTGTGAAATACATAATACAATTAAGTGGATACCTGAGAAATAACAATGTCCTGTGCTCCGGTGCCAAACACCACAATTTTTTTCAACTTTGAAGTCAGAATAATTAACAACAAATTAATAAGCACTATAAGCCAAATTCAAAACTGTGACAAAAGCTGAGCTCTGCTCAGTCTTTCCACGGTTGAGATGATCAGCCCTCTGGAGCAATGTCTACAGTGCTGAATTTTTTGTGGTTACTGAGTCAGAGCAATGACACAAAGTGTAGGAAGAAGTGGATTATTCAAGTTATGTTAAATACACAAACCATTTCTAGTCTAAATTGCTAATGAAGACAACATCATTCCCGTTAAGTGTCAAGCCATATTAAAGCACTGAGTTTGAAAAAACTACTATGGGCTCTGAATATTTTATTGTACAGGACAAGTTATTGTGAGGTACTTATCGTATATTTCCTAGGAAAAATATATTTTTTTCCTTAAAGTCTTAAGTAGAAAGTAAAAATATCTTACTGTGTTGATCCCCAGACCATTCAGCATGTATATCACATCTTCTGTGGCTACATTTCCAGTAGCACCTTTTGCATAGGGACAACCACCAAGTCCTGAAACAGATGAATCCACTACAGTAACTCCCATCTGGAAAATAACAACACAAAAATGAAGCATCAGCACAGAGTGTTATTCATAATTTTTCATAAATGGCAGACCATCTGTATTAGTTACCGTGCATAAAATACACATTTCTCCACAAATGGATATGTTTCTTGGAGGGAATTCCTTATATGGCCTTAATCCTGACATCTTTATAAGGTAAGACTTTTCAAACACAGGATATAGAACAAAGAACTAATGGTCCATTACATGTGGTTTTGGCAGATAAGATGATTGCTGTTTTATAGACAGAGGTTTAAGTCTTTTCTCTCTTTATCTTTCAACTTGGTGTTTTTAAATAACCTGCATCTAGTATGAAAGATTTTCGTGCAAAATAACAATTAATAGAAGTTCTCCATAGATATATACATAGGCTCTGAGCTTGGAATATTTTTAAGAGAATACTTGGTGCACAGTGTTAAGCTTTCTCTAGAAAGAGAAACTAAAATTAAGACTTGAAAAAACACTCAGCTGTGGTAAATTCCTAATTGTTTGCTTTGTATTTTCTTCCTGCTGCATTCAAATGTCTTCTCTCTTCTGATCTACTCATCATATTCATGATAAAAAGTAGTAAACCAGTTACCAACCGCACCCAGGAGATAATATCACATTTCCTATGGGATAAAGTCTTCCCTAGGAGACTGATAAGGGAGGGGACAAAAAACTGAGCCAGTGACTTCCACTGATATGTTTAGTGAGCTATTGCTCCCTCTTCTTTCTATGATTTGATTTTAAAATAAAGCTGTGTTGGAATGAGTTAAACAGAGATCTCTCTGAGTTCCTCAGAGAGAGAACAGAAAGTAGGGGTTGAATTAAAGCCTTTAAAGAAATTAAGATATATTAAGCCACATAGACATGGAATAGAAGTATAAATCTAAGTAAAGTATAAGTTCTAGTTTTAGTTTTTAAGTAAGTAAGAATATAGTTTAAGTGCCTTAAAAGAGCAAGAAAGACCTATTGTCCAGTTTAAAGTTCAGTAACTTAGTCCCAGACATAGTGAAAACAGAGTAAGACATTGCTTGCATTTCCAGATAGAACAGATAAAGTTATTTACATGAATAGGTAAACTATATGCGTAGAAAATGTGTAAGAACTGACATTACCTTCGAATGCTAGAAATTGAATTCTAATAAGTGAAGAAAGAACGTTTCAGAACTGTGTTTTTAGCTGATTGGAGGAATTTTGGATAAAACTCCTGGTTTGGGACAGAAGAGGAAGAAGAAGAAAAAAATGAAAAGAGAACGGCCTGCTGTCTCTGCTGCTGCTGTTCAGGACCTCTCACTGGAATGCTTTTAACATGGACTTTTACACATGGACTCATAGCCTCAAGACTGATGCATTTTTGCAATAAGAGACTCTTTTAGCAATTAACAATTGCTCGTGTCTCTTTGAGACTCAGACTCCGTGTGAAAAGTTCGACAAAGCTGAAACTGGAAGGCAATCTTTTTTGTCACAACCTGTTAGGTATGTGATCCAGGACACCGGGTCTCACTTGCCAGAGAAGACTTTTCAGTCTTCCTCTTGCCTCTGGAGGCATTCAGGGTCTAGAGATAATCAGAAGCAGGTATTCAAAGACACAAACTTCTCTCTACCTTAAGCGCACTAGAGGGTTCCCTTCCCCACAGGAATAATTTAGACAGACATACACCAAAACTGTAACACAGGTCAGGCAGATTGAAATTCAGGACAGGAGTTCCTGTGCAGAGATAAATTTTTAAAACCCTGACTTTGGAAATGGAGAGATTCAGAGGTTCAACCAAGGCTGTTACGAACATATGCAAGTCAGGAAGTTTGGCTTAGAGGCCTGACTGCACAGATTGCTGAGTTCCCTTCTGAGGAACCTACCTGTCCCTGCAGGCTGGTCTGGGAGCCTGAGCTTCTCCTTCGCAGACATACGCACAGCTAGCTGGCAAGGTAGGCAAATTATACATCCTGCATATTGCAGTTGCTAAGTCCCCTTTCCAAATATACCTATTAGTTGGTTTTTTAGTTCTGAAATAAACTACCCTAATGTGTTTTTGGTTGTTTTTTTGTTGGTTTTTTTTTGTATTTGCTTCTAGTTTTAACAATGCATTCCACAATATTATCATTGGCGTTACAGACTCTTTGAACTTACAACATCTTTGGAGAGCAATAATAATGAAGTGTTGTCCTAGGTCCTATTCTTGGACAGAGAATATTATCTTGATCTAGGTAGCTGCTCAAAGCCTGTAATAAAGAACTCAAAGGAGTTGAGGTGCATAACAGTGACAGGCAAGAGAGTACTATTTAATATTGCTCACACAATGAGAGTCTCCAAAAAGAGATATTGTACTTTAAAGTACACAAATCTGTGGCTTATGGAGGGAATCAGCAAAGTGCATGTTTCATATTTCAGCCATTTGTCACACTCTTTGTTTGTGTAAGTCATCAGTCAGAAAATGTGTTATATGGCACATCTGTGTCCAGTACACAGAGGGTATTTATTCAGTGAAAATTCTCTCTCTTTTTGCACTAGGTACCAAGATTCATACATTTACTCTAGAAGTCATTGATCCAAGCTCCACAGTGGCAGCTTTCAGCTTGCAAGTGTCCATGCAGAGACATACATAAGGCTTCTTGGAAAGATTCAGGGTATGGTGAAGGTCTGCAGAAAAGGATGTCTAACACGTGGATGTACAGGTTGATACAAGCATGATCCCATTACTATGCCTCCTCTCTTGGTCTGATTTGAAGATTTCCATTAGTAATTATTGTTTCAGAGATGGAAAGATAAAAGAAAGTGTCTTTCATGGAGGTTTTCCCAATATGTAAGGTTTTGTCATGCTAGAACATTCTTCTTCATGTACTCATTTTCAGTAACTTTTACATGGGGATAAAACTACAGGCAAATAATGTGATGAGGTACATCATGGCTGTTGAATTCCCAATATCAGCAGACTCAAAAACAGCTTCAGTAGAATGCAAACAGTCACTTTCTAATCACAGAAAATTATCTCAATAAATTCTTGTCCTTTTGCACAAATGGGAAAAAAGTATCAACTAAATAGTTTTTGGTAAAAAATAGCCAAAAAAATCAGTAGCCTGCTCCAGTCCTTCACAGGGCACTCATTGTAAGCAAAACAAGAACAATATCCTCCAGCATTAAAAGGGCATGTTTTCTAAAGGCATTGAATATATATGCATATTAATTCTTGATATCCTTGTACAAATAGTAGTGATGCCACCATAATTGTGAATTTGCAGTGCAAATCTCGCAGCAGTGGGGTACAGGTTGCTTATAATTGTTTGTTGAAAGTGTTGGTGGCTATATGGATGGATTCCACATGTCACAGCAACTTGAAGGTAACATGAAACACCTATCTTTGCCTAACCACACCCTTGTATTCTCAGGCAGCCTTGTCTGAGTTATTCAAAGTTATTCACTGGAAGCTGGAGTAAGCCCAGACAATTTATCTTATTGTAGGTGCAAGAGCATACAAAACCCTGATGCCTTCTGCTGGCTAAGCAGTGGGAGCATTTATTTCCACATGATACACAGTGATAATTGTTCTGTCTTTTAAATCATTTACTATTTTGGCCAAATATGAAAAAACTAGATGGTCTAATAGTACCTTTACATCGGTATCATCCTTGGGAGGATGGCTTTAACCCTAGTATAGGACATTTAATCCATTACTTCCCAGAAACAGTGTATAGAGATGAAGTCTTTAAAATTGTTTCCCTATCAGGATGTAGTTGCCATTTGAACATTAAGCCAGTGGTAGAAAAGGTCTAAACATGTCATATATAATACAGCAACCCTGACTGACCTCCAAATCTGACAGTTCTTCAAATAGGTGGTCTTAATATGTAGTGAGCAGGTGTCTCTCCTTTAAGATAATGTCTTTTGAAGTTCTCTTCACAATGCTTTTGACAGGATATCTACTGCATTGTGCTACTATTTCAGCAACAGGGTCAGCTCTTGCATGTTGTACAGACAGTTATAATGTGTTTGCTGACTCAAGTGCAGAATCACTCCAGCTCATCTTCAGTGTGGCCCCATTTAAAAAATTCTTAAATAATCCATACTCTAAGCTCCAATCTAACAGTGCTAAAAACAGATGTTGGAAAACATCCCTCAGCAGTGCTACTAACTAATTTGGAGGTTGATATTACAGCCCAGCCTGTCCAAGCACAGAGTCTGAAATAGCACCTAATAAATAACTCCTCTGCACATTTGAGCAGCTATGAAGCTGTTTTGCTTTTGCAGCCACTAAAAACACAAGGAGTTCTAAAGTAAAAACTAAAAATTGACAAAATATGTAAAACAAGGTCTTTTCTTTCATCGCATCTCCCATATTTGTCAGACTTTTACAGGAGATAATGAGTTTTAATCCTTTTAGCAATCCAAGGTTGCAAAAAATTCACTGTCAATATGATGTTTAAAAAGTCCACAGTCTCACTGTCACTTCCTGACAGACACTAAATTGTGCTGACATTCATGTGGAGTTGTACTGCAGCTATTTCATAGGATATGTCCTAGATGAGCACTCATTGAACTGCTTACATATGGACATGTGTGGGGGTGAACAATGGCTTGGCTTTCAGGACAACTATAGTACTTCAATACTTTTTGACACTTTTTAATAATCACAAAATTCCTGACAGTGGTTCCTGAACACCTTCCAAACTTTTTAGCTTTGGCTAGCTTAACTTACTCTCTAGAGGAGGCAGAGTGCTCCTGTCCCATGCTAACTTCCTAATTCCCCAATGAGAAAGCAAAGAATTAAATTCATCACCTTTGTCAAACAGCCAATTTTAACAGGAAACCATTATTGCCAGTGAATAATAAATGCTTCACGTTTCCCAGTTTGCTTTACTAGCTTCCCATAACTTCTTGTTGGGACAATCAGTCTCCTTCCTTACTGATCTTTAAATCTGGTTTGTCTGGCAGGAGTTTAACTTTGTTTCTCTCTTAAAAATGGCAAGGTCAGCATCAGTAACTCCAGGAAAGTATGTAGCATGAATCAGAAGCTATAAATCAAATCTTTCATAAATTAAGCTTCTTCTAAACAATGAGATTTTGAAAGCATAATATCAAGGATACAAAGTATGCATTAAACTGGAAGAGATTTGTGCCACAAAATCAAGGGCAAAGTTCAGTGCCCAATGTTTTAAAGATAGGTGCATGTAGATATGGCAGAGAATGGCTGCATTAGTTCAGCGTTTGTTCAATGAAGGGAGAAGACAGGGAGGAAGAAGTAAGACGTGTCAGACCCAAGGCTGCCCAGACAAAGGGCAATACAAGACTGATGCTCTATAATCCTGCAGCTCTGCCTAGCTGGCACTCGTAGAATGGTGTGGTTCTGCCATATTACTGTGTCTCTCTAGCATCAGTCTGCTACCCACTACTACATGGTTTGCCACTGGCAGAAACACTCTCTCTTGTAGAGAGACAGAGAAGTAATCACAGAAACATAAATAACTATGCCAGCAATGCCAGCACAAGATACTTTGTAAGGTTCAGTCACTACAAAGAGCCCTCCCTAATTTGCATTGTCAAGTTGTCTAAAATCAAAGCTTGCCATTCTCCCGTATTTCAATATAACACATGCAAGCAAATAAATATTATTTTGGTATTTAAGAAATTTAAACCATAATTTTCTATGTATAAGGCAATAAAATTGGATAACATCAGTCTGTGGAAATCCCTGAAAGTTATCTGCATTTCCTTCCTGCTTCTTTTTTTTCTGCTTTTGCGAAAAGTTAACGCATCACAAAACGGCTTTTCAGAGTTAACACCATCCCTCCTGACCACAGGGTGTCGCTGTTACATTAAAATCTCTAATTTCCCAGTTCACGTCGTTTGAAAATGAATACATTCATCGGCGGGGAAAAAAATCCTTTTCTTCTAAAACCTATTGAGATGCAAGCAATTTGTGGGCAAACGTGCCACATAAAATAGGTTAATACTGCATTCCTTTAACTTATTGTACACATCTTTTCATATTGCTACTGACACATTTATTATAAGCAAAGCTGGCAATGACATCTAGAGTTAAAGTTCCCTAACACTTTCCGTCATAAGGCCCCACTTTCAGTTGTTTATTACTTTGTCAGCCTTTAACTGCTGGAACTTATATTTTCCATACCTTGTCTCTGCCTCAGACTGGATTGTTTTGAAAGTTTTAGTGAAAAATGGGCTTGACCACTTCCGGGAACAAGTCTCGGGGAAGAAAAACACTCTGTTACATTAATATTCAATAAGTTTTACATGAGTTTCTTGGAGATATTTTTGTAGCTTTGCACTCTCAAGTTTGGCACAGAAAGGATACTGATCTTAAGAGATCCCAGTCTGGACTTAGTTGCAAGCTTAGGGAAGTTCCACCTTATTTCCACCTTATTGTCAGCAACTGGTCAGTCTGGGAGTTAAAATGCCCAAGGGTCAAGAGAGGAGCAGCTGACCATGATTTTTTCTTAACCTCAACAAAGAATTGTGAAGCAATTTCTCTGAGACTGAGCTGGAAAATCTGTGTCTCTGACTGACAATGCATGACCTGCACAAAAAGCCTGAGCAGTGAGGTCTGTGTTGCAGATCTGGTTCTTCAGAAAACATTAATGGATATTTAGGGGAATCAATTCCATTCAATATGAGACTGGTTTTGAGATTTTGCAATGCTAATACAAATCCTATGCCATAACACTACTGATGAAGCAGATGTTCACAAATCATTATTCTTATTGCCGATGCAGGCTTATTGTGCTCCTTTTAGGAACGTGTACTCTTTTATTTAAAAACACTGAGGTTTGCTAGTGTGGGGCTGTGCTCAACTCGAGCCATCCCTTGCTAAGGATCACAAAGCTGCAGGGGGAGCAGGAGGCACGCCAAGGTCTTTTTGGCACCCATGAAGATGCATAGATCATCAAAACAGTAAGCGACTTTCCAGCTTCCCTTCCTTCCCCTCCCCAGGCAAGCCAGGGCATTGCCAGATACTGCTGCTGACTCAAAGTAAGCAGCTACTGCCCCAGATGCTCTTCAGCAGAAGTTGCTGCTCTCAAGCAAACCTGTGATGGTTTAACAATTTACCTGCTTACTATGTCATGACATAACCTGATCTATAAACACAAGGGGTTTTTCCTATAGAAAAAGGTTTGGACAGAGGTGAAACAGCTGTGCCAGATTGCCTGTGCCCTACATATCATCAGATAATGACAAGGTGTTCTCATATGCTACATACCACTGTAAATGAATAAAAATAAACTGGAAAATAAACAGAGGGCTTTGAATGGACAGAGTATATAAATGATTACTTAACTCCTGGTAAAGTTACTGAGGGTAGCTTTGGGAGAGGAAAATTTAGCTGGGACTGGTCAAAGAATGTTTGGAGCTACTGACTGTTAAGGTCCAATGAAGAAAAAAAAAAANCCACTGTAAATGAATAAAAATAAACTGGAAAATAAACAGAGGGCTTTGAATGGACAGAGGATATAAATGATTACTTAACTCCTGGTAAAGTTACTGAGGGTAGCTTTGGGAGAGGAAAATTTAGCTGGGACTGGTCAAAGAATGTTTGGAGCTACTGACTGTTAAGGTCCATGGAAAAAATGGCTGAATTCTCACAATATGGGGCATCAGCTGAGAGTGAGTTGAATTAAGGACAGAACAGGTAAAAATCAATGTCTGAGATGCAGACTGCAGACAATGCACTTCTCTTTGAGCCACAGTACTGAAAAGGGCAGAGGACTGTGAAGAATCAGGGAAAGGCACTGATTTGAAAGTGGTCTAGTATTTGAAGGGCAGGTGGAAAATGCGGAACATGTGAATCTATCAATGAAAATAGCAAATCTGACCCAACCATGACAGTATTTGAAAAGGCTCCTTTTTTCCTACATTCAGGGTGCACACAGTGAAGATAATCTGTCTTATGAACCCCTTTTACTGTATCTGTACCTTAGAAATAAACTACACATTCCTTCAATCTTGTTTTTTTGTTCTCACTAGCTTCTACCAACTCCCAACTTCTAGTTACTTGAAGACCAATTTTTGTTGAGTTGCTCTTCAGCTTAAGATGACCAATTTGTTCCTGGAGGTGTAATTTCCCTCACTTCTTAAACCAGAACACTTGCAGCATTATGCAATAAGTGGCAATGGACTCTACCTTGTACCAATGTGAGCAAACAAAATAGATGGATGGCAGAAAACATCTATTGTTTTAAAATAAATTTGCAGCAATGACAGCATTTATAAAAACACAGAGAAAGTAGAGCAGAACTATTTTCATTCCACAGCACCATTATCATATATCAGCATCAGAGTATCTAAAGGAACAAAATAATAGCATTTTAAATGCCATCTGACTTCAGTTCAGCCGGAGCCTTCATGCACTATTACAGTTTTTAAGATTCTTTTAGAATACAAGGATATGTAGAATTTTGAATCCTAGTTTGGTCTTTACATAATCCATAATATCTTTTGCATTTTATATTAATGCATATAATAGATGCTTTGTCCTTGGAATACACAATATATTTTTATAGCAGCTATTTTCTAATGCAGGAAATTCCTTTTCTCATTTCTAGAGATAAATCTCACAACAGAAATGAACAATTATGCATTCTACTCAAGCTGAAAAGATATGTATCTTCATCATTCACTATCACTCCATATTAGAGTAACCAAAAAAAATTTCTACAGTTAATGCTGTTAAATAAAACCTGCACTATTTGTTCAGACTTAACTATTATTTCAAATCTCTCTTAATTCTATTTTCAGAATCTCCTGAATGAAACAATACTTTATTCTACTTTAGTATGTAGGATATATGGAAGTTCAGAGACTTTGCTCACCAATATTCATTGACAAACCACACTCAGCATAAAAAAAAGACTGGATTTCCGAGATGTGTGGTAAACTAACCTTAGAAAAAAACTCCTGGCATTTGTTACATCTTCTGGATTGCACAGGTGCACATCCATCTTCTCCCATACATGGAAAATAAGAACTGCATCTTCCATTCAAATGCTTTTAACTTATTTACAGCTAGACTGGAGATAATATTTATCATCACAAAGTATAAAGCCAAATGTCCTTTTTCTTCAGGAGCACCAAAGATTAACAGATTAGAATGTTTTCCACATGTCCACTTTACTGTCAAGAGAATATTAAAGAAGTTTTCCAGCTTCCGCAGCTCAGCCAGATGTCAATGGATCCCACAGTGAAGCAAAATTGGCAGAGTAGCCTTCTCATGACCCCGGCATTGTTTTATCAAGGATCAGTTTAAAAGTATAAAGGGCCATTTCTTGCTGAGATCTGTAATGTTTTTCAGCCCTTTCCCCCTGCAATTACACAAAAGTGCTGACTTTGTTGAACTACTGATATGCAGTAGTATTTCTTATGACTTCTCTCACACTGTGCTGTAATTGCTGTTTATGTTGGCACAAGAAAAGTACCACATCTTGTTTCCACTGTACATTTCCGGACTCTGGTTTCAGTAATATCAGTGTAGGATATTGTACTGGGCATATGTTTTGTTGTGTAAACATTAACTGGTAATTTACCCTGTCAATCCCAACAGTATGGCTTCTAATTACCAGAGGTTGAGGGGCTTCAGATGGACAGTTTACCAAATATTTACAGCAGCTATCCTACTTCTTTTTTTTTTTCCTTCACTGGTATTTGTGTTTTGAAAATCATTGCAAGAATAAAAAATACAACTCCATCAAATGTCATAAAACAAAACCCGAAACCAAATGTACTCATTCTTGTGCACCTCATTCTCTAGAGTAATTAAAGACTAGTTTCCCAATTAGTTAAGCAAAAATCATGGCAATATTACAGTAAACATGACAGTATAGTGAAGTACCAGATGTTTCTGTTTGCTTGCAATTTGATTACTCCCTTTATATGTTTTTTAATAATAAGAAAAAAAATTACTTCTATTGGCATTATTTTCTTAAAATTAATTCTTGCTAAATAGCCTGTGAACTTGCAAATGGCTGTGCACATCCTTATTTGATTCAAGACTCAGACAAATGTACTTAACAAATGGGACCAGTATGGTCTTGTTGGAAAATCTACTGCAAAGATTCAGAACCAAGGAACAATCTCCCTTTAAGAGCTATGGAATATATGTTTTAGTCATTCATCTGTGTAATTTCAAGGAAGTAGCACTTTATATTTTGTGCAAAAATACAGTGTCTTGAGTAGAATTCCAGGATGGGATTATACAGTAATAGTGATTACAGTAACACGGGCAAAGAAAATGCAATCAAATAGGACATTTTTTGTCCACCCTAGGCAGGGAGATTTTTTATTTCAAATAAAATCTTCATCACAATTTTCATTATAATGCAAGAAACCTTTGTTTTGAAAGTGTGATAGTTTCTCATCTCCTACTGTTCCATTATAATTGCATCAAGTTTATAATGTTCATCATATTAAAGTACCTTAGCATGTTACACTGCTTCCCCTTCAAATACATTGACTAATTAAGTGGCAGCCTTAAGGTGGGGAGCCATGGAATGTAAAATGACTTGAAAATATGTTTCTCTTATTCTGATGGGAGTTCGTTTTTATAAAAAAACATTTGTAATTGTCTATCCAATGTATCTGCCAACAGTAAAGCTAGAACACTTCTTTTGTTTTAAAAGGCATATACTTGGAATCTTATATTTTGCTATAGATGCATGTTATATTGCTCTGCTAAATCTACTTTTATTTTGTTTATTTGGTTTATTCTTTAGAGGAAAAAATACTCCATCCAGTTAAAAATTATTTCCTATTGTTGCAAATCTTAGTTCAAGCAAAATTTAACTGCTATGAACATTGATGAGAGGAAAAAAAATCTTTCTTTATACAAGTGCTTATGCATTTGAATGGACTCCATTAAGCAAATCACATCATTTGCCTCTGGCAATCTTACCACAATATCATTTGCACTAAGCAACAAAGAAGAAAAAAAAGTAAATAGGCAAACATGCAAACCGGCAAAATTATGGAGTGTATAACACTACCATTCATTTATGTTTAAAATTATAAAAAATATTTTCTTTCTGAATGCCTGCCTGTTTCAATTCATGGTGCAATATTTCAAAAGAAAAAAAAAAGATAAATGACAAATTATTTGACTTGGGAGGCTGTTTCTGTGTTGCTTCTGCAGAGCACAGAAAGAAAAAAATGATTGTCATACTTTAAGTACTACATCAGCTTTGGTTCCTGTCTTAGCTGAAGAGTCATCTTCAACTTATTCCACTTATGCAAATGCTCACTTGCTCTCCCAGGCTAAAAAGATCCACCCAACACTCACTTGGAGTGAGTTCAGAACTCCAGCCTTCTGGTCACAGTTATCTACAGGTTTTCTGCAGTTTAATTTACCTGAGAAAACACCCTAAGATCTTGTTTAAAGCCACTTGATGCATCTCAGAGTAGAAAGTAATCCCTCCCTCCTTCACTGTTTGCTAGATGATAATAAAATTCCTTCCGAGGAGCTGTAAATATGCAAGAATGGCCAGAGGTTTGGTTCCACCCCCTCAGCACAGCTGTCTGTAGAGCTGCCCAAAAAGGAAGGAAGCATCATCCTGTAAACACCACACTTCCCTACTGGAGACCCTTGGATTTGTCATTTCCCAAGTCTGTTCCAGCCATGGCAAACTCCTCTGATCCTTGCTTAGGTCTGAAATTCAGGTTCCATGCAATGTCCTCTTTTTCAGGTAAAAACTAGAATACACACACCCACAAATAATGAAAGGTCATTAAAACAGTAATTTCCACAAGGGAAGCACTGTGGTGATTCTGTCCTTTTTTTACAGTTGCTATTAAACTTTAAGAAAAACTACTTTAGGGTAAAAAGGGAGAGGGAGTCATTCCCATCAAGTAGAAAAATAAACATGTCTAAAAGCCATTTATCTTCTTCTAGCTGATGTGTACAGATTAAAGTTCCATATGATTATAGGGAGAACTTCTAAAACCAAGTCAAGCAACACTTATAGAAATGATTTATTTTCAAAAAATAATGTAAATTATATGAGGAATTAAATTCTGAAAAAAAAGGTTTTAAAAGTACTTAAAATTATTCTATCTTGAACAAACTTTTAAAATTTTTCTTTCACAATTCTTTCAAAAATTATGTTGAAATATTGTATTTTATTTCTGTCACTGCTCCACGTACCTTTTTAGTGTCCAGCATATAAACTCAAATCCCCAGAGACATCAGCAGCACACTCAGAGCTGACCAGAACATCTGAAATCTCATCTCCAGGCATCCTTAGATGTCATTATGGAAGGACATTTGTGCAATGCCACAAATGCTACTAAAAATGACAGCAAAAATGTCTCTTTTGTGTGGCTAATGCACAGGAAGTTGTGCTCTTTTGTGGGTACATATATGACAAAAAACCTAAATGGCATCAGGACTGGAATTCAATTGTCCACTGTCTGTAACTCTCTTGCACAATCACTGGCACAGCTTTGCTCTGGGGCAGACAGAGCTCCACAAAGCAATTTCTGGCACAGTCTGAGAACTAGCACTCCCTTTAGGGACCATCCATAGTTGTCAGTCTGGATTTCTGGATGGTAAGAGTTTGGTTTTCAGCATGCAAGCTTTACATAGCAATTGGCTACAGTGCCAGAGCATGGCAACCCTTTAAAGGAGGGATACAGCAACTGTGGGAATGCAAACCCTATGGAGACATACAACCTCATCTCTAAAATCACTATGGCAGCTGATGAGATAGCAATTGAGGAAGAAATGCATGTTGTGGCAGGAGTGCTGAGAAAGGAGAATGGGATGGGCTTGCAAGGATGGGTTCTGAGATGAGCCAGTTATGTATGATTGTATTTGTGGAAATCCCATGTCATTTGTGGTGAAAATTGGAAGGTGTGGAAGAGACATGCAAGACACCATAACACTAAAAGGGACAAGTAACAATTGTGGAGAACTAGCTTGTCTTTCTGTGGATGAGAGAGTGCTTATGTAATGCTGAATAAGGCACAAAAAACAATCTTCAGACCAATGAAAATTCTTTATTTTCCAGTCACCTAGACAATCAAGACTTTCATTTTTAGGAATGGAATCAAACACTGTTGTAAAATAACAGTAATCAGTTCAATTTCTGATTGCTACAGGCAGTCGTCTCATTAAATCTACAGCCAGTCGCTACCGATCATGCAAAAAACCACTCCAAAATACCACCTTTTATGCATGCAATCCAAGGCACAACAGAAATATCCATGGGGAATTTGACACCCGTGTGCCCTCACCATACTTTTTAAGCATGCTAAAGATCAGTGATTTCAGGTTTTTAGTGCTGCATTTTCACAGCTTCTAAAAGTACTAAATATTTATTTTAAATGTGGCTTAGCATTTTGAAAACTATTTTATACTAATTTGTTCTATAAACACCTGAAACATTTTTTTTTTTTTTTAAAAAGCCTTCTTACATTTCCAGCATTTGGAAGTAATTTGTTCTAGTCCAAAAAAATGAATGTCTGTCTCTAAGAAAAAGAGCTGGATTGCTGCCCAATCCACTTCAGAACTGGATGATGCTGACTCTTAGCCATTTAAATAGTCAAGTTAAACAAGACACAGTTGGGATGATAAAAGGAGGTCTGTAAAGAGACTATTGCTGGGGCTATGTGGACTTGAAACTATCAAACAATGACTAGGAAAATAGTGAAAGAGAGAAAAAAATTAACAGAAGTACCAGGAAAAACATTCGGGCTATGTGAATGCAGGAGCACGGCATCTGTTCACATCATTCTTTCCTCTTGCCAGTGAGCCGCCAGCAGGATATTTACTCTGCTTAAGCACTGACAGAGGCTAAGAATGGCAAAAAGGCATTACAAAGGACAACAAAGTGAAGGGGACGTAGACAATAACAGGCTGTGTGGAGTATTATCCTAAAAAGCAACAATAATCTGCTAATTTTATATCTGAATTATATTCTGTGCTATTTTGCGTGAGCCTTGTTTGCAAGCACTACTGTGCAAGCTTTTTATAATCCAAAAAAAGGTGAAAAAACCAGAACTATCTCCTCATATCTTATTAATACTAGTTCCTTTCCCTTTTGCAAACTGTAGTTCTAGATATGACAACTAAAGATGCAGCAGAAAAGAATCTGATGAAGACCAGAGAACCATTTAAAGTAAATTCTCCGAGTTTGCTTATTTTTGCACAGAAAGAAAGAAGTGCATTCACAAGAGGACAAAGATGCACAGTAATGAAAGCAATATTAGAAATATATTTTAGGTACTGGTAAACCAAAACTGTATGGCCTTAATGGTTCTAGATTTAATGAATCAGAAAATGATCATGTAGCTTAAATTGGAATGTACCACCTGACACTGCAGAATGAAATGTACAAACAAATGCCACTTACAGGATGGAGAACTGAGAAATTAAAGCATTTAAGACATTACTGGGCAAGGTACAATAAAATAGCATTCAAAGAAAAAATATATAACCATGCAAGGAGGACAGAAGCACAGAAAAAGAATAATTGGGCCAAATTTATTTTTTTAAATAAATACACAGCTTCAATACTATTTGTATAGAAATGATCTTTGCTTTTAAGAGAGAAACCTAAAACCACTTCAGATTTTATTTCTATAGTTACTGCAATGATTTTGCATTCATATTCCATTTAGACGTAGAGTGATAAGTATGTATGAATTTGCAGAGATATAAAGAAAGATAAATAGATTTGCATGTGTAAATCAAATGTTTAAAAATATTTTAAGAGCCAGTTTAGGTTCAATTGTAAGCCATAGGAAAGTCATGTCTGCTGTTGCAAGTCAGCTCTAGTGAGGTAATTTGAAGATGAGAATAATCTATATCTGATGAAGGCTCTCTTTATTTAAGTATCCTGAAACAGACTTAGACTTGAGGTTTGTTGGTTCAGTAACTAGGTCTGAAAGCTTCTGAAATTCAATTGGCATATTACAGGCAGCTAAAACAACGTACATTTCTATAATTCATTAATCCCTTATAGTATGCTAAGTTTCATTTCAAATAAAAACTAAAACCCACAAAACCATACATACAGGCTACCTATTGGTATATGCATGTAAACAAATCTTTGCCTCAAGAACTCTCACTGCTATTTCAATACACAATAACAAATATATTCCCCTTCCTATCCTAAAATGTTCAAACAATAAGAACCTTGAAACAAAGTCTACCATTTAGTTTTTTTCCTAATTATATTGTAAGAGTTGTAATAATAGTAATGATTAATTTATTTGTGGACTCTCAGACTACCAAGTTTTTCTGAAGCATAAGGATGGGGTCAAAAACTTTCAGTTCCTCAGAAATTGCATACCATGCACATTCTGCAAAAAGCAGCAGAAAGCAATAAAAATACAGTTGCTAATTCTTTTGTACTGATCTGAGAAAGGAGCAGGACTGATGCTGCCTGTTCATTTGCTTAATTCCTAATTTTTCTGATATTACAGGCAAAACCATAAAACCAGTACCAAAAAACCAAATTTGAGCATGAAAGCCTGTGTTTTCATTTTCTTCCCATATGTAGGTCTGATTTATCCATTTGTGCAGTATGTTTTTTCACTTACAAGAGTAACTAGATGACTGCTCACAGTAGCAGTATTATTTGATCGAATGCAAGGTTTTTTCTACTTTCTCAAAGTGGACACTCTCTTTTTAAGTTTTCTTCAGAGGAAGAAAATGAGTACTTTGCAGCCTGCTATCTTTGCACAATTCACCTGCCATTTTCCCCCAAACTTATCTGCTTTCAAATAGTTTTATTCACCTGTCTTTTTAGCTTTCAATCTCAAACAATTCCACTCATGTGCTTTCCTAATATCACGTACTTCTGTCTCAAACATCTGCTTTTTTAATTGCTAGATTTAGCGAAGTGCTATGTCATTTCCACAGGGAAGGGGGAATTAGAAGAAACAGAAACAAAAAGGCAAATTGATGTTTTCTAAAAAATTTTATTTTACTGCCAACATTGTTAGCCTAGTTTGTTAACAAATAATTCAAAAGTACTGTTTATACTTTCAAACCCAGCAAATACCTAGTAAGTGCCCAGGATAATTTAATTCTTAAAAAAATCCAAAAGTAGAAATCTAGGAATCCCCTTATTTAAAAGAACAGGCATGTTGCAATGAAGTCTCTTGCTTTACCTAAAATTTTGTATCCTATTCTCTTATGTTTGATCTCAAACACTTTCTTTTGCATATTTTAGAATATTATACAGATTTCCAGTTACAAAATCGCAAATTATTCATTTAAGCAGGAAAATCTAGGACCCACAAGCCAATATATCCACAACTCTGCTGATGAGTGCTTTCTAACTTAAAGAAGTTCCGTTTCATAATTCCATTTGCTTCCTGCCATTTAGCCAACTTTCCACATATTACATGCCTCCACACCTTAATATGAACTTCCAGTGCAGAACACTGTAAATTGTTTTCTAAAAAATCAAACCATATGATGGCCATTGTACATCCTTTGTCTTCTTTGGCAGTGATTGCCTCAAAGAATTCCAGCAAAATACTGAAGCACAACCAGCCCTTCCTGAATTCTGTACAGTCAAGTTGAATTTTTTTCTAATGTTTCTCTATCTGAACCTTGATGTTAGTTTCTGGAGATCTCTGTTAAATCTTCTACAGTTTCCCAGCATATATTTGTGAACAGCAGAGGAAAGCAAACTTTTGAGGTCTGCTGAAGCCTTCCCATTTCTATGCTTTCCTCAAAATAGGAAAAAAAAATTTCAGTATCCCCAAATATGTACATATTTCATATGGCAAGACTCTCCTACACTCACATTGAGCTTCAGAGTGCCAGGTTGTGCAGGATAAAAGAAATGGAAGGCTACATGGCTCAGAAAATTTGATTAGGCATGTGTGTATTTCGATCATTAGCTCACGCATATACCTTAGCTTTTTTAATCTAAAAAGTAATTCTACACAAAACTTGAAATCTATTCTGTTTTTAAATTTCAGTTTCAAAAATTAAGTTTTAAATCTTCATAAAAACTATCTGTACTTGTCTGATGATCTTCCTCTGTTTTTTTTTTTTCCTAGCACTTCACAAATTAAAAGAGATAAGCCTTATTTCTGTTTTACAAAAAAAAAAAAAAAAAAAAAAGCCATGAGTACAGTGACATGTCAAATTAGGAAAGGATAAGCCAAGATGTATGTTATGGTTCCTGTCTCCTGTACCTCCTTCATTCCATACAGTACTTCCCTACTAACTTAGAAAAATAGTCTGTATGACAGTGTTGAAATTTTAACTGAACTGTCATGATTATTTTTTCTCTGTTAAAATTTAGTTCAGATATAAATAATTTAATTGACAGGTAGTGAGTGCTCCAGCACACTCCTGAAAAAAACCCAAAATACTAATATCATTTAATGCATTATTGAAGCAAGAATTTTGGTAGGTCAATACAAGTTCATTTTGTCAGTTACTACAGAACTCCCCAAAACCAGTATTTTTTGATGTGTGTAGCAACAGACAAATCTGGACTGGCTTTCTCAGCTAAAAAGTTCATATTCACTGTTATAGGAGAAATTCCTAGCACAATGAGCACATGCAAGGCTTCACACTTTTTCACAGTTACTTATCTATCTTAAACTAGAAGTGTCAATTCATTGTACTGCACTATAGCTCTGGATGATTTTCAGAGAAATAAAAAGACAGTGTTGCTAACAAATGAAGAATGATAAGGTATTGCTTTGGTTTTTTTCCTTTCTTTCTTGATCAGTGCATAAAGCTCATGAAAACAACTAGAAGTATTGTGCTTATAATTTTTTACAACATAGTTTCATAAAACTGTACTTGACTAGTGACTGTATACACGTTTGTATGTGTAATTCAGTAAAAAGATAATAAATCACCAACAGAAACCCTGAAACAATTTATCTGGAACTACTATATACGTGCATTTGCCTTTTTCCCATTCAGCCTTTCACCACTTCTATCCATATCTTCATGCCATTTTACCATTATTTTATTTTATCACTCCTCTGTTCTATTCAGCTACCTAATTTGCTTGGCTTCTAGCGGTAACTTCTAGTCATTCACTGGGATAAGCTAGGATGAGCCCTCATCCTCATAGATATCTACTAAAATATGCCAGAAAAAATCCAAGGTGAAAGAATTGGCTGCAGGATACAAATGTTAAGTGAATTTTCTAGTACAGAAGTGTTCTTACACATGATGTATTTATTTGGAAATTCATTGCTATGGGCATTACAGGTATATTCTTTTATGTCAGTCACAGAAATGCAGATCTGAATTAAGAAGAAAATGTCAGCAAACGTAATCTGATGCCTGAGAGAGACTTTAAGTGCTGTCAGATGCCAATATCAAATTCTCACGCTTTCTTGAATCTTTTCTCTTTACTGACAGAACTGCACCTGGAGAGCTGCTAGGGCTTTGTGTACACCCAGACACCAGGCAATACTTTCTGAATTTAACTGAAATATCTTGCCTCTGCAAAGCCTCCAGCTGAGCTCCAAGATCAAAGCACATGAGACCTGCCAAAGCCATCCTTAAAGCTCAAGTTATTGGTTGCCAGTCCCTTCTCTAAACACGCGACTGTCCTAAAAAGCAAGGACAGACTACTCCATAAAAGAAGGCAAGCAAGGAGCCCAGAGTCATAAAGGCAGGCAGTGGTGGCAACATCACCAGAAAAACAAAGCCAAGAAGTTGAGTCAGAAGTTCAATAGTTCAATACTGGAATCAGGTCTGCACACAATAACCAGGATCGGACAAGAGCAGCCGGGTCTGAGGTTAAGCCAGGAAGTGCAGCCAGCAGGTGAGGATGAGAATGAGAATCAGGGAAGTACAAGATGGCACAAGTGCAAGGGCAATGCTGCTGCATAGTAGCTCAGGCAAGGGCAAAGCACTAGAGCTTCAGGTTTAAAGCCACTGCCAGATGAAGGAGAGGGAGCCTGCACTGAGGATCCTTAGCAGCAAGCAGCTCCTAGACAAGATGTCTCAGCAACAAGCTGGCCTCTAACCTGCACCTGAAAGGGCCCATGACAGCTTGTGACTTTAAGCAAGCTCAACAGCTATAAAACCAAACCCTGTATTTGAAGGAAAAAAAAGAAAAAAAAAGGACAAGATGGACCATCTAGAAGATGGTTTTGGGTGGAAAACTCATCTCATCTACTGTTTTGCATGGAAGCTTATGTAAATCACAGGGGAGGAAATTTTAAATACACCTTTTTTTAGTCACTTAGGCTCTACCATTTCATGCTGCTGGCTGTTGTGAACTCTATTCCTGTAAAAAATGATCCTTGTAAATTAATAAACCATGAACTTCAGCACCTACATTCAGATTCCTGTCCTGCTTCTGGCAGTTAAAACAGCCAGGCCAATACTGAGTGCCTTTGAGTGAACCTAAATTTTACAACCTAACTAAACTGGATGCACAAAAATATGCAGTTTAGTTAGGGTCTCTATCAAGAGACTAGAATCAATTTAGTTAAGTGATACAGGGAAAAGGTCAGCAGTTAGCCATTCTTATTTGGATTTACTTTTCTCTTAAGTTTATTTAATCTTTAAAATTCAAAGATCTTCAAGAAATTCATAAAATATTATTAGATATTTTAGGCTGTCTAAAATGGGATTTATTACAATGTTTGTAATAAAAACTTGTGCTCCCAAATCTGGATTTTGCAGCCTGAACCTTGAATGTTTAATTCAAGGCATGCTAAATTCTATTTCTGGTACTAAAATGGGTATTTTATTTCAAAATTCCTGTTTTCTGGAAAAAGAAAGAACTAATAAAATGAAGTTTCATTTGGCATGTAATCAATCTAATTCATCTCATTGTGTACAATAAGGTGAACATGATTACACAAGGTGGTAAAAATCCTTGGTCTTTCTAAGTTTTAGAGTTTAATACTTGTTTTCTTTAAGTTAGAATTTGATCGTCATAGTGTAGGGATCAGTTCATTTTAATGAATTAGGACAGCAATTTGGGTTTGATAAAATTCTATGAGACTATCATGTGATTTTTTCCTTTATTCAGGTATCATAGCCAGACAAATATCCTCTTTGCCTCTTAGCTTTTGTTATAAAGACAGACAAATCTGTTTCTGGCAACTACACAAGCTTTACAGGAAAAGAGTTCTTTAACACTTCCATTAAACACTTTCCCTTCCATACCCATTGTGTACACACAAAGGGAGTCAATTGTCAACGAAACTCAAATCTCTTTAGATCAATGGCCTACCTTACCAGGGCCTCTCAGAAAGAAGTTTCCTGACCCACCTTTTTACCCTTCCTTGGAGGTCTGTAACAATTTCCTATAAATGTTTTACTATTTCTGTTAGCTACACTATGTGTTTGTCACATTAGCTAACCCACATATGTAACTTTACTTCAAAATACCATAACCTCTAACTAGATCCCCACATCATTTCCCATCTTCTGAATCATTTCTTTGGTAAATTCTATACTCTGATAGTTTTATCTTAAGCCATGTAGCCAAGAGCCAGTCACATTTCTACTTTAAATGTTTACTGGTTTGTTTTGAAGCATCACTTCATGTTCCTCACATTTTTACACAGATTCTTTCCATAAAATAAAGTGAATTTCCTTTCTATCTGTATTATTTGCTTCAGCAACTCAAAAAATTACTTATGCTTTAGAAGTTGGCTAATCTCTCTTCCATCTTTCACTACCTATCCTTTTGCTAAAACAACACATATAAAACTGAATACTAAGGTTGCAAGACTACTGCCTTGCTAATTTCTTATACAGATATGGCCTGTCAGTTCTAAATGACCTTGGATCAGTCCCAAATGAAAGAAAATATTCTGGGTAGTATAATTGTGCACGAAACAATGTGATCTGTATAAAAAATCACTTACTGAATCACCAGCAACTCTTTCCCCTCCTAGGAGATCTCCCACTGAAGCAATGCCTGAATTAGTGCAGAGTGATTTGTGGCTTTCCAGCTGTCATTCATTAATTCTTAGGAAATACAATATACAATACAACAGTACTCAGCCTGAGGTTGTTCAGCGATGTCTTAGGAAGAGTGTAATTTGTCTGCTGAATGTCCTTTAAACTTGTTTTCAAAAAATAACTGTAGCCTATTATTTCTACGACCCCCCAAACACATTTCACTCTTGCTGAAATATTGTGTCGGTCACGCAGACCCATAAAGGGGAAGGGAAAGGAATTGTGTCTGAGAAGAGTTTGGTTTAGGAAATAGCAGCTGACTTTTTTTTTAAGACAAGAGGTTTATTCCAGTGCTCTGCCATTCCTGTAGCTTTGGCAGAAAGGAAAGCACAGGCAGGCCTGACAGCAGGGACTAGAAGTGACCTGGGCACTCTGATCCACTGGCTTTAGCACTTCACCACACAGCCGACCTCCAATTTAGAAGGAGTCCCTGTTTTAGAAGGAGTATTCCTTCAGAAGGAGTTATAATTCACTACTAGCTGCCTTGGATTTTTGACCAGAGACAAGAGAGGACGCTGTGAGGTGAAGGATCTGTTTGAGGATCCAGAAGTCTGGGGACTTTCTCCTAAGTGAGCCAAGGAGCTGCTTGCACAAAGCCAGTCAGAGAGACTGTGTAATGCCTGCTTCATCAAGGACTTTTGGCAAACTCTATGACAAGTTCATCTCAGCCAAAACCACTTCACTTTTAGACATGTACTGGAGGAGACCTTGACAACAGAGGGAAGTTTTCTCATGGGTCTCAGGCACCCCTGCCTTCCCAGAAATCTGAGAACATTGCATAGGAATTTCTTTTTAAGTCTTTTGCTCTCTTGAATTTGCATGTTAATTATCCTAAACTGCAAATTAGGTACCTAAGATGTTTTTTTCACCTTTAGTTCTTACACAGTTGGTTTAAGAACTAAATAAAAAGCTAGGAGCAAGAGCTAAACACAGACAAGAATCACTTACAACAAATACTGGAGTTAACAAAGCATAGCCATTGTTCAGTGTTTAGTAGGCACCATGACAGCAATTATTTTAAGGAAGGAGTTGAAAAACAATGCTTCAAGTATTTTTATGGCCAACTCCTCCCATGCTCAGGGGTTTTCATGCTTTTAGCTATTGCATCTGCAACTGAGGCTAACTGTGAAATTAGCAATTTATTTATCCCATGGTGCATACACACACATTTGCAATAGTAAAAGTCAGTAAGGGTGAATAGTGAATGCTGTGCTTAAAAGTTAGAATCTTTCTTACCAAATTTTTTCATTCCCTATTTAATCGAATACCTGCGGATTCCCATATTGAAACTTGTTCCTTTTTGTGGTGGATACCACTAATACTGTTAATACAATTGTATCTAAATAACAAAAAATGAGCTCTGCCAAAATAACAAGTCAGACAAAGGAAACTTTGACCTTCAAAATGACTCCCTGAATTGCAAGGAGACAGAGGACACAATTAAGTATAAAATAGAACAATAAAGGCCTACAATTTGTAAACAGCTTTTGATTCTGTAATGCTTAGTACAAGTAGGAAGGCATATGCATATTAAGATATTTCTCAGGATTATATCTTTACAAAAACTACATTAGAACTTGCAGTCTGTTTTCTGCATTGTGTCCTCTTCTGAAAAATATATCAATATAAGGGAAAAAAATCTCTTACAGAAATTAACTCTGGTTATTTAGGCACAGATTTGAAAGCTGATTAAATAAGATATAAAGTTGTTGCTAATCTTACTTGGAAGGCATAACTGATAAACAAAAAAGAATAATGAAGACTTATGAATAGTGATAAAATTACCTAGACCATTCTGTGTACATAACAACCAAGATTTTAGATTTATCCATCTAAATAAAAATGTAATTATTCATTATTCCATTTTATTTTTGGACACATCTATAAAGTCGAAATTTTAATTTAGTGGAAAACAAACATACAGCAGTTCCTAAGAAAACTGGAATCTGAGATATCAGAAAAAAAATTATTTAATGTCCTTCCTTCATCTAATGTCATTGAAATGTAATATTTATCACTGTTTCTTAGTGATTTTGTATGGAATTGAAGATACTTAATAGATACGGTTTGACATTTCCTGGTAAAAGCAACAGCAATAATACCAGTAGGCAATCTGATGTGTGAGCAATACTTTCCTAAAGCTTAGTGAGTGCCTTTTTGCTCTTCTAATGATTTCTTTAATGGCAGAATTTTTAAAAATTGCATATTGAATTAAAATAAGAATACTATTATTGTATATATAAAACAAGAAACCAAGTCACCTGTATGGCTGTGAGGATATTTGCTAACGCCTGGCCATAGGTGTCATGACAGTGAACAGCAAGAGCACTCAAAGGAATTTCTTTCATAACAGCTTCCAGCATTTTTTTCATACTTCCAGGTGTCCCCACACCAATTGTGTCTCCCAGAGAGATTTCATAACAGCCCATACTGTACAGCCGCTTAGATACCTGATTAGAAACAGAAAAACACCAAGAGGTCAAGATGAAAGAATACAAGATAGGATCAAGAACATACGTTATAAAGGACATACTTCTGCACAGGTTTTAGGTTTTTGACCTACTGAGGTGGATCTATTTATCAGACATCCTATATTCATTCTTGAAAACTGCCATCAAAGAAGAACATCCACAGATCCTCTTATTTTAAAATTATACTTCTGCTACATTCTGTATGTGGAATAGCAAACCAAGCTAAATCCATCAAAAACTTGCTTTCTGACTCTCCCACAGAATCCAAATGAGCAAAATTTTAACATGATGAATTAAGTTTTTTTCAAGCCCTTTCCTAACATTTTCTTCCCTCTGGGGAATTCCCAGCTGTTGGTTTTCTCCATGTACATTTCACCTTACAAGTTGTGCAGGGTAAAGACCTGTCCTTTTGTTTGCATATTACATGAGCCAACAAAAATAATAAATAATTAACAAAAAGTTTGATTTTTCTTTTTCTTGGCACTTAAAAAAAATCAATGAAAACTGAAATTTTAACATGCTGCAGTCAACATTAATTTTGCAATATTAATCTTGCTTGCTTTTTATGAAATCAAATATTAAAATACTAACAAAGCAAAACTGCAATTTAATTAATATTCTAGTCCTTATGTTTTAAAAATTTTCTTAAATCGAGCAAAACCATATACAAATAGGTCTTATGTAAGCAGAGCCCTAAATATTTCTGGAATTACATCTTTGAGGAGTTTTTTGCATGAGTGAAAACTGAGGTCTGTCTCCATAAATTTGCATGGAGAGAAACACATTCAGAAGCACAAAATCATGTTTTCACTGAAAATATTGCTTCAGGAATTGAATGCAGGATCTTTCCATCTTATTTTTGTTGGATTTATTTGGAAAGGTTCCACCTTATTTTCAGCTGCTCAATATGTTTGTCCCCTTTAGGATTCCCCACCGTGTATGAAAGATCCCAAAAGACCACTCCACTGGAACAGACTCCCAGTTTAGAAACTAACTGTTTAGAAATTAAAAAAAAACAACCCTCTTCCAAAAAGACATCTTAAGTCACACTGCAGTCTGCTGTTAAAACAATTCCAGGACTTCATCAGTGGGCTTGCTGGTAGTATGTCTGAGGAAGTGGACAAAGTGCTGCACCAGCAGTCTCGGAAGTGCTGGATTAATATTGCTGTTCACTTAATTCAAAGAACAGCTGAAAAAGAACTTTGAATTGTCTGAATTATCCTGTTTAAGGCTTGGAAGTGCTATGACTATTGCAAATATAGTAAAACTGTGCTTTAAAGTCAGATTCCCTGGTTCATATACACATAAATTCAACGTAAGTTTTAAGAAAGGGACATTCAGCAGAATGCAAAACAGATTCATCTCAAGAGAATATTTTTATATTATCAACACATGGCAGGCATTTTAACTAGACTGCTGCTGTAAGAAAATTAAAAAGAATCATCTGCAGTTAGTGGTGGAATAAAGTCAGTTAAATCCCAAACCTTAGTGCTTCTTTAAGAACAGGGCAAAGAATTGTACTGCATTTCCCCCCCTATTCTTTTTAAGGCATGATTCAAAGTTTTTCTAGATGAGTATTTTAGTCATAACTTGGACTATATAAACTGCTAAAAATAATATTAAATTCACTTCTTTTTCATGCTCAATCCTTAGGTCTTTCAGCTTCCTGAATGCAGAGTTCTGAAAGATGGAAAAAGAGAGTGAAACTGTTAACAAGCTGAGCATCATCACTGACTTATCATAATCTAAACTTAAAATGATCCTTAAAAAGAGATCTATATTCAATTTAAAGAAGAATAAGCATGCTTGGAAGCTGAATTGTAGTTTTTTGTACTGAATTTTCTATTCTACCCTAATAGAAGGCAGCTTGTTAGTTATAGTTTTGTAAGTTTTCGATGTGGATTTTTGAAAGGAGGGTGTGGGAGAAGAGAACACTGTTTTTTCTACATAATCAGGATGTGATTATGAGCTTGCAGCTTTGTTGATTGAACAGGGTTATGTTCTGCACCACTGAGCAGTTTTGCTATACATGAGTCTTGTGCTACCCCCCTGGGTAACACTGCCTTGTTACCAAGCATTGATCAAAATGGGAATTAGGGAACCAGCACTGCAACCTCTTAGGCATGTGAACAGTCCTACTCCTGTAAATAATATCTAAAACTATACTCTTTTATTGAATACAAAAGCTGATAATCCAGTTATAGATTATTTTAAGCAACTAACAATCTAAAAAACCTGCAGTTCTTGTGCTGTAAGGGAAACTTAAATGATCCAACAATATTCAAACAAGAGTAGGTACATTTTCTATCATTTGATCAGAATGTCTCCTGGATAATATTTAATTTAATGAATTCACTGCTTTAGGTTAAAAGGAAGCTAAGGAAAGAAATAAGCAGGCAGAAAGACAAAAACAGCCAAACATATGATGAAATTATATGATAAAGATTATACAACTGGCTTCAAGGATGTTTTACAGTGTTTCCAACACTTTTCAAGCTTTATCTGCCTAAAGTTGAAATTCTCAAACCACAAAATGATAAATGGTTAAGCAGTGACTTCCTTTCAATAATCAGCAGAGTAATAAGATAAGACTAGGCAATTTATTTTAGGATATGAAAACTGTTCGGGTTTTTATTTGTTTTAAATAAAGAACCATACAAATACATCTGATCAATTCCAGAAGTCTGAAGGCATCTGAATTTTGCACTCACTAGATAACTATATGTAAAGCCGTCATGCATCTAGTATGCCATAAATTACTGTAGTCTGCAACAATCGGTAATAATGCAAGCAGTCTGAAATAATCCACCTCTTCTAATTGCTTTTGCTTCAGTTAAAAAAATCTTTTGCTTAAAAAAAACCCAAAAATGGTCACTGTTACTGACTGCAGGAGAAACTGCCTAAACCTTTCAATCATAGCTGCTGATTGCAATACACAGTCAAGGGAGTCAAAATGCTCCCATCCCAAAAAGATGATGACCAGAGCAGCAGCCCTCTGACAGAGTTTAGCAACTCAGCCAGTAATTTTGATAATGCTGATTCTGTGTGTGTATTTACATAAAATCCATTAGATGCTTCTATATATACAGCAATGCTTGCTGAATCAGGGATGGAACTAATAAATTTAATGTGGTAGCTTTTATTCACGAACACATACACAGTGGTATACAGGTATGCACGAAGACATTTATTAGGATGAAGATAGAAAATAAAATAGCTGTGTGAGTAAAAGTTTGCAGGTCTGGAACATTAAATTGCAATCCCACCAGCAAACTGAGAAGGTGCTCTTCTGTGCAAGGAGAGTTGGTAAAAAACAAGCAATACAAGGAAAGAAGCCTGTTGGGGAGCATGGTAAGCAGTATGTCATCACTGCTCTAACTAAAGCTGTGTCATTTCTAACCTTCACTTCATATTAAAGAAAATAAACTTAGAAATACTGAATACCTTCCTTCCAAATCTTTTTTTTTCTTTTTTTTTTTTTTTCCAAAGAATCTGAGTATGTGTGGATCCTGTGGGAGAAGTATTATTACAAATTCCATCTGGACTGTATACTAGAAGAAGAGGCAGGAGAACAGGACCTGAAAACCACCCACACAGAACATAATATATCAGACAAATTTTGACTAGTTGCTAGTGCAGTAAATTATAAAATAATGGTTTGGATATTCTGCTAGATCAACAAAAATAGGTGATTAAGTGTAGCAGAGAAGACAAGTGTCTCTCTAAGTGGAAGGGCAGCATGTTTTGCCTTAAGCCTCTTGGAATTTTTACTTCACTTTCTTTTTTTTTCTGTCCATTTAAGCTTTGATGCCCTCTTTGCCTTTCTGAAAAATTTTACACATGTGTTTCACTCATCTCTCTTCTGGAAAAAAGGCTGGACTCAGATATCTTCTTCATTATCCTATATTTTAAATGGGAAAAAGGTGCACGGAGGGAAGGTGCAACTTATTCCATCATGGCACTAGAGCAATTTAAGAAATCATATTGGGGGTGAGATTTGGTTCATGTGTCAATCACATGACCCTCACCAGAAGCACAATGACAACACAGTGTGCCTATTCCAGCATAAAACGGATTTAAAAGCAAGAAGCTGTGCTGGAAACCCTCTTGTACAACATAGTCACTGACATATGTGCTTGAGCCTATTACCTTGAGTAATTTCTTACCTTCTTGCTAGATGAAATAGTGCATAAAATTTTTTCTCCTGACTGATAACAATCAAAATATGCTATTTTTCTCACTTTTGACTGTATATGGTTAAGTGAGATTATGTATCAAGTTTTAGCATTAGCTAGGTTTTTTACCTTGTTTCATTAAATTTTATCCATTAAATATCTTTTTATGATTAAGTAAAGAAAATTACTTATAGACATTTTTAAATGTATTTTTGATTCATTGAAAAGACAAGCCAGAAATTCACTCTTACTTCTGCAACTTTATCTGGTACAACATTTCCTTCATATGGGCATCCCAAGGCACAGGACACATACCTATAACAAAAAGAACACACGATGTTCTGTTTTATATAGATAGATAGATAGATAGACAGATAGATAGATAGATAGATAGATAGATAGATAGATAGATAGATAGATAGATAGATAGATAGATAGATAGATAGATAGATAGATAGATAGATAGATAGATATCTGTATTCATCCGTGTTACATTAAAAAATAGGTTAAATATAATTTTGAACATATAAACCAGTCAATGTAGAACAAAGATTTGAAGGAAAAGCTAAAATTACGTCAGATGAGATCAGAAGGTTTATCAATTTTTCTTTCAGATCACAGAACAGCAATGCATAGCTTTATTTATGCGCAATATATGTCACAAGTTGTAAAGGACTGGCAATGCAGCCAGGTTTACAATGTTGTAGGAGACTTGGGTTTTCTTGGTATTTCCTTCTGAAGTCGCAAGAGCCAGCTCGAACTTTGCCTCACCTTGCCCTCACAAGGTATTCAGAGGAAGATAACACTTTCTTCATGGTACTACTGACCCAGATCATAGTGAGCAACTACGGACACAGACTTCTTCTGACAACCCCGCCATCTCATCAGAACTGTAATGAGGACATAAGTCATCAGAATGAGAAAGCTTTCACACTCTGTACTGGCATTTCTGTCCCAGTGCCCCAGAAGAATTATAGTTCCATAGTAAGCTGTAATTTAGGTATGCCTTGGGACAAGAAGAAACTGAGAAGCCAACTTGCGTCCCTCAGCCGCTATTGGCTCCACAAAGAACAAAAACTGAAAGCCACAACCAAACTTCCATTGTTCAGCCCCGAAGCTCTATTAGCATAGAATTCAGTTTAAATTTCCTCTTTTTAATAACAATTAAGAGCCATGAAATTCTAATTAAACTTCTAATTGTTTATTGTAAATTGATCAGGAATATGATTGAATTAACCAGAAACATCCAGTCAAAACCAAAAGTGTGACTGTAAAAGGATTTGCAACAGATTCAGAGGGTTGCAGAGCCCCAGTCCCAGTGGGAGGTTGCTCAACTGCTGAACAGGAGAACAAGAGCCTTCATCGATCTCCCATCATTCCCTTTCGCTCAGCACTGAAGGATATAATGTAAAATTATACACTATATAATGCAAAAGGGATTGAACCAGATGCCAGTTTGTATGTAGTCAAGGTCCATGGGGTAAAGGACGTATTGTTTCTTTGCAGTTGAAGGAGAAATTGATTGATAGAATGTGAAATTAGGATCAGTAACAGGCAAAAACAAATTGTGAAAAAAAGTCCATATTTTAATGCATAGAGCATATTCCATCCCTTATATGAAGGCATGGTGCTGGCTCACTAGAAGTAACAGTAAGAATGAAGCCAACCTTTAATCTAAAAAGAGCTTGATTGGCTCTGACAAAGAAATGGAAATGAATTTTGTTTCCACAAAAGTCGTTGGGTCCATTACATCCTGCTCATAGTTTTAATCCAGATGCCTACTAGGCATGATTTCAATTATCCATATGTCATTATGAAAACCAAGTTTTTGAAACTTGGCCATAGAATTCATTAACTATCAGCCCCAATTTACATGTCACTGTTTAAATTCCAAAATTCTGAATTTTCATATCTACATGAAAGATAAAAATGTAGCTACTGTTAACAGTTAAACACTGTCCTGATTTTCAGTGACACATAACTTAAAAGCAATTCAAGATAATTTCCTTAATTTTTTTAATGCATGCGGTTTTTCAAATGAAACTAAGCATGAAGAATTTCAGACCCAAAGGATTGCTTTTTACATAATACTACAGTGCCTAGAGCTAGTGACTGCATACACCTACTGAAATTATTTTCAGTATCAGCCACAGCACTTTTTACTGAGTGATTAAGAACAATACTAAGTAAATGCAAAACATATAGTATGTATGCACACATGTTCCCTTTACTTACATATCTTTACAGGTTCCTAATGGCTGCATATGTTAGATGAAGAAGACAGGCATTTGGTAGTGATAATGTGGCATGAATGACATCTGGAATGGAGTAGGGCAAACAAAAGTAAAAGCAGGCCAAAAGGTATCTAGAGAACAACAGAATACTCCCTGTGGTTCACACCAGAGAGCAGAAACTTGCCTAAGCTCACATAATTCAGCTGGGCCTGCTGGGGTATGAATGTATGTGGTGACCTGAGGAATCTGCCTACTACAATACACAAATCTGTTTGAGATTATGAACTCTCTGCATACTTACACCATTGCGACTAAACTGACATTTTAAACAAGGAAAATATGGCAGATATAATCTATCTGGGCATCTGATATTCAATATTAAACTGGAGAAAATAGGGATTACTGAAAGAATTTGACAGGAAAAGAACTTCCTACCAGAGAGAAAACAAAATCCTGTGGAGAATGGAAAAACAAATTTTCAGTAGCGTTCATCAAGAATGAGCTTGGGAGAATTTTATCTAATATTTTCAGTCAGTGAGTTGGAATAAAAAGTAGAGATGTGGTGATAACATTAAATTTGAAAGCGAAATACTTAAAATGCAGCTATAAAAGAGTAAAGTGCACTCCAGACATATGTCAGCATTTTTAATAGAGGACATAAAATAGCGGACAGAATCACAAAATAAGCTGAGCTGGAAGACTCACAAGAATCACTGAGTTCAGCTCCTGGACCCTGCACAGGACCATTCTCAAGAGTCACACCATGGGCCTGAGAGCACTGCCCAAATGCTTCTCAAACTCTGTCAAGTTTGGTGCTGTGACCACTTCCCTGAGGAGCCTGTTCCAGTGGCCAGTCACCTTCTGCACAAAAAAACTTTTTCTAATATCCAACCTACACCTCCCCTGGCACAACTTCAGGCCATTCCCTCAGGTCCTGCCACAGATCACCACAGACAATTGATCAGTGTCTGTCCCTCCTCTTCCCCTCACAAGAAGCTGTAACTGCAGTGAGGTCTCCCCTCAGTCTCCTCCAGGCTGAACAGACCAAGTGACCTCAAGCTGCTCCTCATACGGCTTCCCCTCCAGGCCCTGCACCATCTTTGTTTCCCTTCTTTGAATCCTCACAAATATCTTTCATATATTGTGGCACCCAAAGCTGCACACAATATTCAAAATGAGGCCACCCCAGTGCAGAGCAGAGTGGGACAATCCCCTCCCTTGCCCGGCTGGCAATGCTGGGCCTGATGCACCCCAGGACAGAGTTGGCCCTCCTGGCTGCCAGGGCACTGCTCACTCATACTCATTTTGCCATTGACCAGGACCCCCAGGTCCCTTTCTGGGGCACTGCTTTCCAGCATCCCTTTCCTCAGTCTGTCCCTAAATCCAGGGTTGCCCCATCCCAGGTGCAGAGTCTGGCACACTTCCTTCGTATGACTGGTGATTGCTCAGCCCTCTAATTTGTTAATGTCTCTGCAGGGCCTCCCTGCTTTTGAAGGAGTTGACAGCTCCTCACAGTTTTGTATCATTTGCAAACTTGCTTAGTATCCCTTCCAGTCCTGTGTCCAAGTAATTTATGAACATTTTGAAGAACATAGGGCCTAAGATGAAGACCTGTGGAATTCTTCTTGAAAAGGTCCTGCTGTGTTCTTATAGGAAATGAGATACAATTTGAGTCAGTTACAGAAAACTACACGCAAGCTGGAACATATGCAGGCAAGCACTGAGTACTGCTAGTGGGGGTACAGAAAGCCTAGCATGTGAAAGGAGAAAACATGCATGTCTGTGTGAAAGAGCGAAGCTAATCATGTGTCTGGTCTGAGTATTTGCCAGGATATCTAAAATTAAGGCAGTGCTGAGTGGGATGCTTTGTAATTGAATTTGTGTGTTTCCAAACCATTAGGTGGATGTGTGAGGAAATGGGTTTCAACACAAAGGTCGATCTGTTATCTACAGATAAGTTTGGCTGTTACATTTTTCTTTTATTTTTAGGTACGAAATAACCCATAGGGCATTAAAATCACAAGAGAATACAACCAAATCAGTGCCCCAAGACCTCCACCCACATGACTCCAACGTGGGAAACAACTTTGAAGGACATTCTGCAGAACTGCTTGGAAAGAAGAAAATTACCAACACAGTGCCACAGAGAGCAACAGAAGACACAAGTCAAAGAAATAGTCTGCTCAACTGCAGCAAACACTACTGACAAATCAAGAAGAATGAGGATAGACTACTGTTTCCGAGATCTTGTCATCAGGGAGTTTGGTGAGAGTTGTTTCAGTTGCAAGCAAGGAACAGAAGCCAAAGTGTAGGAGTTATAGGAGGGAATCACAGAAGAGGGTCTCCAGACAGTAATTATAAACAGCGCCTTCAATGAGCTTAGGAATGAAGAAGAGATAGGCGATGAGATATGATATAAAGAACCAAGTAGGGTCAAAGGTGCAATTTTTTAAGAGGCAAATGCTTGCTTATATTGCAAGTGGAAAAGAGCCAGAGGACAGTGAGAGGTTAAGAAAGAGAATAAGGGAGGGAAGAAATAAGAGGAAGAACAGAACATGGGGTCACTGGGGCAAGTGGAGGGGGTACAGACGGAAAGTAGACAAGAAACTTCTGCTGCTCCGACAGTGGAGGAGAAAGGACAGAAGGAAGAGGATATCGTATCTATTTTTCTTATGAGCAAAAGCAAGATCTTATGTGAAGAAAAGCAACAGAGGAAAGAGAAGAGTTTGAGCAATAAATTACAAAGGCAACTGGGATTTAATTTGTGAATTCAATTAAGTTGAAGAATACAGCTGTTTTCTAAAAAGATAGCAGGACTGAAAGAAAAAAATATACCAAAATGAAAAAGACTGTCCCGGTCTCAGAATATTCACCAGAGACACTCCACAGCATGAGAGCAGAAGCAAATATCTGGATGTTCACAAAGTGGAACCTACAATGGAAGTGTTTAATTCTAAGTATGTGCCTAAATCTTTGCTGAATCAAGGCCAGAGGTAGCTTAACTACATCTTCAGCACACAAAAAAAGAAAACAGCCCATGAAGCCAGAGATGGAAAGAAGGACTTGCAAGTGAACACATCAATACACCTGCTTTAGCAACACACAGGTAAATGCTGTTTTGCTCACTTAGGTTTTGAAAACTCAGAATCCTTCCCTTTAAGAAAAAGAGATAAAAAGAAGTTTTCTACTTGTTTGACCTGGCAGAGTTTACCCAGTCTCTTGTCTATCTGCAGATTTCACTGCAGATGAATATTATTCAGTCTTCTACTAAATTGTTTCCTATGCATATAAAACAAAAACAAAAAAACCCACAACAACTTTGCTATGTAATATTTTGCACAAAAATGCTGAACACTCTCTGGGGATGGGGAGAGAGAAGGAAGAGGAAGAGAGTTTTCAATTTCTTCCAGTATGCCAAAACCAAATTTCAATGTTCCACAAATGGTATAAATGGTAAAGGTCCCCATGATGAAGGTCACTAGGAATGGTGATAATCACATCAGCCCAGTGCCTGTGAAGTGAAGGATATAAAATCACAAACAGGGTAAATGAGCAAACATTTCTTAACCAAAGTGTGTTAAAAGGAAAATGAATCCAAGCAGGAACTGAACTCCATGTTGTAATCAGCCCTTTGTCAACTTGTTTCAGCAGGAGTCCCAGAGCCAGATCCACAGCTGCTACCACAGCTGGAAGCATGAAGCCTCCTGAGAAGCCAGTTGCAGACTCAGATGCTGCTGTTTCCTGTTTATTATTATAGTGTAAGTTTGCATATAATTTACCATGTTCACTGCAGATGTATTTATTTTTAATGGATGTTTGTGCTAAAATGTACATGCCTATCATTTGGTGAATTCATAATATTAAGGTTGATCTATTCTCTGCAAAGAAAACCATTTGTTAAAAACAGGGAATCTTTATTGTAGGGAAAGAGAAAACACAAACAAGAGAGAGAGAAAGGAGATCCTTCCAGAAACAGATTCTCCAAGCCAAGTCCAACATGTGTAAATAAGGCCAGGATCTTTTCCACATTTGATTTAAAAACAACCAAAAATCCCCCCAAACAGCCTCCCTCCTCCCTCCCTACCGCCCCCCCCGAAAAAGAAAGAAGAAAATTCCGCCATGTATTTAGTGTCCAGTTACAAGTAATATGTATCCTTTTATCAGTGAATACTACAGAAAAAATATTTGTTAATATTTCTAAATGCCAAAAAGCACTGTTAAATTGTGAACTATGTTCTAAAAAATAGTTACTTGTCTAAAAGTATAACCAAACTGTTGTAATAAGGAAGGGCCACTTAACCATTTAACTTTCAATAACTCTCTCAAGTTACCTATGGAGCTATCAGTAACATACTAGCAAACACATCACATTGTTACCTTATAATTTCATACTAACATTTCACATCTGATTTACGCTGCACTTTAAGGCATGGGGATTATTTTTACTTCCCACAGGGATCCCTCTATTTTTTTTAAGCAGCTCTTCTGGCCTGCTATTAATATTTTTTCTCTGCAGGTACAAAAACAGTGGACAAAAGTTGGCATAAATTTATTCCTCAGGAAGCCCTTCACATAGTGCAATCATCCAGTATGATAGAGTCAGTACAACGGCTCCAATATCCTTTTCTTAACCTGTTCCCAGTATAGAGAAATTCACTAAGTCCTCACATTCCAGCAATCTCTGCCTTCTTAAACTTCTCCAGGGCACTGATTCTAGCTGGCTGAATACTGTGTAACCCTGAAGATTTGTTTACCATTCACATACAAAAATGTGTTTCTTCCAAGTCTATTATATGCTCATCTACATTTTGTTGTTTCCATAACCCCAAATATAGGCTCACTTATAGTGACATGAAGGTGTTACACTGGTTTTACCATCTAGAAAAGTGATAATAGTATAAATCACAGTATTCTCAAAATAATTGTAACTATGCTAAACTACACATCATAGTCTTTAAAATGAGCAATCTAAAGCAAAGTGAAAAAATGTGTATTTGGGCCTTAAGAATTCCAGAATACCAGAAAATATGAGTTCTGAGTTTCTCTCTGTATTTGTAAGACACGCAGAGCTTTGAACTGTATGTATTTGTGCAAAACTGAATTGTTGAATTTATCTTATGGTATTTCTAATAACATCTAAAAGGTTCACCACTGTAAGAGCATCTAAATATCTCAAGTTACTTAGGACTGTAATAAAAGAAGAAAAAAAGAATGTTGTTGTACTGAATTATAAAGATCTGATTATCTTGATAATCAGGAGTTTTAGATAATCAGATGTGTCTTTATAAACAAAACAGCCCTCACTATTAGTTTCTAAAACCAATTTTTACAAGTACACTAAAATAAAAAGAACTTATTCTTCCAAATCTTTTTTTTTCCAAAAGAAATCCAGATATCATTAGCACAATACAAAGGTAACTAAAATCAATTCTTTAAGTCTTGATTATATTTAGTTTAATGTATATTAGCATCAAAGTTAGCCAATCATTATTTCCTATAATCAAAAAGGAATTACATATGTTCAACCTGTAAGCTTTATTACAGCATAATATAAAAGGTGGTAATAATAATAATACTAGTAGTAGTAATAAGAGTAATACACAACATTGATTGTTATTTGTCATGGAAGAAAATACTGCTATATTTCAAGTATATCAACCAGTATTTTTGTACAATTCTGTACAACCACAGATCTAAGCCAAATAGTGAAATATTTCAAAATGCTTTTATGTACTGTGAACTGCACCATGCAACTCATTCTTAAAAGGCATAAGACATAAACAAAGGAATTACATAGAGCAGTTCAGAATTAATGTGTGATTGCATGTGCTTGAATTTATGAAGCAGCACCTTTGTAAGGAAATGCCTCTAGAGATATTCTACAGCAATCATTTGCATCTGTATTTTTAACACTGAACCTCTATACATTTGCATACATATTCACATTTGAACAAATGGCCTTAAAAGGGCTATTCACATGAAATTTTTCAGGTCTAGGACATAAACACAGCTTTTAATTGCTGACCATGGAGAAGTGATTTTTTAGTAAAGGAAAAAAATTACAACCTTTCAGGCTTATATCCCCAGTTCATTATTTATTAGGAATAAGGCAGTCCTATATATTGAATGTATTGAATGTTTCAGAGGGAGATAGTCTAATTTTACTTCATGGTCAGAGGACCTAAAGTACCATTTTTGAAAAAGAGAGAAAAATACCAGTCATTACTTCCTTTACTGTTCTATTGTACTAATTGCAATTCATTCCTGTGTCTTTTTAAATTTTGGAATACATTAACTTAGAAGAATCTTGCTTAATGGAATACATTAACTTGGAAACGAACAGCTCATTCAGAATTTACTTAACATTTTTTTCATATGTACATACATGATACACAAGCTAAAGGACAACCCAAGTAACTACTTCCAATTACCATTTCCCTCCATATTTTATCAATCCTGGTTGTTAAGACTTAATTTTTAATCACTGAATAAGTTGTTATATTTTCAATAGTACCTGAATTATGTATTGCAAGGTGCAAATTTAAAACCAGCACTATTTTGTGTCATTTTACATGTAAAACACACATAGTCATAATTAGCTGACCACACAGTTCATAACTGATTTGGCTCAGTGTCTTCACAGAGTGTGTCCCAGATGTTATTGTACAGTTTTTATGCATGCACTAAAAAACTCCCAAACTAACCCAAAACCTCAAACAAAAACCAACACAACTTCACCCCTTTATGATGCTAATAAATGGTCTAACTTCTAAGACCATCTGCAACATTTCAATTCTTCATAAACATTTGAACTGATTTAGTAAACATTTAGAAAGCTGTGGACTGTGCTACAGATTTAAAATGTGACAGCTGACAACATAAATTTTCTGGATGATGATGGAGTCAGTGTTAGTGCAGCTGTAGTAACAGTAAGACATGCGAAAGCTTAAAGTTTAGCTTCAACTGTTTGAGTGCATTTTTCATAAGATTCAAAGATTGCCAATGATTTATGCTCACTACAGAAATTGTAAATTGCCAGTAAAAATAGGAAATACAATTTGAACCCCTTAAAATTATTTTTGGAAGTATTTTTCAACTGCTTAAATAAGGAATTAGGGCAAGGCACTAAATTATCCATTTCCTGCAAATAAATAATGCTTTAAACAATAATAGTGCTTTAGAAAGGAAACAATCTCTGTATTGAAATTAACACAAATACAGTTTATGCATATTATTTTTTTATTAATTTAGTAATTCTGGCAAAATATTTAGACTACGAAATTTATATTAGAATTTAAAATGTGTAGTCCTGGGAGCTTGCTTGAGGAAGGGCTGCAGGTTTTGGCTATGGTTCTTTAAAACAGCCAATGTCTAAAAGGGTGATTAAAAACTAAGTCCATACAGTAAAAATCTTTCTCTGTATAGTCAACAGCTCTATTTTGCGACAACTCGTAGCACAAAGCCTATTAATACATTTCTTCTATCTCTTGTAATTTACATAAATTACAAGGTCCTAATCCTTTGCCTAGGCAGAGATAGGATGGGATGCATTTGCTCTTACTCCCAACACCAGAGATAGTCATCCACAGCCTAGCCTTAGACAGGCCACCTATGGAATGACCAACACTGGATGGACCTAAACTGCTTTGCAGCCAAAAGGATGGATCATCCAGAAAGTGTTTCATCTTATCCTATGGCAGGTACTTTTGAAAAGCACATACACTAAACCACAGCAAGAAGGTTGCCTAATTCCCTCTAGTAACTACTAGAAAATTTAGGATGACAAGCTAAGGCTTGTTGTGTGGTCATACTCAGATGCTCCTCATGTTGCAACAATAGTGAAAAGCAAGATATAATTATTGTCAGTAAATAATGGCCACACAAGAAAAAAACCTTAAACTAATCTTCTTCAACCGTGCAACAACCAGTCAAACCATGAGCACCTATTCAAAATTCTGAATATCAAAAATCTTGCCACAAACCCTTGACTGTCTCAGCATTTTAAAAAATTGCATGGAATCAGGATACCAAAATGCCATTTATTGTACCTGTCACTAAAAGCAGTCTCTTTAGCAGCAGCTAAATACGGGATCATAAATCACAGACTTTAATAGCTAATTATTTTTGATATTTCCAGGAAAAGGTCACCTGAATTGCACAGAACATTTCTGTGAAATCTCAGTTTAAGTTTTACTTTCTGATTATCTTTTAATTTTTTTTAATGAGGAAGAGAAATTCAGTGTTTCCTCTCACTAAAGACAATGAAAAACTCCAGAAGTCTTCCAAATGTACTGCATTATTTGGGAACTAATGAACTACTTTCTTGCAAGTACTAATGAATTCCCTATAATAGTGCAGGCTTTTCTATCAGAGAAAATAATAGTCTAGTTTTCTAGAATTAAGTCTGAAATGTCATACTGCTTCTTTAACCTCCCTCCTCACAAGCATCTGAAATGTTGCAAACATATTTACTTACATCCTGGATTTGGCATTCAAAACTGATGTTTCTTCTTTATGGGTATTTTTTCATCTTTTTACTAATTAAAAGTTTTAAGTTCACCTTCTAGACCATTATTCAACTGCTGGGAGATCTACTATTAAAAAAATAACTCCTTGTGAATCCTCTATTTCCATATTCAGGCTTCTGTTTTTTTTTTTCTGGTCTTCAAAATTCTACTCAAGAAAATAGACCGGAGCTTTAAAGGAAGTAGTGAAGTATATGGACACTAAACAATCCCTTTTGATTATTATTTCTGAGCAATCTGTCTCACTGCTTCCCATAGACTTGTAACTCTGCAATTCATGAGGACTGCATCTGAGTGAGTATGAACATGGATGGGCACGAGTCAAAGTATCACAATACTTTGCAATTATTCTCTTTAAAATATATTTGTCTGGAGTCTGATCCATAGTAGTATTTTATTTCTCATTAATTACTATTTTGACTCCTTGAAATATTTCCGGAACGGATTTCTTAAAAGGGTGCTCAAAATCCAAATGCATGGGGTTAACCTGTTCTCTTTTATCTTCTAACTTACAGTGTTCAAAACCTTCTTTCCAATATTCATATACTGAAATCCATGTTCAGTGGAAAATGAGAATTATTGCCTCAGAAAAAGTTTTTTGTTATGAGTAAGGCTCCATATTCTGCAATTTAGATTCTCAGCTGGTTTCTAGCTTGGCTAGATTGGCTACTTTATTATTGAATTGTATTAGATGGCCCCTGGAAAAACATCAGCAGTTCTCTCTTAAACCTTTTGATTTGTCAAGGTGTAACATTAGTCAATCATCTTATCTCTTGTGCCTCAGCCTCTATTTTTTACTGGATAAATCAATTCTCAAACTAACATAATGTAATGAAGATACACATAACATTCACATAAATGTAGCTTCTCTTCAATATACATATTCCCTCTATTTGGATCCTTTACTTCATTACAATCCCACTGATGCCAAGATGATTTTCTGCCTTTTCTTTTATATACCTTTCATATAACTTTTATGTATCCTCAGTATTCTCAGCATGTATACTTTTAATTCCTTAAGTTTGATAACTTAGGATACTCCTAGTATTTTGTTAGGCCAGGAGACCAAACATCCTAAAGGCCTCATAGTAGGAGGCTGGAAAGTCCTAGGCTATTTTTAGAAACCAAGGTCCTCTCTGGAATACATCCCGTAAACCAAAGTTTTGGCCAGTCCAAGGGGGAATTTCACAGATGGGGGAATATCACACCATTCATCCAGGCCTCCCATGGGGGCATCCTTGTTAGATATGCTGATTTGTAAGGTCTATAAATTGTATACTTGATTTATCATGCATGTGCACCACGGCACATCCCACCTTGGCCAAGTGGTGCACCATAAGGACCCTTATTAAATACTGAGGTAAAAACCCTTTATCCCTTAACTGTGTCTGGCTCTCAATTTTCTAAGACCGAGAAAAGGCATCACCACAAATTGAGTTATTCTCTTAATGGCTATTTAATTCTGAATGATTCACTTTTCCTGGACCTGTAACCCTAAGGAAGAAAGCTGGAGTGCACTTACATAATTTTCATTCACAACTGTGAATCTGCTCACGTTGTAGCATATCTGATATTAAGCAGTTCTCTGCTGAAGTGTTCTGTAACATACTGCACCTGGCCTGACAGACTCAATAATATTTTCCTGCATGTACTGTATGAAGTTTATCTTATGTTTGCATATTGCACTGAAATTAGAGATATCTGTACTGCTGTACTGGATACACAAAGTAGCACTTTCAAAATATAATATGATTGTATTTTCCCTGAGTTCAATTATCTCCTTTCTCTTCATCCTCTCTCTCTCTTTTTTTTTTAATCTTGTTTGTTTGTTTGTTTGTTTGTTTGTTTGTTTGTTTGTTTGTTCCCTGTGTGAAGAAAAATAAAAGCCACATGGTTTGGTTTGTCAGATAGTAGGTAATAAATGTTTGGGAATGTTGTTGAATCCTGTCATGGGAACAGTTACTTCAGTGTATCAGTGCCAGAATAATTGCTTCTGGTATGTTACAAATGCAATAGATATAATCTGTTGGGGGCAGGGAGAGGGAAGCACCAGGCTGGGCTGCCACTTTTTTAAACATGTGAAAACTAGTGCACAGAAGACAAGTGAATATTTTAAGCAGAAAATCAATCTGCACTACACCACAGGGACTTCTTCATCACCTACAATTTACATCTTATGGACAAATTGCCTATGATGCAACTTTTTTTACATCCTCCATAATTATCCAAAACCTTCTACAATACATAGGCTTTGAGGATTTACTGGATTGTTGGTTGCCTATATTGCACCATTTAGTTGAATTTTATTAGTTAAATGCAGGAATATGAAACATAAAATATCTCCTGACATGCCTAGACATCTGAAAAAAACAGAACACAGAAGTTTAGTGTAAAAACGTTCACAAATGGATGTTTGTTGCTATACACTTGCTTTTTTGTCTGAATTGACTGCCTATTCCCTCAATCACGGCTGTGTGGGACCTAAAGTTCAGCCATTGCTGAGCTTAATCCTCCTGGAGAACTCAAATGCCTAGTTATGTTCTCAGCTCAGAATTTAGTTTTAGAAAAAATGTGCTGAACAATGGTGGCAGACAGCTTTTAAGTAACAGACCTCTTATACAAGAAGTTGCTCAGGGAGGCAAATCATAACTCTACTGGCAGATTAGCAACTGGAAAAAGTATTTAAACTCTGGTACAAGTTACTATTTCTTAATGCAGTGAACGTCCTTACTTCTCTATTTGGTGATTTTTCTCCTGAAATATACCAGGCTAAGAAAAAAGAACCCAAGCATTTATGAGTTATCCTTGGTTGGCGCTTGTGTGTGTGTGAAAATCTCAGAAGCACAGTATGGTTTGGGCTGAAAGGGACCTTAAAGATCATGCAGTTCCAACACCTCTGAAATGGGCAGGGACACCTCCTTCCAACAGATCAGGTTGCTCAGAGCTCCATCCAACCTGCGCTTGAACAACATCTCCAGGGATGGAGCATCCACAACTTCTCTGGGCAACCTCTGCCAGTGCCTCACGACCCTCAGAGTGAAGAATGTCTTCCTAGTATCTAATTGAAATATACTCTTTCATCTTGAAGCTTTTTCCCCTTGTCCTATCATCACAGTTCCTGATGAAAAATCCCTCTCTAGCTTTCCTGCAGCTCCCTTCAGATACTGGAAGGTTGCTATGAGGTCTCTACAAAACCTTCTCTTCTCCAAGCTGAACAGGGTCAACTTTCTCAGCATGACCTCGTAAGTGACATGCTCCAGTCTCTCTGCTGGACTTGCTCCAACAGTTCCATGTCCTTCTTATGCTGCAGAGCCAGAACTCTATGCAGCGCTCTGGGTGGCATCTCATCAGAGCAGAGGGGCAGAATCCCCTCCCTTGCCCTGCTGGCCATGTGGCTTTTGATCCAACCCAGTCACGACTGGTTTTCAGGGCTGTGAGCACACACTGCTGGCTCAGATGGGAGTTTTTTGCCAACTATCACCCACAAATCCTTGGGTTGGACAAGATGATCTCTATAGTTCCCTCTCAACCTGAACCACACTGCTGTTCTGTGATCCTTTGTGGCAGAGTTATAACTAGAAGTCAGATTTCCCTTTCTTAAGGCAAATGCCTGAACAACCACACACTGGTGTGAAAAGAAAGTGTGCAGTAACATTACCTCATCACTATTTCTGGAGCAAAGAAACTAGTATTTATTGCCAGACTAATTTTCAAGTACTTAGTCTCTGAGGTATCTACCTCTACCTATTTTCAAGTCCAGGTATTTTCTGAGCACGATGTAGTTTACACTAGTAGTAATCCTCAAGGAATCTCACTGCTAAATTTCTCCTTGAACCTATGTGAGCCCTTCTGCACTCACAAGGACCTTCACAAATAGTCTCCGGTAAGTAGTTCTTACCTGTGATGCAAAACAAGAGGGAAATGAAAATCAGTACTGTTCAAGACTGAGTACCATTCAGGATAATTTTAAGTTAAAAAATAAATGCTGGACAATTATAGGGTTTCACGCAGTGGAAACTCAAAAATTTCAATGCCTGGGTGTTCAGGATAACATATACAGAATAAGTTTTTTCTTAGGAGTAAATTTGTTTTCTCACTTTTATACCTTGATGCTGCAAAGTATGTAGTGATATATTTTATGAATTCTACAATAAAATAAAAATTTGTAGGGCATTTTTTTAAGGCGCCAGCATTATGAATTTTCAACAGCACAAAAGAAATTTTATTCTGTCATCTGTGATAGTAAAAACTAATTTGTATAATATCTCATAAATATAAATATATATTTGTATAATATCTCATAAATATAAAATCTCATAAAAACAGCTTTCTTTTTTCAATTTCCACAGCAAAAGAGTCAGCAGCAGTAGTTAAAAATGCAAAAACTACATAAATTCCATCCTAAAAATAAAAATCACAGTAAAGTTAATAAACCACACTAAAATTATTACAATACACCTACAGTATAAAAATTTGGTAATAAACTTTTCTACTGGTACCAAATAACCCCTGTAACAATGACTCCAGTAACTCTGTATTATTTTAGAATCTGTATATTTACCCACGCACTGGAATATTCATATTCCTTGCAGATTTAGTGACTTCTTCAAACCTTTCCATGCTTTCTTCAATTGAACAGTTAATATTCATTTTGCTAAAAGATTCAGATGCTGCACCAAATACTGAGACTTCTGTAGCTCCTGCTGCAATCTAAAAAACACATTTCAAGAAAACATAAGCATAACACTATATTAAAGTATTTAATTAAGTATTTAATTCGGTACAATGTTCTAAAATTTTGAAGTACATTAAGTACATCATCCATATCTAAAATATAATTTTAATTCAAATTTTTTTAAGCTATAGCATACAGACAGATTGAATAAAATTCTGAGAATTTTTGAATCAATTTTCATTTACTATGGCATATTTCCAACCTCTTCTTAGCAATTAGTTAAACATGTTTTTAAAGTGAGGAATAATAAAGGTAATAAGATGTAAGAATTCACATGAGCTACAAAACTATACAAAAAGAATGATTAATACTTATATTCATCTTTTCAGAAGAGGAAAAGATCATACAATAGTCACACTGTCTGCTCCTCCTGAACACCAGGAAGTCATTCTCATGCTTGGGAAAGCTCTCTGTGTGCATATGCCTAGAGTAGCAACAACAACCAGCAGGGATTTCCTTGTTAGAGCCAGCTCTAGGCTCAAGGGTACCGCTGACTTGGTGTCACAGTCGATAAGGATAATATGGAAAATGTGTACATGAGAGTCTGCTGAGACAAGTCTCAGAGCTAACACCAGCCTAGAAAATGTGTAAATGTGGTGACTTCACTGAAGGGACAACTAGCCTGAGCTTTTATTCAGTACCTCAGTATCTCAGTAAATCAACTAACATGAGGCAAACTAGAAGGCTGAAAGCCAACTGATAGGAGAAGAAAACATTTAAGCTTACGAGAATAGTTAACTAACTCTCACTGCCCAGTCAGAATAATACTCTTGTTCGATGAAAAAGTATGCAGCTTTTGCATTTACTCTCTGCCTCTGCAGGATAATGTCTAAAATTCAGCAACCCCTACAGGGACAAATATTCTTTCAAATAGAGGGAAAAAATATCAGCAAGGAAGAATGCAGGAATAATCTACAACTATTTTTTTCATTGTTTTCCCTTCATTATATCACTAAATACAGTATAGAGATAAAGCATAATTAATTAAACTCATACAAACAACCATTGAGACAAAGTTGTAGCACTATAATCTGATTGTTGATAGTTAAGTCAACTATGCACAGGACTTTGTTTTAACAGATATTTCAGTATAGGAATGGAAGGATAGACTAGACCACAAATGTCCACCAAGCAGTATCCTTTCCAAATACAGTTTGTCCTACATCAGGACAAAAGCAGAAGCATTAAAAATTTTCAAAAAACAAAAAAAAAGGGTGAAGATTTGACCAACAATGTGTATATTTTAAGATGACTGAACTTCCCCATTTTCACTCTTTTACACACTTCAAGTCTATAATTTTGACTATTTTGGAAGAACTGAAACAATTTAAACTTTCAAACCCAACCAAAATAAAATCCAGAATTGCTATAAAGCTTTTACATTTAAATGTCTTTCCTCATCCTTCTTCAGTATTTTCCACCAAGACACTCTTCAGAAACTTCTCTAGGGCCAACAAGTTGAAGAGAAAGAACTGTCTTGCCTTTTACATATAAGCATCATTTAAAGAAACTTACAAAGTTCCTGGTCAATGCCTCCACTAAAATATGAGCTTAACATCACTCTGTGAATTTCCCCATTTTTCATAAAGAAAATTGAGAGTTTTCAGTGAAAAAACCTATTGCTTATTTCTAACATTAAACAGCTAGTTTCTGATACTGAACTGAAAAGTGTCTGAAACATGAAAGAGGTAAATGTGGACAACACCTATGAAGGTACTTACAGCAGAATGAAAACCTTGAAGATTAGGTGTGAGAACAGGATACTGGACTCCAGGATGCCGCTCAATACCCCTCATTACTTCTTTGTGATCTGCCATCTAAAATATATGAAAAATTTGTATTGATCAGCAGTTATTTTCTGATTTTATATGGCTAAATAGAAATTGGCTTAGACTGTGGTTTTGCCTTCGTTATTTTTACAGTTCATACAAAAAGTCTAAAAACAAGGGTGTTAAACTGATTTTTCCTTTTTAATTTATCAACTTTTGACTACTTGTGTTGTAATCTTTTTAGATCTATGTGAATATAGAACTGGGGCTAAGACTTCTACAGTGTTCCTTTGTGTATATCTGTAAAAATATAATTTGCATCATAAGTTGACTTATGATGACTTATGACTTATTATCATGCTGTTCACGAAGTGTTATAGCAACTTTAACTTTGCTTCACTGGACTTAATAGGTGGAATTAACAGAATAACTGAGATTCTTAAAAAAACAGAAATCTTGATAACTTCAGCACTCTGATAAATGCAACTTCACAATGTTAAGCATAACTTAACTTGAATTACTCAACACTGTAATGAGGACATTTGAAAAGACTAAACATGTCTATTCTTAATACAGCAAAATCCACTTGTCCGCATAGTGCAATGTTTTGATATATTCAGACATCTCCTTCTAAAGAAGAAAATACTTCTTTTCTACGGCAAAGATCAGAGTACTTGTTTACCTTAGTCTCCCCTCACAAAAGAAAATCTGCTTTTTTAAGATACTCTTACATCTTTTTCATACATTCAAGATTAAATATACTTCCTGTACTAATGAAGAAGATAAATGAAGCACTTATTCATTTAACAAAAGGCAGATTCTTTAGATAAGCACATTTTCTTAAAAGAAGTGGGATAAAACCAAATATTTTTCAATGGTGTGCACACCTGAAAACAATACAACTAATAAAACATATCCCTCTTATTTAATGCCTTAAAGATTCCGAGTTTTAAAAAAAAGAATAGTGCATTTTAAATGCTTTTAAATGAATTCTCATAAAAGCAAATCTCTCAGGCAAACACTATTAAGTTGGATTTCTGTTTCTTTCCGTACTGGTGAAAAGTATTTTGAGAACTACCATATGAAAATATATATGAACTACAGAGCTTTTATTACTCCTTACCTTCAGCAGATACCTTATTGATAGGTATGCAGTACCACAAATCTAAATACATGTTATTAAATTATACTACATTATTAACTAAGAATATCACTTGTAACCTGGAATCTTCCTGTCACTGGCTTCCATCTATGAAAATGAATGGATTAAAAATATCAGAAAAATCCATGTATTCCTCTTCAAATATAAACCCAAAATATGTCTATAAGAAAGTGTGGTACAAAAGGCGTTTTTTAGCTGACACAACCCATTTCTTATCAAGAAATAAGTGATAGCACGAAAGTTTTTGTATTGGCTCCTATGTGAACTAAATTGGTCTGATAACCTCACAAAAAACCTTTGTTAACACCTTCATTTTTAAAGAACAATTTTTCTTTCCTTAATTTAAGTAGCTACATTTCTTGGGGCAAAAAAGAATGGCTAAAACCAAATGATAAATTAAACAGCAAATACTGGAAACTAAATTCACTCTCCAAAATTATAGCCTGTCTTAAAATATACTGGAAAACCAAAATGACACTTTTTCAACCAGTACAAACCTGCCAGATCCAAATAATATTATATGTATTAAATCTGTCTCATTGTTGTTTTTCCTGTAAGTAAAATCCCATCTTTGCACATATTGCATGTTATAAGATTTTAAATTGTAATAAAATATTTCTTTTCCCAATTTCTTTTAAAATAAGCTTCTTAATAGTAGACATTTATAATTTTTGGCTGTTTATGTTATAGGTGTGGGATCCTGTTTTATATGGCACCTTGCTACTGTGGAACTTTTTCTTTTAGATTTTTCAGTAAAAAAAAATCTTTGCCAAAAACAACAGTGGATGGGAAACCATAAAAAATTTAAAACACTAAAACAGAAATAAGTGAATGACTGATCTAAACATAACTGTAAATTCTATTCCCATGACCTATGAAAAAAAAGAAAGAAAGAGCAAAGAAAAGACAAAGCCAAGACTGCACTCTCGGTCAAAGCAACACAGTCTTATCTTTTAAATAAAAAAACCCAACACTTTAAACACTAATTAAGCCACTAAACCAAAGTATTAAGTGAATGAATTTGAGATAAGAAGGGATTGCTCATTTTTTTCTAAACTGACAAACCTGTGCTAAATTTGGTACTCATAATGGCACAAAGGAAAAGAAAATAATTAAACAAGAAAGGAAGAAATACACCTTTGCTTTAGACTTTTTCTTATAACATTTAAAAAACTACAATATTCTCTGTTGCAGTAACTGACAAACTGTGATGGCACTTGGAAAAACTTAACCTACTCCCTTTTAGCAGACAAGATATCATTGCCCCTGCACTGATGCCAAAGAAATTCTGCATTGTCACTTTTCTCTTCACCTTTCCTATTATCCTTCTTCTAGACTCCTCCCTGGTGACCCTGAGAACACTGAAATAAAGCAAAGGAATCCCTCAGAGTGTTGTACAATTTGCTTCCCTAAGTCATGAATAAGCATGGCTGTACTATGTTTTTCTCAGAGAAAAGCCTAGAATACACTCCAGGCTCAGGATGTATTCTCAGTTTAAAATGGACAAACTTGATCTACATTTTGTCAGATGTGCAATATGCAACAGACATTGATAAAACTGAAGTATTTTCTCAAATTAATGAACGTCTTGTTTTAATTTGTAAAAAACTTGTAAGCTCCTTGTCAAATATAAAGTATTAAAATGCTTCTGTGCAAACAAGTGTGCAATTTCTTAAAAAATAGTTTAAATTATATAGACGAGTATTGACTTATTTCCTTATTTGCAGGAAATAATTAATTTGCACAAACAGGCACTAAATAGTAAACTTCACGACTAAGCCTGAATTTGCAGTGTTAAATCTCAAATGGAAATGTGGCACTCTAATGCCATTGCACTTTTGCTGCCAGTTCCAGAAAGGCTAGGTTTCTGCTGAATTCTACCAAATGTAAAAATTAATTCTGGAAAAATAATAAGCAAATTATCATGATTCATCAAAATATAAGTGTAATTGCTGATAGAGCATTAGAACTCCAAAATAAGTAATGTGCCTAACTACTGCTATGTATGCAGAAGTCCCAAATTTAGATCTTCCAAACACATTTCCAAATGTGGAAAATTACATTTCATTTAGGGAAAAAGAAAATAACATATACTACTTTTCTTTTTTACATCAATGACTACTAGTTTTAGAAGAGTAGAAAAGAAGTAGGAATAACATTAAATTATACAAATGATGTGTCACCATCCCAAATTTTTAGTTACAACTGAATGTTACATAAACAAATGGAATGGCATTTAAATTGAAATAGTTCTGAATGGAGCTGATTTTACATACCTGAGGCACCCATCTGGATGAAACAAAACTGGTCACTTCTATTGCAGGCAGGCCTGTTTTGGAAAGCTGGTTGATTAACTCAATTTTTATATCAGTTGGGACTATCACCTATAGACATGGAGACATCCATAAGAAAGTTTTGTAAGTGCAATGTTCCCTGTACATGATCATAATTTTTTTCTAAATAATGAACTACACTCATACATATTATGGTAATTCTACTCTTTCCTGACAATAGGAAGTATAAGGAAGGTATAAGGAAGACACTAGGCAGCATACATGATCTTACTCCATCTTCTGTCCATCAAAAACTGGTTATAGATCTGACCTCATTATTTGTTATTAACCAAACACCAAACTAGCAAGAACAGACAAAGAAATTACTAACAGTGGGACCAGCAAAAAAAATGGGAGAAAAAAAGCTTCACAGCTGAGGCAGAGTAACTCTATTCTGCTAATACAACTAATGTCTCTGGTATCAGTAACAATGATACATGTGAGCTTATCTTCCTGTTTGTGGAAATAGATGACTTTTTCTATACATGTACCCTATAACCTCTTCTTCCATGCTTCCCAACCAGGCAAATAATGCTATCAAGACAGTAATATTTTTCTCCCATGTCTCTTCAGCAGGAAGCATGATAAAAGCCATTTTACTATTCCTTCTACCTTAACACTTGGAGCAGAAACACAAGTTACAAAGATAGCCAGAGTTTCATAGTGTTTACCAATTATGTCACAACAGAATGTTATTGACTGACAAGACAAATTCCACTAAAAAGAAATTTTGAGTAACAGAAAGGCTAGTTAGCCAAGTATAGAAAGAAATTATACGATCTAAAAGTTGGGTAAATAGGAATATACTTTCATTCTAACAAAAAGGATAGTTATCAACATGAAAATAGACATATTTAATAGTAAAAAAATGAAAAAAAAACATAATAAGCAGGATGTACATATTCTACACAATAAAAATAACACTAACATCCATGTTAAAGCATACACAAAAATAAAAAAAGTTACCTTTTCATTTTGTAATCCATCCCTTGGCCCAACTTCTACAATCTTTACGTACTCAGGCAGTCCAGATGCTTGAGGTTCCTGAAATAAAAATCAATATTGAAAAATAAAACAATTAAAGTCACCAAGGTCAAAAGGTACAACTTGTACTTGTCCTTTCATATGCTTCTGGGTATAAAGTCATATTGTCAACATTAAGTACGCTCAGTGCATTTAAAAATCTGTGAGAACATGTTCCACACTTTGACCTAAGGAATAAAAGTTAAAAGCAGAAGTTAGTGAATGTTCCACTGCTCCTCTGAGGTCACAAAAGTTTATTAAAAATGTATATAGAACCATAAATGAACATTGAGTTTTACAGTGAGAAATATTTCCATTTCAAAAATCTTTCCAATGAACAATCCAGCCCTCCAAATTTATAACTGAATGTTCTCAATTTAACTCAACAGGTACTTCTCTGTAAACGTTTGCAAGACCTGGCTATAAATCTGAAAAGAACATAGCAGTCAAGAAATGTTAAAGAGATTATTAATGAAAAATGAAAGTTATTTCTCTGACTGAAGATGAAGGTTTTAAAAAAGGATTTAAAGGAGAACAAGGAAAGCCTCTAGTACATAAGAAGAAGAATGTTTCAGGTGTAAGAGCACCTATGGGAAGGCAGGAGGCTGACAGGGACAGGAGGGAAGGAAGACAGCAGTAAGGTCAAAGGGCTAAGGAGAGCATGGGGAACTAGAGGGGTAGGAAGGAGAAATGAGAACAGGAAAGCAGATGAAGTAGAAATGAAACTTCCTTTTTTATTATTTAGCTGCTCTGTGACTGAATCAAGTTGACAGGTGCGGCAGTAAATGTAAACGGGGCCTATTACCCCTGAAACAGTTCAGAGCTATTGGCTGGATTGAACCACAAAAGTTATGTGCCCTTAAAAACACACCTCATGGCTACTTTGGGGCACACTGTCCATGCTCAGGAGTGGACAGGAGAGACACAGGCAGCTTTCCAGGAGCTCTGGAAATACCCTGTTTTCTGTATTGCAGTGAGGACAGAAGCCAAACCAGTTCTCCACTCCAGTGTTGAAAGCTTGAGCTGGGATTAGCACGAGCTACCTGCAGGACAGCTGCTCCACTAAGCCCACCACCTCTGGCGGGAGTTTAACACCACTGGAAGGGTGGCACTGTCAGCACGGGGGGACAGCTCCTGCCCATGGAAGTAACAGCTCCCCCAGACCAGAGACACTCCGTAAATACAGCCACCAATCTCACAACACCCACAACAACCAAAGGAAAACCCCGTATTTTATTCCCCCCTGCCTAGTATCATCAGGGTTGTTTCAACCAAACGGCTGCTAATTTCCCCTCACTAATGGAAAATGAGCATGCCTATGAGCACCCTTGGTTTCTCCTTGCATTCTTGGTGCCTGTGGGCAGTTCTCTGCAGGACTTGCCAAAATACAATAAATATATTTCAGACCATTTACTGTGTATTTATTTGAGCCTGGTAAAAAGAATGGGAAACAGCTGTATAGCATCTATTTGATCACATGGAACATCTGGTAAGTTGAAACTCTATCAGACCCTGCTAAGCCCACACTCACTGACAGTATAAACCTACTTAAATGTGAAGGTAAAACCCTCACATCTGCTGCATATTGTTCCTCTTAAGTTATTTTCACAAATATGGCACTGCTTCAGCACTACAGGCATAAATCTGGGTTATTTCATGATTATCAGATCCTTCTTGTTGCAAGACAAATGCCACAGCTGTGCTATGAGTGAAGCTGTGACTGGAAAATAAAAAGAGAGCTAAAATAGATTATGTGAACCAAAGTATAATTTAGAGCATGAAAAATGTCCATAAAACTTTGAGAGCAAAAGCGTTCATTTTCTGGGCCAAATCTTGTAAATCCTATTTAGTGTCTAGAGTGGCAAAATTTTGTGGAAATCAAGAGCTGTAGTCGTCTCTTCAGAACAGTTCACGCAATCACATCAGGTGATGTCCACAGCCCTTGGAGTCCACAGGGGTCAAAAATTTGGAGGGGATATTGCAGAAAGGCATTCAAGTATTGGTTTTTATTTTCTGTCTGTGATATTACAGATATACAATCTCTTTGAACCATAGTCCTCTCAGTCCCTGATTTTCTCTATAGCCTTCCTGTTCACTGGTCAAACTCAACTTGAATTCACTGTTCATGGACTGAGAATAACACTGAGAACCACACAGGGAATCACTCCCACATACTGGAAACTCAAGGCAGTACTATGGACAAATCTGTACACTCTTCAAGGTGATGAATGAACAGCTTAGAGTAAACTTCTTGGCTCTGAGTCCAGAAAGTATTGCTTTGCATTGTATTTCATCTAATTTTATCTATGGTACACTGATTGCTCCTATCTCCAATGCCACTTAGTTTCTCCTGTGGGGCATCCAATGTTGTACTGAAAATGTCTCCTGTCCTTCTGTTATCAGCAGATATGACTACCTTGTGAAAACTTTTGGACTAACATAGTTACATTATTTTAGTAAAAACATATATTATCTCAAAAAAAATAGATTAGTGCTATAGAAGAAAGACGTTTTAAAAAAAAACATGGAGAAACTCCATCAGCAAAGTCTTTCCAGTCTAATAAATCTGCTTTCAACATTATCTCCTATTTCCTCCTCAGCCAGTTTCTATTCATCTCACAAATTCTGTTCTGATCATCCTTCTCCCCAGCATAACTAGTAATTTCTATTGTGCTGCATTGCTAAAGCTCAGAAAACAAGCGAGTCAAAGGCAGGCAGAATACTTAGGTTCAGGTCCCTGTATACCATTTATACATTTTACAGTCCTTTGCCTCTGGATAGAACTCAGAAACAAATTGGAGACTATAAGAATATGTGTGCCATCTTCTGCTAAAGTGACTCTAGCATTTTTCCATGCTGTGGCCCAAGTTGAATCCAAGGAGTAAAGGAATCTCACCTGTCCTGTGAATGAATACTTGGTAACTAGCTGTTGGGACATTATTCCAAGAGAGAAAGAAATATGTACTTGACAAAGCTGTTGGGAAGAAAAAGGAGGCTTCACTTTCTAGGAAGTTTTCTGACCACAATGCTGCACTTGCAGAATATCTGAACATTACTTAAATAGCATCTGAAGAAATTGCCTGAGCCACGAGTCACATCCTGTGCCAGGCTCAATGCCATCTGCACTCACTAGTCAAGCTTCAAGTGCACAGAACACACTGAAGTCTGTAAGAACTTAGGCAGAGTTTAAATACTTTTCTGTTTACTACCTAAATGGCATCAGACCTCAACCAGAACTTGGGCTTCATTAATTGAAGGACTCATTTCTCCAACTCTAACTGGAGCATTTCAAATGTACACCACACCCTTGGGTAAAATGAATGATTTTCAGAAACATCAAGACCAACTTAGAGAATTTCAACACCTTTAAGTATGGCATTAAATGCCCTACAGATAATAATTAGAAAATAGAAATAAATAGAAAAATGAAAAGCAGTTTCTATATTTTAAATGAATGAGAAATGGTGAACTTTGCAGAAATACAAGTACCAATTTTTAGCATCACTACACATGTAAGGTATACAATTTTGTTTCAGAAAAAATATTTACCAAGTTGAACTATATGAACTATTTTTATGTAACAATATATGAAAAGTAGTAATGGCAAATACTTAGGGGCGACTGCTTATTGAATAATACAGGGTCTCTGTAAAAAAGTAATGACCACCAAAGTATCATGTTTTAAATATCAAAAAGGAAATAGCTGACATTAAAGACTAAGAGCCTGGAAAATTTGTTTTTCCATGTATTAAGCCTTGCCAAGGGAGCACAAAAACATATAAAACCACAGAAAAAAAAATGCCTCCCTCAAAACAGAATGCAGCCAAAGAATATTTTTAAAGAAATAGAAAAAGGAAAACCAAACCATTTCGCTTGAGACATTGAATGCCAAATTTCTGTATGGAAACATTTTCTCTCAACTATAAATAGCTTCAAATTTAGGTTCATTATAGAAAACCCTAGTAACTTATAATTAAAGCAGTATAATCTCCCTAATGTAACAATAAATGTAAACAAATCAAATAAACGCACTTTTTAAGCTCTGTCACTACTTCACTACTCCTACTAAAGGTCCTGAGGTTCTTTCAGCCTTCTGATTTTTATGCCATGGAAGTCATTCAAAATGGCAGAAACAGTAATGGCAAATATTACCCAGAGCTTCTCAAAGGTAATTGAAAAACACAAAAGTAAGAGAGGAGGATCTGGAGGTTCAGGTCCTTTCAATCTTCTAAGCAAGATAAAGTATTGCCTTCCTTTTCCACAAGGTGGTGTTCTGGCACAGAGCACAACTGAAAAAAGGTAGGTCCATCTTGTACAAAGACAAATTACTCAGGAAAGCAGTTTTCAACAAGAATCAGCAGGGAGGTGGCATCAAAACTCCATAATGTGTATCTGCAACGACACGGAAAAAAAAACCAGGAGAAGGCTCTAAGATAAATATGATTGCTGGAAGGAAAACAAAGAAACCTGGTCAATCTTCTGAATACATTGATGTCTCTAAACTTTACAAGAAATAGAGGAAATAAACAGGAAGGAATTAAAATCCTTGTTCACAAACTTCACACTACAGAAGGCAGACACAAAACATATTAATTCCCAGCTTAACCAGAGAAAAAAAATGAAGATGATTCAAGAAACAGTGAGAAGAACCTGAGGAATATCCCTCAGTAAAGATAAACTGAGTATTCGTTTTAGAACTACCGATGTATGCTGCTGACATGACCACTGGGAGATGAGCAGCCATGGAAGGACCATGACTGGGAAAAACCTTCAACCTCTGAGAATCTTTCAGCAAATGAAGTTTTCTTATGATATCACTTCATATACATGACCTGAATGTTAACACAGACATACCCCAAACAAAGCAGTTACAATAGAGTACAAAATTCCATTGACATACCAGATGCATTTCAATAAAAACAATACATAAGATAACACTTAGGACTCTCTATAATGTTTCTGATGCTGACTGACTAAGTAAAAAAAATATGAAATGGCAAAATTGATCCTGGACTATAAACTAGAACGTCACAGATAAAACAGTAGCCCAGCACTTAATGAGTAGAAAAATTGGGACTTCCTACTTCAAAAAATAATTCAATCAACTGGAGATTGCTCATGAGGAGACCAAAATATAAAATCCAAGTAAATCATTACAGAATAAAATTAGTTAAGTGCAGAGTGAACTTATCTGGAATAAACCAAATAGTTGTTGAGGTCAGAAGGCTTGTTTGAGTTCATGAAAGAGTAGTGATTTACATATATCAGGAGACTGTCTGTACTGGGAGAGAATTCACTGAAGGGAATTCTATGGTAAAATAATAGCCCTAATATTTCTACTGACATTTACATTAACTAATAAGTTCCAATATAATCTGCTAGTATACTACGTCTTATTGTTACAGGGTTGTTTACAAAAAAAGTCATTCATATGAAAACATAAGAAATATTATTTTAAACAAAAAGTAATTTAACTGAACTACGAGACTTATGTTGCTGGAGTGGCCAGTTGTTTGATCTAATCCTGTTTACAAAGAGGACTTTAATGGTAAAGGCAAAGGTGATAAAATACAAATAATATTAACTAAATTTAAAAAAAAACAACAAAAAACTATTACTTTTATTTAGAAAATAGAAATTAAGATTTGGAAAAAAAAGAATTCTGTCAAGTATTCTGATGAGCTGATAAATCAAAAGGTAACAAATGACATTAAAAAGGAATGCCCACAAGACTGAAAAAAAAAAATGTTGCTGTGTTAAGAATACTATTCTTACACAAAACTAGAACATTCAAGTCACACTTCACTACACTACTCATGGACACAGTTACAAATTTTAAAAAGCAAAACACCATCTATATATCACTATTCCTTTTGAAAATCCTTTGCAATAGGTCTTCCAAAGCTACAGCAAACAAAGTATTCAGATCAAGGTTAAGAAACCTCAGCTAGCATCAGTCCAGTGAAGAGGATACTAAGTCATTTCAGTTGCTCTTTGGAGCAACTGGCATGATCTCTATTCTGCTGCCCAAACTACATCTTAGAAGCAAATCCAACCAACTTAATTCTTGCCTCTTTGTTATCCCATGACTCCTCTGTAAATTCAGAGAATTCACACTGATCCAGACCTAGACCCATGGACCAACTCTGCAGTTTGACCCTGGATCTCTCTCATCACTATCAACCTGCCTGACAGGCACAGGCTTGCAAGGCTGACTCTGTTTGCCACCACTGGACCGAAGCCGGACCAGGGCTCCCTGATCTGCACTCCCAGCTGGAACCTGGGACCTCCCTAACACCATAAACTCGCCCAAAGACCTGGACTGGTGCTGGAACCCCCTCTAGGCCCGCCCTCTAGGATAGCACCTCTAGGCCTACCCTTCTCTGCTCACTTAGCTCCGGTGGGACTGCCTGGTGACCTGCCTGTTACCACCCTCAGGTCCCTCCCTTAGGGAGCTGCTGGCCCTCACTGCTCCCTGACAGAGAAATTTCTTATTCTAGAGTTCATTGTATTATCTGAACCTTGCTCCTTAACACCCAATTCAGATATATACTCCTCAAGTATTTCTTTACCCCAAGTCAAACAGGTTTGGATTAGAATGCAGCCTATTTCTCCCTTTCTTTGCCCCCTTCTATCAGTTACACCTAAAAAAAGGGTAGAAGTTATTAATGCTTAGCACCCTAAGGATAAGCTTTGTTGATGGAGGCCAGAAATATCATGCTTTTCAGGTTAGAGTAGCAGCACTCATAAAACACATCTGAACATTAGTGTTTTGTGTATTAACTCTCTCTGATTTATCTCCTCACCCACTGGAGGCTACAGCTATCAGATGCTGTGACAGTAATCCCAAAGGATACTGTTTTAGTCAAGCAACAAACAAGGATTTGACATGAACAAATACACCAAAATCCAGCTAATAGTAAAAGAGCACTGTCTGATACACAACCAGAACCACGTTTATAAAATTGTACTAAATCACCTATCACATAGACAATTGCCACAGGAGTACTAAGTTTGCAAACCGATTTCACAGCACAGTACTTCCCTGGTCTTAGCAAAATGCAGTGAGATGTAGCAAAACAAGTAAGGAACACCTTTCTATAAGAAAGAACATTTCTTTCAGACAAACACAAAATAGCACATTTTCCAAATAGCTACAGAGTTAATAAATCGATATAATCTCTGTCTGCAGAAGTCTAAGAGAGGGAACAGGAGGAATTCCTCACTTCCCAGACTATTTTCCTTTATATTAGATCAGAAGAGATCAACTCTCACATACTTTGGGTGAAACACCTGCTGATTATTTTCTATGACTCGTAGTTTACTCTTTTGTTTACAGTGGATGTACCTAATGGATGGGAAACCAGAACCTGCAGCTGCCTCTAGTACACAATATACCTCATATAACCAACTGAAGTGAACTCATCTTGAACTATGAACACACATAAACTGAAAGCCTGGAACTGTTTTGTTTAATTGAAAGGGTAGTCATACATTTGAATACTGTTTGGAGGTGTCTATTTTCACTTTTATTTTAAAAGCATAATAATAAAATATAATAATAATAATAATAACAACACATTTTTAAATGAATGAGAAGGTGAAAATTGTTTTCTGTTGTACTTTTCATATCACATTGCAGACTAAACTCATGTTCCTTCCTAGGTTATTGCTCATTTTCCCCTTCCATGATGAAGTGCAGAGTTCAGAAGTAGTAAACAAGCTTAAAGGTTCTTCACTGTTTTTTTTACCATGTTGTGGGTTTGGAATGCATTCTGAAACTACTACTCTTAGTCAAACAAATCACATAGGCTACCACACCGATCTTGCAACAATATTATTCTGTATTTCTTTATGGCCTTCTCAGTTTCTTCGTATACTAGATTTTCTTCTTGATATCTCCATTATTTGAAGAGAACACAAAATGTAATGGTGTTTCTTCCAAAACTGACAAGCTACACTGAACTACTATGCCAGACAAGTGTTTTTCTGAGAAGCATGATATAAAGCCATCAACTGTTAGCCCAAATTCTTCAGCTTTAGTCCTGATTAAATCCTTGTTTTGTAACTTTTCATATACATCGCTTTCAAACCTCAAAACTGTACAAAGCATAGATACAGTGAAATGATAGCACACAACTTAACTGGTGGTGTTATCTCAGGGATACAGTAAAGGCTATGATAGATAGAAAAACAATAAAGCAGTATTTCCAACTTTATATAAGATTCATGACCAAAATCTATTAATATAAACATTAATGAAGAAATATATGTAAGTTGTACATAAAATAAAATTACTAGTAGTATTTCAAGTAACATAAATGAATATGGGAAAATATAAGCATATAATTATCAACATTTAAGATTTTTATTAATTCAGACATTTCATTGTTATTCTCATAACTCAATGGAAACAAAGTCAGTGAAAGCATACCAGAAAATATGAAGTGATTTTGATGTGAAGAGAGTTACACATCCCCAGAAGTTTTTCCCTTTAATAAGTAAAGGGAAGAAATGTGAATTACATACATTACACATTTTAAATTGTGATCATCAAAACCATGACAGTCCATGCTACATTCTAACTATGCGGCCAAGGACAACTTACTACATATCAGTAGAGAGTCACACGGATCTCCTGTGGTCATGGCTTAAAATTTAGCAAATGCAAACTCCAGTGGGTCAGAAAATTCCACAGCATATATGGTAGGCTAACAAAACTACTGTTCTGACAGCTCTTCAAAGAAGGAAATCTCAGGAACTGGAGACTGAGTGTCTAACAGAAGCAGCAGCTAGTTCTAAGAGTAACTGGAAACCATGTCCAATTCACTGCCATGATGTTGGATGCTCTTAAAAAAAACAGAAGTAGTATTACAGGAGAAACAGAGAGATAAAATCAAGCCCAAAGACTGTTCACTACCTTTTAAAACAAAGAAATACCTTTAAAATCTTTAATATTAACACCTATATTTTACAAAAATTCATTCATAACCTGACCACAGGAACGATAGGCCACATTTGTCAAATAATGGTCTCCTGGATGAGACTAAACTGTCTGAATTATCACTGACAACTTGAACACCTTCTAAAAAACATTTGTTGCTGTTTTCAACAAATGTAGAGTACATGGAATAGCAGAGATCTGAATACTCAAATTATAGCCAACAGTTCATGCAACCTAAAAAAGTACATAGATGTGCTGTAGTAACAGACAATTTTTGATAACTTGAAAAATAATGATCAAAGAATTGATTTTAGAGTCAGGTGCTAGCAGAGGCATAGGCAATCCCAGAATCACAGTTGGACTAGTGCAACAATGAAATCAATAATAAATGGTACTAGAGACCTCTGTTATTAACAGGAGGCCAACACAGCCAGTCACTTCAGCAAAAATTAAAAATATATTTTCAGGACATGGTGTATACATTACCTTTTCCTATTTCCCTAAATGCTTCCCTTGGCTAACAAGCAGCATTTCTCCACTAACCAAGCTGATTTACAGCCAACTCACTTTCATCCATATCCCTATCTTGGTCAAAGCCTGGAAAAGCAATTATACTCTGCCATCTGGGCTGGATGAAAAGGATACAGAGAACGGAGATCAACAGCATACTGATGACACTGGAGCCAAAACCTCCCACACTTTCCTTTACTATTATTTATGGTAATAGTATTATGGTGTGTACGGTGTTTTACAGGCAAGACTAAAGACAGAATTCTAAAAGGGAGAAAGAGTGGTGTTTTTCCACACACATTGAAAAAGCAGAGGCATGATCATCATTACAAACCCAACATGTGCAAGTAATCTGTTCTTCAAAATACTTTGGGATATCATTGGGGGGAAATGAATATACTGACAATTCAGCCCATCCACCCTATCAGGTAAGTCTCTCTAAATAACTCATTGTCAATAAAAGTGAGTTATGCATAGACCTTTAAGAATTAATATGAAAAGCTGAAATTAAATCAACTATTCTCCATTACTACTGCAATCAATATCATCTTATAGGTCCAAAGGCTGGGCTTAAAAAATCAAGTAAATCATGAATTTAAGTACAGGCAGCCTACCACTATGTTTTCCATAGCTCTCTTTCCAAAAGACACTGATTAAAATGACAGTATTTTAATGGCTATTTATTTCATCACTGTTGGCAACTCATCCTTCAGGAGAATTTGAAAATTATAAAGCTCTTTAGAAAAATAACATCTGTGAAGTGTTAGCATAATAATTTCCCAATAATGGTAAAGAAATTATAATTTGAATACTATGCCATTCTTGATGTTATAGATCAATTTCAATTTTCACCATGAAATTAGTCAAATGTGAGCATATTTAAAGAATATAATTTTCTTCCTATTTAGCTGAAAATAATTAAAAGCATTAAAAGCTTTTCCTTATATGAAATTTTAAAATTATATAGATATAAGGTGCTAGTTTTTAAATAAACATTAAAAATAAATGATCACTTTCTATAAGCTTACTAAAAAATACTCATTGATAATGATATGTCACAGCATCTTCTGAACTGGTTAAATTTCGTATTTATTATGGTAAATAGTAACGTAATCGCAATTTTAGCGCATTCAAATCATGCAAATCTGAAAACATTAAAGTGGAACAAGTAGAAGAAAATACATTGGTACTAGAGGAACTATGACAAAGACAATACCAAATTGGGAACATATCTCCTAGGACTGTTTGAGAAGATTGAGGGTTGTAATGGCAAAATGAATCATGATAATTTCCAAGTTTTTGTTGCTTTCACTTCTAGACTTTGCACATATAAGAAGTTCGCTGGGTTTTTTTAAGCCTCCATATTCTGGATAATAAAATGGTCAACTGATGAGAATGAAATTTATGTAGTTGTAAAATTGATAATAAGACCAGTGTTAACTAAGGAAAAAAAAAAGGAAAAAACATCTAATAGTACTACTATTAGCTGTACTTTCATTTTACTGGGACACATAAACTTAACTGAGGGATTTTTCCAGCCATTGACAATAGATAATACTAGTTAGGGACTAAATGGCAATGCAGCCAGACCACTCATGAAGCTCAAAATGTCCTGAAATGTTCTTAATGATAGGACTCAACTGGACTTTAAAAATCCTGAACTTAAGTAGCTACACAGTTATGTCTACAGGTGTCCTAGGTATGCCTGCCTGTACAGTCAATGTACATATTCACATAAAATGTCTTAAGGTTCTCTAAACACAGCATGCAGGACCTGAGGCTTTTTGGAAGCCAGAGATAAGGAGGATATTACAGGGCATCTTAAATGGCGTCATCAGTGAAGAATGGCCAAGGGAATGAAGCCACTTCTCAGCACTGTCAGCAATGGCCAAAACCACACCCAACAACTCAGCAAACAGTAAGGGCACAAGTCAGATGGCTAATTACAGGCACCCTTGTGCACTTGGGATGCATCTGACTTGACCTCTAGCCACTGTGCCAGAGAGCACGAGTTTCCTGTAAATCCTGTTTGATACCTGCCAATCCTGTAAACCATCTCAGCTACCTTAGGGCATCTCACATGGCACCAGACAAGAGTGCTCAGGAAATTGAATCAAGTCATGAATGTCAAAAAATGGCAGAGAGACAAGAGAAAATTCTTAATCACCACTTGATTCTTCTCTGCATAGCCAACAGCCAACTGGCTTAGTAGCTTAACCTTCCATCATCATCATTCATCCCATTCTGGCAAAAGTGACGTGCCAAGGCCAATGAACTGGCCTATACTCTGTCTCCTCTTTCCCCAATAAAACAGTCATGTTCACTGCTTTATTTTCTATGAAGCTAGAATATAGTTCAATTCAAATTATGTTTCCAGGCTTTTAAAAATGCAGCTGTGATCAGCTGCAGATTCTGTTAAATCTTTTCCCTAATCCCAGTGTTCCACATGATATACCTTCATCGCTTATCTTGTTCCTCCATTTCTCACATACTAACACCTATATTTAATCTCATCTTAACTACTTGCATTAAAAGTAAGCCCTAAAGCCACATGCAGTTCCTTTCCAGATGCTGCTGTTGAATTATTTCCCTATGGGTTTCACCTAACAATCCGGCAATGTCCTCTGGCGCTTCAGTCCACACATCTCATCCATTTAGTCTTTAAACTTCTTTCTCCAAGAAACTCATAAACTAACACCTTTATTCCCATACAAAACAGCTAACATCTGTGGACAAAAAAAACCCACTCAAACAAAGAAGAAATGTCTACCCAGCACAGTTTTTTTTACCAGTGCACCTTTTAGCAGTTTTTGCATGCAATAAATCTGTGTTTTTGTCATAAGAGCTGCTGAGAATGACTCTCATAAGAATATTTAATCCAAATAAATTCAAATGTAATGCCACAGTTGGAGTAACTTTCATTCATTTACACCAAACTCTAAAATAAATCTCCATTTAACAAGAGAATTATCTAAAAATAATATCAGCTATAACAACATTCCACCAGTAAATATAATTGCCTTCTTATCACCTGCATCATCTTTTCCATCTTTTGCAGTATTAGAACTTTGTCCCAAATGTTAATCAAAATCTTCACCACTGACATGATACCTAACCCAGTTAGGTGAAGCTCAAAAAGTTAGGAAAAAAAAAGCTATGAGCTGGTTACTTCTAACTGTAATAAGTTAAGTTTAAAAGGCAACCCTTAAAACTGTCCCTGGAAATATTTTTCTGAAATGTTAACCATGCGTTTAGCAGTTTTCTGGTTCCTCTGAAGTGACTGATAAAAAGACCAGATAATAAAATATGTATCTGATTAATATCTTATGTAATAAAATCCTTATTATTCATTGTATGTCATGTCCCTATGAACATATTACAAAATAGAAAAAATCCTTCATCTCTGCTGCACTGCTTAATTTTAAAGCGTGTACACCATTTTGACATTTCTACCCCAAAAGGGCTATATAAGTGTACATTACCACAGCAGTAATATTTCTCTTTTGCTGAAATGCAAAAATGCTGAATTTGTTTTACAGGTATTTAGCACAGTATGAAAGTCTGATTTTGATCACGCTCTTATCTCAAAAATTTCAGATCAACCAATAAAGTAACTTCTCTCAGAATTTCAATATCCTGATGAGTTTTCCTAAGTGACAAAAGAGTCAGAGGATTAGACAGAGAGAACCTTTCCCCACAAATATCTGCCTGATTTTTACTCCCATTTTTAAAATTATTATTTTTCTGTTCTAGCGTGTTCTGAGGTGCAATTAAACGATGAGCCTTACTGAGTGCATAGTACTTCATGGCACTGTATGTCAAGGTCCACATCTGCATTATCGTGTGCACCGGCAAACTTTTAAGGTGGCACATTTTGCCCAGCAAGTTCACAATACCACACAATTTCATACTTCATCTATCTTATTTAAATATACATTTAAAGGAAAAGAAGGATGCTACAGAAAATATTATACCTTTGTTAAATAAACAAGAGAGCTAAACGATAGAAGAGAATTCAACACAGCCTGAAGTACTAACTACTTTTCTGAAGCCCTCCACAGTTTCTTTAAACATAACTTCTTTCTTACTGGACTCATTAAAGATTCTCAATAGCCTTCAGTTCCTAAAATTTCAGAGAATCATCACCTTGTTTAAACACCTCAAATATCTATGTAGTGAAAGAAGGATGGCAAGAACTCAGCTTTATCTCTGGACTGTTCCTACACTGCACTAGTTTCTTACTGCATGCTATTCACTTATAAATATGAAATTCAAACACACACTTCCATAAACATGTGAATTTTTCAACCCAGGTGCTACAAGAGTTGAAGGTACCCTTTTCCTCAGAAGCACCAAATAATAGTCCTATCTTTAAAATGTAGAGAAAACAAGTAACTTCATCCTAGGTATCCAGCATTCCACCCTTAAGCATTCTAAGTACCCAGCATTTCTTCTAAATGACAAAAAAATACAAAACCTGAAAGTCACTATAGAGACAACAGTTAAAAGTATTTATTAGTCACAACATCAGACAGTTCAAAACCAGAAAATTTGATTAATTAGGAGCAGTAAATATTTTGCTTTATGAAAACTTCCATGACTGACCAGCTGGTACAGTAATCCTCTAAGGTGAGATTTCTTTACCAAAACTGAAAGACAGGAGATCCACAAATTGTAAATAAGATCCTTATTAAAAGATATTCTCATTTATTTCAGTAGGAATTAAATTTTGATCTGATTGATCTTTGCCAATTCACTTATCTTCACTCCCAGGTAAAGCAATGAGAAAAGAAGATGCATGAATTTTAAAAGGATGATTTGACATGTGGAGTGTCTTAAATCAATCCTCCTCCTTGAGCTGGTATGCAAGGAAATTAACATCACTGTGCCCATATTTAGGTTTTGAAGGAGATGGAGGTGGGGAAAGTCAAAAATGGGATCTCACCAAAAACCATATATGGGGTCTAAGTAAAAACTTCCTGTGCATTTTTTTAGATCCTAAATTTGCAGAGCAAATCCTTTACAATATTTCCATCTTCATTACAAAATTTTAAACTCCCTTAATAATCTGAGTATAGCATAGATATCTATAAACTAAAAAGCTCCTGTTATTCGTCCAGTATTTACAGGCCAATGGTATATAAGAACTGAAAGTCAGTGCCTCTGCTGTAGGTTTGACCTTCGCTTTATTATCAGCCTCTTAACTTCTAACATCCTGTTTGGCACCCCTACAAACCAACTACTCAGCCTTTTCAGACTTTCTCTCTTCAGTGTTCTTGAGATCTTACTCCGCAGCATATAAAATATCTAACTGAAAAAGTTGGCATGAGTCTACTGACTGGATCTTCTGAAGGGGAAACTCCTCTTGGCTTCAAGGAACATTTTATAAAGAGCTCAGCATTGCACTCTTCCCTACTCCAGTTAAATTCAGTGGGAGGGTGTTTTATTTACTACCTTCAGTGTCAGCATGTATCATATGTCATTCATCATTTCCAAATTTTTGTAATAACTTTGTATGCTTTACATCTTATGAACACTAAAAAAAATAAAATTTTCTTGGAATCTGCAACAAAGAAAAAAAAAGTCCCATTCTTGGGGCATTCCTGCAATGTATTCACTGAGAAAAAGATCCATTTAATGAGCTCTGTATTGACAAGGCCTCTGCATGTAGAAGAACATAGAAGGGCTGGAAGAATGTCAGACTGGAAACCACGAATGTCATAGTCTCTTAGTGATCAATTATCTGGTCTTAGGTTATATGAAAAGACAACACAAGGTCAGGATGAAAACACAGAATGAGGTAAGAATGGTGGGCAAAGGAAAGAGGGGAAAAAAAGATCTTTGCCCAGTGAAATTAACATACTTTCTCAATAAAGACTTTGTTGACTATCTTTAAATACTGTCATCCTTTGAAAGAGTTAAGAAACAAAACCAATAACATAAAGTCCAGGAAAACTACCTTGTTTTTTCTCTACTTATATGCAATTTTTGTTAGATTAAAAAAAAAAAAGGGGATGTAAATAATGATATATGATAATTGTCACAGTAAATTAATACATTTGCAATATTATTGTCAGCAATTTTTATAGTACTTCTTAACTAGATAAATTAAATTTAAAAATTAAAATAGCCTAAACAGTTACTTGATGACACCCTGCAAATGTTAATTTATTCCTGGAATATATAATTACATGGAGATAAAAAGAACATGAAATACTGTGTGTCTCAAATCAGTTGCTCTGAGGTGCACCTAAAGGACTCAAATAAAAGAGATCTGCTCTCTCCTCTCAGGTTGCATAACACCATATGCCTCATGTTTTATGCTGTAATTTGAATCAAGAATCAAACGTAAGTGAGTAAGACATACATAACTGTCACATGGAATGTGGGTTTTGTTGTTATTCTTGAGTTACTTCAAAAATAAATTTCTAGCATATGTTTAAAAAATTACAATCTGTTACAAAATCTAAACTAGCAAACTAAAGCTGCAAGAGTAAGACACTTGTGTGCATCTCTTGATCCAAGAGTGTCATGCAGTGAGGAGATGAGGGAATTTTAGTCCGCGCATTTTCAGTCTGGATATTGAGGCACATAGCATATAAATCACTGCAATCAAGGCTCTGAAACAGAAGTTAGCTGTCTAGGTTAGAGGACCCAAGTTTTTGCTCATTATTTTACGTATATTTAGCACCTAGCATTTCTGTTTTCCTCCAGTTATAAAACTTTCCAGTGGTAATATCCTGAATAACCATTAATGATTCTGGATATTGCGTTCCATATGCAATGTGGACAGCCTAAGTCTGTGACAGAAATCCTACAACATAACAAAGCACACTTTAGCATTATTTAGACAGATTACACTTCCTAGAGTCACAGCTACATCCAGCAGAGTAAGAGACTAGAGTCTTATTTTTGCTTTATTTGTTTTAGGTGTAGGTAGCCCTCACCAAACCATATGACTCCTACTATATTTTTCTTTTACTACACCCCTTAGTACACCGAGCTAAGTACTAGCTTAGTACACCTACATCAACAAAAGGCTTTAAGGAAAAGATGCTCATAATTTAGCTATGTTTAACCACTCACCCTCTTCTCCAGTTTAAAGCAGCAGATGAATACTCACACTAAAGTTGACACTCTGACCTTAACAAAGTATTGTAAGCCATGCAATGTGATTAAAAAAACTGGACATGGAATTTTTAAAAACTATTTAAAAACATTTAAATATCTAGTCCTCTATTCCTTATTATATAATCTTTAAAAGTTCTTAAAAAACAAATAATTTTCACTTCTATGGAAACCACATCATATAATCCTTTTAGTAAACCTAAATCCTATCCTCGTCACTGTGATTACAAAGCTCCTAAAGAATTCCACCAATGGATAATTTGCTTTAAAATTTCTACTTTATATTTATTATATGGACTTAATATAAATGTGTGTTTGTGGGTAGCAATATCTTCCTTTATTTTAAGCAGTTAATTCCTCTTCTTCCAACCCTGCCTGCCACATCCTCCAGGTCTTAACACTAGATATCAAACAAACCCAAGCCATTTTACATTTCACCTCCCTTTTCCCAATCATTCCAGCGGCGCAGGACCTAACTTATCCCAGCAGGAATTCAATTTCTTGAACCAAAACAGAACAGATACAGTTTCTTTGCAATGGCATCAACCTCTCCCTGTTCGATTGGAAATACTTAATCTACTCTGAGGACCTAACTTGATTTTTTTAACAGCTATATTGGCAGCTCATAGTCATCCTACGATTTGTGAGGATTCCAAAGTGCTTCTTCAATCTCTTCTAACAATAAAGTCAAAATTTCCAGTTTGGGTCAGAGGTCTCAAAGCACCTAATCATTCTGTATCCTTGAATTTCATCCCAGTCTTTCACACTTCTTTAGCCATCCAGTTTTTTTCCTGCTGTGTCCTTAGCATATTCCTAGCGCATCAAAATTCCATTCCAGCCTATGAAAATATAACATCAAGTCTGTAGGGTTAGACCAATGTCAGTTATTCTCAGACCATCTCCTCTCCAGCAAGAAGGTTCCTGCTAAACCAGAGGACACCAGCAGCAGATAAACACCTCCCCTGCAGCTCAGCCCGAGCATTTCACAAAACAGACCAGGAAGTACAGCACACACCCTGGTCACATCCTGGGAGTCACCATCAGTAACCACTCTGCTTGCTGCAGAATCTCCCCAATACTGCAATATCTACAGCCACCTCTTCTCTCCACAGATGCCAGCACATTTTACAGGTCTGATATAAATCCATGTCTTTAACAAATTCTTGTGTGACTGCAGCTCTTATTTAGTAAAAATAATTCAGACCTTTAATATTAAGTTAATCAGACCTGTTAATAAAAACCATATACATTGGGGTAATGCTAAGAAAATGAAGCATTACAGAAGCATTCTCAAGCAAACAGTTAAGAAATTAAGAATATAACGAAAGACAAACACACTGCAACAGGAATGTGGTGTCTCATTGACTAGTCAGGTGTTCAGTAATTTTTTGATGCAATACAGACTAATCTAAAGAAGACTGAAATAGGTATTAGTAACGTCTACAAATAGGTAGTAGAAAATTCTATTTACTGTCTACACAGCCACCTAGCCAAATTACCTATTACTTTTCATATTTCCTTTTTAATAACTTTACTACTCAAGAAAGTCTATCTTTTAAAGTCAAATATTGTTCAAAAAATACAACAAAATGGTTGGTTAAATGAAACAGAAGAAATAAGAGACACAAAGACTAAGACATCCCACTACTCACTTTAGAACCCATTATTTCACCACCAGTAGAGCTTCAAGTGGCTAAACCTGGACAGGACTACAAATTATTCAGCACAGTATATAACTGAATTTTTATATATTTGGGGGTTTTAGACAAAATAGAATGATTTTATTTTTACAAGAGCCCTGGCAGCAACATTTACATTTTACTTGGTGGATAAAGAAAAATCCTGAGGAACTCCTGAAAATATTTCAGCAAGTAAATAAACTCTTTATTTTTATCAGCCATGAAAGCATTATTTCTGGGAAACTGTTCGTGCACCTAAAACCTCTTTCCTATTTTATTTCTTAGTGTACCCTCATAAATATCATTATAGTGGTGCTGCCATAACTATCTTGCATGCACTGATCATAAAAAAAAAAAAAGACCAACAAACCTTTTTACTATGATTACTTGAGCCAGTATAGTTTCTAGATCACGTAAAAAGAAACACTTTTTTTCTTGAACAGGATTGGTATGCAATGTATTCCTACATAAAGAAAACCTCTGTGGGTTGTTTAAGAACCCACGTGAGAAAAATGGAAATTTGAACAGATTCATGTAAAATCACAACAAGGTAATGCAGAAGCAAATGTTAAAACATGAACAGTGACCAATTCTGGATTTAATTAGTGCACTGTGCAGCTCACACCCACATCAATGGGCACGGGGAGGATGTTTGCTGTTGATTCTCACGTTTGCAGTTTGCTGATGAAGACATCTTTCTGTATCCTTGGAGGAAGAAAAACGGTGATGAAAATGAAAGAAGAGCACTGCAAAAATTAAGTAAAATGATCCACTACAATAAAGAAACCATTTTTAAAAATCTATTATTTTCTGAGAAGATGTTGGTGATTGTTTTGGACTGCAAACCCACTCTGTTGCGAAAGACTTTTCAAATGCTTCATGTGATCGGGGGAGAGAGACTGACACGATCAAGCACCATATCAAGATATTTTGAAGGAAATTTTTATAAAATGTTCAGATCTTTTGAAAGGAAATGATGCACCAAAACATAGAGAGGGCACGTGAACAGAATTACAGTGCTTTGCTTCAGGCCTAATACATAAGAGTGTGTTAATTCTATTTTATTGCTTCCAAAACTTTAGTGCTGGATAGACACTATTCCCAGGGAAATATGATAGCTGGAATCTCTATGGGGCTTACCAAGACAAAGCCCTAGGCTCACAACAATGTTGCATTGGGTATTCCATACACACATCTTTTGAGATTTGAGGCTCCTACCATCTGAAGCAAAATTAAAATGCTGCCAGTTTTCATACCACTCAGGACATTTGTCATCATCTCTCCACCTCTGGAGACACATTGCTACCTAAAAATTAAATTTCACTTCCAAGGAGTGGAGAAAAATGGAAGATGATCCCACCGCCCATCTGACAACTGATGAAAAATGCAACAAACGAGAAGTGCAGTTAAAAAAAGAAAATTAAAACTATATTTAAATATAGTTTAAACTGTTTTGTTCTAGGCTTGGTTTATGTTTTTAAAGGTTTGAAGCACTGACTGACTATTAGAGCTGGAGTTGGACTGAATGACTATTCGGAGAGGACATGCTAGTAACTTTCCTTCGCTTTTTCCTTTACAAAGCCATGTTTAGCCCAGTCATGGCCTGCGGTGGTGATGTGGCAGCCTGCCGGGGAGCCTCCTCTAACCTACACTCCCTGCAGCCACCGTCCACACCAGCTCAGAGCTCACGGACAGGAGGGTGAGCAGCCACCTTCACTCACCCCTCCGTGCCAAACCCCGGCTCTGCCCCGCACCCCTACGGCTGCAGTGACTCTTCCCCGGACAGCAAACGCGCCCGCCGCGCTCGGGGGAGCAACACAAGCGGCGTGGAGCAGGGGCCGTGCCTCGGCCCCGCCCAAACGCGTGTCACCCTGCCATTTCATCATTTTCACAGTCAGTGGTCGCGCGTGGAGAGCACCACTGCAGGGTGGGTTTGCCACGGCCTCACCGCTGCCCCAGCGCCACCCACCTGTGTTCGCACTGCCTGGAACACGGTCTAACACGGTGTAACACCGGCCGTGCGCTGTAACACTGGCCAGGCACAGCCCAGCGGGGCGGTGGGTAAGGGCATCGCCTCCTCCCCCGTGCTGCAGGCAGGACGGGAGAGGGGAGACAGGAGAGAAGGGAGAGAGCCGGGCGCTGCCGGCGGGCAGGGGCAGCACGGGCAGGGCAGAGGCGGCGCGGGGGCCGTGCCTGAGGGGCGAGGGGGCGGCGGCGCCCCGTCCTCCCCCTGCTGGCGGCCGCGCCCCGTAGGGCCGGCCC
>VXBQ01017623.1:902217-931217 GCA_013400175.1 Phainopepla nitens
TCGCCTTATGGCCCCTCGCCTTCTGCCCGTGCTCGCCTCTTGCCCCCCTCGCCTCCTGCCCCCCTCGCCTCCTGCCCCCCTGTCCTTCCCGGCTGAGGAGCCGTGGCAGTGGTGGCCGCGCTCGCTGCGGGCCCGGCCGCGCCTCGGCAGCCTGCAGTCGCGGGGCGTGCGTGCGGGAGAAAGCGCTGCGGAGAGCCGGGAGGGCAGGGCATGGGGACAAGCGAGCCCGTCCTGTCCCAGCCGTCCTGCCCCACATCCCCCCTGGCGCCCCGCAAGCCTGCGGGACAGCGGGCCCAGCCTGACCTCGCAAGGCTTTAGGCAGCAGGGAGGAAAGAGAGAGGCGAAGGGAAGGGACAGGGCTGCTTCCAGACCAAGCCTACATATCCTGTTCGGCATCCCGGGGCTGTGCAAACGACGCAGGATAAATCAGGTCGTGCTCGCTCGGGCGTCCAGGTGACACGAGGCTTCGTGCACACACTGGCATTTCTGCTTTCCATTTAGGTGGCAAAAACTTAGAGCATAACAAATGCAATACTGTTCAGGTTTCAACAGCTCTCTCTGCAACAGCAAGTTATATTTTGTCTGCTCCCTTACATTCATCGTGTCAGCCAAATTTCCCAACTCCTCTCAAGCAAAAATTGTTTCTGGATCATTCCTTTTCTGGGGTATCAGAATAATAATAAATTTTGTCAAATTTATTAACCTTTCTATCGTAAATTTTCTGCAAAAGATTATCGGGTTTACCACCAAGTCTCTGTTTCAGTTGCTCACAGTTGCTCACATGATGCTCCAAATCTTTCTTTTGCAGTTTTGCATTTCATCCTTGTTGTCCTGTGCGTCTAAAAATTGTATTTCCATAGCCACTGTAAACCAAAACAGGATGCTGATTGATTGGCTGAGATGCTTTTGTTTTTCAAGGATAATAATGGCTTTTCAGAAAGAAGATATTTATAATACAATGTAAAAATTCAAAAATATTAGTGGTGGTCATCTCTGTAATTTCAAATCTGGCCACTGAAAAGTGCCTGGAGGTTTTTTTACTGACTGCTATCTGATACAGTTAGTATTTTTTCTGCCTTTGTCCAGTAAAATATTTGTGAATTCAACATCCTTTTATTTTCACAGTTCAAAATTCCACTAAGCTTCCCTTAAATGCTGGCTCTAGGTACTTGCTTTGGTCTTGTTACCTGTATAGTTAGGAATAAAATGCAGAGAAGCTGGCAAAAAAATCATGCCTTTCTTTTTTGTCTCCCAGTGAGAGAAAGTTTATCAATTATGTGGTATATGTGAAAGGAAAGGCACTTTATTGAGATTAATAATTTCATTTTCACTTTTCTGTACATTTCATAGCCAGCTGGAAAAAGGATAAAAATTACAATTGCAAGAAAGTTAAGAGTATGTCTGTGAATAAAGTGTACCTCTCCTACCTACCTTGCCTGTTCTCGAGTTACTTCAGTTCCAAAGTCAAATTTCATATGGCCTTTAATCATCCTTCTTACAAATACCTCTGAAATTAGCTGCATTGTAATCCTTTGCAGGCAGCTTATATGTAAAACTGCTATTTTCTCCAATTTCTGCTATTAAATCCCTTCTAATAGTATTGTTTTTATGTCTGTTACAGTTTTGTTTTTGTAAGGCTTAAAACCTTGGTGGGCTCTTCCAGCCTACATCTAGTGTGAATGTTTCCTGTCACAAACCTGCTTCAGGACTCAGAGTCTTGAAGTCACCATATATGCTGAAAAAGAACATCTTTATCTGAAATCCCGGTGTTGTTGGCTGGAGAAGGAAAATATAACAGATACATTCTAAACAAATCCCAAATTGACATCTCATGCAACAGTTTCTCATTATTTCTTTTCTGTTCTACTCTCATTCTCCCTGCAATCAGAATTTGCTTTTCACCCTTGCCAATTTTGCACTGAATTTTTCATCGGGTCCTTCTAAATGCAAGGAGTTGTTTCAAAAACAAGAGACATGTAAATGAAACACATTCACCTGAAATGTGCATGTTTCTTGGGAGAAGGATGTGATAATTTTTCTATTGAAAAGGGCCCTGTGTGTTAAAATCTTTAGAGCTCAAATGGACAATTATTGCTAAACGTGAGTCACGTTGGACAGAACAGAGTGAAAGAAGCTCCAAGAGAATTGTGTTTTAGGCACACAAAATCTTCTTGATACTCTTCTTTGCTTGCAGAGGCTACAAAACTTAACCCACTCCACTTTATGACTTAACATGAAGGCAAATACTCTTGTCTTGTGATAGTATCAGTATATTTACTAATTGAAGGGTTTGCAGGGTCATGTAAAGAATAATGGACACTTCTGGCAGATCTTTCTGTAACAGCACATGGGCCTCTTGTGGTCTGGACTTTTATGTGCCCTGTGCTGTTCCTGATTTTGATTCTGCATATCTTTTGTTCAACAACAGCATTTTGGAACAACTTCAGTTTGCTAGAACACATGGAAGGGCTCAGATGTGTTTAGTGCTGTATCAGGATAGTGAGTAGAAATTGTGCATGAATAGCTTTTGGCTTTCCATCTGTCTCTTAAAACTGTTTATCATTCTGATACTCCTCTGAATTTATCATTGTCTTTGGCTCACACTGTGTTCTGTCAAAGGTTTTAAAACGTTTATTAAAAGGAATGCTTTTCACTAAAATAAATAATCTCTCACAGAAGTCATGCCACCAAGCCAACCAGATGGGGAGAACAGGCATATTTGTGTAATATGCAGAGTAACTCCAAGCACTATCACAAGAGATGTCTCTGTACTCCTTGTTGTTCCCATGCAGTTACACAGGTAGCTGGCAGTCAGATCATTAGGAGCAGGAACATAAAGCTGTTGGATTTCCTGCAGTGTGACACAAAACCTTGGCCAAGAAAGGCATGGTAAAAAAGGGTTGAGCGTTTATAAGCATCTAAAAGAAAATAAGAAAGTTGTTTAAAGAGTGATTTGATGACAGCAAGAAGGACAGAATCAGAAGCAAGGGAGCTATTCATACTGATGATAATCATAAGTGCCAAACTGGCAAGCAGCCAAAGTGCCTACTTGGCAGGGATCAAAGACACATATGGTGAGTCTCAAACAACAAGTAAGCCATAGAATTCTGGCAAGCATTGCGGGAATAATATGCTCCAGCCCCGACAAAGATGAGGGTTAAAAAAAAAAAACAATGGGGCTACCAATACTGGATCATACCTCAGGGAAGGCAAAGCTTTCATCATTTCAGTTTTATTGGAGAAAAATGTAGATAACTTCTCACATATGGTAGGTCTGGTTGATCTAAATTGATGGGAAGTGTAACACAATGTTAAAAAATATCCTTTACAGTCGTGGCAGTAAATCAGTATTCCATTAGCTGCAGCATCATTCAGAGGCGGCATTCTTCAGAGGGTTAGTAGTAGATTTACTTTGCCAAAGTAGAACTATATCCCAGGTGATAGACACCTGGCATTTGAAACAGACACAATCAAGAAGAAAGTCAAGTTAACATCTTGCCAGATGTTGGAGCCTGTTCTTTTTTGTTCTTACACTAATTTGGTCAGATGGCAGGATTTATGACAACTAGATCAGAATGTAAAACAAGCAAACACAAAAAGGGACGCATTTTAACTTTATTCTCACACTACTATGCAGCACCAAATAGGAAAAGAAGGAAATTCTGTGAGTTTAGACCTATTTTCATAGTTATACACCCACACATAGAGTCATTAAAAAGGGGACGTGTCATAAGCTTTGTTATTTTACATTTGTAAAGGGTGCTGACTTTTACACTGGCAAGAACGATACTCAGCAGCCCTTTGGGTCTTTGGGTGGTCTCCAAAGTACCAGCACTACATAGCTACATAAAATTGTTATGAGGCGTATCAAGGACAGTAGAGAATTGTAGCAGAAAGTGCTTATACATGGATAACATTTTCTGTTTGAGATATTTCCATAGCTGACAGAAATGCTGCTGGACCAAATGTGTCCCTTGTCTGACTCCATGATTTAGACTGTAATTTCTTTGTCTCAGTGACCTGACCTACCACTAGACAGTATGAGGAGAAACTATGAGCCAATTCCTGAATGGATTTTCAAGGTGCTATTATAATAGTTAAGAAAATATTTCCTTTTCAGAGCAAGTGTTTTGCCTATTGTTATACAGACTTTGTTTCCATCTCTTTTTTTCTCATCAATCTACTTAGTATTTCCTTCTCCACCTAGTGTCCTCTGCCAATAAATACTGATGTGATTTCTTATAGGGATTATAGGATACAATATGCAGTAACCTCTGATTTCCTTCCTCTATGTTATTAAGAGACAACAAAATAGTACTGATTGTCAGTGAAGCCAGTTTTCTTGTTTTTCAAAAAAGTGACCCTTTTACATCCTGTAGGATAAAGAGGATAAATTACTCTTAGGAAATGTTTATTGTATAAAGTGCTGGGACAGCTTTTATTCTATATCTGTTGCTTCTCAAATAGAGAGCATTTATTGGAGTTTAGTCAAAACAGGAAAAAATAACCACCTGAAATTTGTACCTGAGCTGCATTCTGGGAGTAGTGCTTTCCAAACCGGAAAGAAGGGTTAAGGACCTGAACCTCTTCTGTTCTTTTTGGGAACAAGTCTTCTGAGTTATTTTAAATATATACTTTTTGGTATCAAATGAATCATCTTCTGCAAACCATAAGAATTTTCTCTATTTCAAACTTGTTCAGCAAGTGAAAATGAATTAGGCATTATCCAATAAAGCACAAATGTATATACATGCTATGAACCCAAAGGCTAAATTTACATGTTCTTTTTTTTTTTTTAATTTTATTCTTCTAATTATTAAGTTAATGTGCAAAACATATTTTGTGGACATACCAGGAATAAGTGTTTGAGGGGTTTTTTGAGGCATTTGCCATATAATTGTACTTTTAAAATTACTTGCAGTATGTCCCAAATTTCTATGCCTCTATGCCTCTATCATTACATTGTTCCAGAGAAATAGCAACAGTTTAAATTCTAGTACAGTGACCAGTCTGACACTAGAATTTTTCTGTTTCTTCTGTCACCAACATTACTCAGCTTAGACAAAAAAGCAAACAATGGAGAAGTTTTCTGGTGCAGTATAAACTTGCTTAATTTGGCAACTAAACAGTGAAAAAGCCAGTTATTACTTAAGAGACAAAGCAAAGTTTGTGTTTGCACATAAAGGATGTGCTTGCCAAGGCAGTTTGCTCATGTTTAATATGGCAGTTTCATACTTTTTAATTTACTTCATATCATTTTGCCTAAACAAAGTGCAATTAAAATGTATATCCACAGTAACTGAAAGCAATTTTAAAATTAACAACACAACAAAAACGTTTGGACAAAATACCACTAAATAATGAAAAATAAATTGGAATAGTATGTAATGTAGGATAAAAACAAATATCACATGTGCCATAATGCAAAGTAATCTGAGATCATCAAGTAGTTGTGTGCATCATTTTTTTCTCCATTTCTGTTTGTATTTAACTTCAGAGTCAGATTGAAGTTTTCAGCTATGATCAAAAATCCTCTTTAGTAGTATGCATAAGTAGGACAAAGAATTGTGTTTTTTTGCTTCAGTAGTAAAGGCTGAACCAGGCAAATGAATACTGTAACTCTAGAGGAAAGACTGACATAGGAATTACTGGAATGGTATTGACATTCAGAGATTTCCTTTTTGGAAGAATGGTAGCAACAGCACTGTAAAGTAAAAAAAACTTGGGAAAAGTCAGGTTTTTTACATCTGATTTTGCTATCTTCATCAGTAATACAAGATTTAGTCACATAAAAATGGATGTGTACTACTTCATATTGCATTTGCAACAAAAAGCACGTTCTTGAATCCACAACATTTCTAACAAAAATTTATCTGTAAACTTCATCTGGGCAGAAAAAACCTACAATACCTTTAAATTAAAATGCTAGTGAAGCAGAATACATCTTACTTTTGTTATGTTTAGGATTCAAACTGTTGCTTTAGCAATATTCTGTGAAACAGAACAGTATTCTTTTTCATAACAAGAATACCATTTGCAGTATCAACCATTCCATGCTAGCCTTAATTATTTCTTTCTCCAGTTAGAACACAATTCACCTCCAAAGCAGATGTTTGTATACCAGGATGAGATTTGTTTCACATACTACATCTGGGAGTTTCAAGGTCTATGTGTCAACTCATAGAATTATCAGAGAATCATAAAATCGCGTACATTTGGAGAGACTTTTAGAATCATTGAGTTCAGCCATTAACCCGGCATTGCCAAGGCTATCACTAAAACATGTCCCTAAGCAGCACAATTACTTGACAACACAACAACTAGAATCTTCTTAGGAAAATTCTTTCTGATTGCAGATAATGACTTTTAGAATTGTTAGTGTCGTCCTAGTACAACAGGGTGCTAGTTTTGGCTGGGATGGAGCTAATTGCTTTGATCACAGTTTTTATGATGCTGTGTTTTGGATTTGTGATGTAAACAGTGTTGATAAGACACCCATGTCTTTATTATTTTATTCCTGATCATTGTCAAAGCCTTCTCTTTCTCTGTTTCTTCCAGTGATAGACTGGGGGAAGGGCAAGAAGATGGGACACAGCTGGGACAGCTGACCCCAAAATTATCAATGTACTAATAAAAGCTGAGAAAGGAGGAAGCAGGGTGACATTCAGGGTTATTGCACTTGTCTTCTCAAGTAACAGTTGTGTGTGATGAAGCCTTGCTTTGCTGCAAGCGGCAGAACACCTGCCTACCAATGGGAAGGGCAGAGTCGATTCCTTATTTTGCCTTACTTGCATGCGGAGGTTGGCTTTCCTTATTAAACTATCTCAACTCACAAGTTTTCTCACCTTCGTGCTTTTGTTTCTCTCTCCCATCCCACTGTGGGGAAGTCAGTGAGTAGCTGAACTGCATACCAAGGTTAACTCACAACAAACAGGTCCAATCTGCATGAGACTGCAGAGGAAAAAAAGACATGGACAGCATTAGTCAAACCTCCTGCTTTAGTTACTTCAATTAGGCATTGCAGCATTTATGAGCCTTTAGAGACATTTAAGCTACCTAAGCTGCATTTTTTTCTGGAGTAAGTGGAGGGATCTAAGTGTCCACATCACCCTCAGGGAAGTGTTTGCTCGAATTTAGCTACAGACTTGCTTTTCCAGTGTGATGAAGGAAACTTCAGTGTTTTCTAGGAAGGGCAACATGTGCACGTGTTGAAGAGGTAGCCACTGAATTTTGGCAAGTGGGAAACATCAAGCACAGAAGAATAGCTACAAAGTTCCTGGCTGAATTTGAGAAGCCTTCACAGTATTGGATCTACACTTTCCATTTACGAGGAGAGAATCCCAAGTGCCAAGCCAAATGTTGGCACTGCATCACTGTATAGACAGGAGTTTGAGTGATAAGGAATCAAAATCAATGCATAGAATATTTTCATTAAGTTCTATAGTAATACATTAGTGTTACAGTTCTGACTTTTCTTTGACCTTTATGTATTGTGGGTCCCAGTGCAGAAAGATTCTTTAAGATCTGTAGTTTTCCATGAGATCAGCACGTAAACAGACTCTTGGACTTAAAACTATTGGTTTTTTTTGGTTTGGGTTTTGGTTTGTGGTTTGATTTTATGTTTTTTGGGGTTTTTTTTGGTAGAACTTTTTGTTCCTTTTCTCCTCATGCAGAACTTCAGTTAAAATTTTTGAGGTGTTTTGCACCATGTTTAGGAACATCATTTGACACAATGCCTAAATTATTAGAAATCAGATCTGTTATTCTGAGCTCAAGGAGAACACTAACAGAGATTGAAGGTAGTATTAGTTTTTATAATTCTCTTTTAGTGGGTCTTTTGAGGAGCAAGACTGACGGGGTCACCATGCAGTGCCAGAAGACCCAGCGCAGACAGGACAGACAGCACTGCAGCCACAGAGGCAGTAGAACTGCTCCAGTGCTTGACAGTGAGGAAGGGGAGCTTTAACTTTCACAATTGGTCCCAGAGAGACTTTGGCTCTTCAGCCTCATTAGCATCCATTTCCTGCTCTTTCCCATAGTGTTGTCACCACATATGTTCATGAGACAATGACCTTGTGTTCCCATTGTAAGCACAGTGGTGTTTACCAATGTTACATCTGGGCCTGATATAGTGACCAATCTGTTTAAGTTGCCAAAACTTTTCTGTTACAAGAATATGTCCGACTGTTTCAAAAAGGACAGAGATCTCCATGTCTTGTTGCAAGAATTTGGAGTTTAGCAGCAGTATAACCTGGAGTCAGGAATATGTCTTCTGTTGTCTCAGTGAATATCACTTCGATTTCTAAAATGTTGAGAAATGTGATTTTCTAGCTATGTTTTACTCTTTTATGTTTGCCAGAGACTAACAGTTAAGCAGTTTAATATTCCAGTTGCTCTGAGCAGATTTCACTCTTGCATGTTACTCCAGCATGGGAAACTATACTGAACCTACATCTGGAGCCCACATAGCTCAATTCCTGCTACTGCTCCACAAAAAACACTCTCAAAGAGTAAAACTGAGTGAGACACTAAAGAGGAGTTCTGGAATGAAAATAAGACTTCATGCTTTTGGGCTTCAGACAATCTCTTAAGTATCAGGGTTTAGGATGAGACCTCCTTAATAGAGAAATAATCCAACATCTGCCTACTGTAGGGGGATTTTTCACCTTTATGTAAAACATCTGGTGCTGGCTACCATCGCGGACAGGATGCTGTGCTTCAGAGTTTACACATTTGATGCATATGTTTTTTATAGTATGGATAGAAAGTTCATAGAATGCTAATTCAGAAAATACAAGTTCTAAAGGAATTTGGTTGTACCTGTAGACTATTTTATTTCTACTACAACAATGATTTCCAGCAAGAGGTCATTCAGGTAATGTGTATAAGATGCTAATGATGAACATATGAAAATATAACCACGCTTGCATGCTTGCCTTGAGATTGACTGTATCCAGACATAAAATAAAACATGTTTCCTATCCCAGTTTATCAAAAGAGAATAGAAATATGCTTAGAGAAAGGTAGTCAGAAAAATATCAACTTTTAGAAGCCTATTATTGACAAAAGAATACAAAATATAGCTAGCCCTGTTCCTTTTAGACAGAAGCAGCTAGGAAAACATGGTAGACAGGGTACGGGATCTCTTGCTGTTCTCTGTTTATCTTTGACAAGATTTTAGGAGTTAGCATGTTAATTAAGAAGTGCATGCATTGTTAAAAACATTTTAAGAAAACTATGAAAAATTTTTGTTTGTCATAGTTAGATATCTGAACAAATCATTGCTATAGCATTTGAATAGTGACATGGTACAAAGGGAGTTTGTTCAGCCATTCTTAGAGGGAAGAGAGGTCAAAGCCAGCTCTAGCAGTAGAAGAGTAGGTGGGGAATCTCTGAAGCTGGAGGAGAAATTCTAACCGAGGCATAAATTCCTACTTCAAGGGATAAATTTGATGAAGGCTCCACCCAGAAAAGAATTGCATGGAAAAAGCAAAAATAGTTGAAGTGTCCTTTCTGCTGGAAGATGTCCAGCAAACAGCTAAATTAATGATCAGTCCCTGATGAATAATTCACCACCTTTATACTCATTAATCCTCTAGTCTGTTCAGACAGATTTGGAATCATTCTGTAGAAACATAAATGGCCTGTTAAGGATGGTAATTGTTGCATTATATTCGAAATGTGGTTTATCTGAAATATACAGTCATGAATTATTGTGCAGCTGAAACTGTGTGTAGGCATGGAATAAAATAATTCATTAAAGAATTAAGGAAATATCAAATTTTTATTGTCAGTGGGCCTTAAGGGTCTTTATGAACAGCACCAGTGATCTGGGCTTTCCAAAGTACGAATCAAAGTGAGAGTGAATGAAGTTCACAATCAATGAGATGCACATTCAGGATTAACTGGACATAAGAAAAGTGGCCTATAATTTACATATTCCAACAAAAAATGGAGACTTGGCAAAAAAGGTGTTTGAAAGAAATCTTTATGAAAAAAAAAATAATGCTCCTTGCTTAAATAGGATGTATCGCTAGTCTGAGAGAAAAAGGGGAGGGAGACATAACTGAAAACATGTTTCCTAAGAATAATATCTGAAAACAGTGATTCAGTTTTTAAAACCGAAGAGCAAATTTTATCTCCACACCATTAAGAAAACAAGTGATTCCTTTGATTCCTAATACATCATCATGACAAATCAGAAAATTATGACTTTTTAACCAAGCTTAAAATTTAATGTGTCACTTTTTCCCTTAAAACTTCAAAACAAGGATGTATTGTATGTCAAGCAGAACACTTCAAACTCATTGCAATGGTCTTATCACAGTATGTATTTTGGCAATTCTTAACTTGTAGGGATTATTTTCTTTGCATAAGATATCTTGGAAGCTAAGAGCTCAGGAGAATTCTGAGGACTACTGTCTATATGCATGAAAAGCTAAAAAAAGAAAGTTTAAAAATCTAATAATTATTATATAATTATTATTTATTATTAAAAACAATATTTAATACTTTATATTTTTAAATAATATAATAAATAATAATTAGTTTTATTATCATTATTATTATTATGCAGTTGACACCAGGTGGAATTAGAGACTTCTACTTAGAAGCATATTTTAATTACTGTGTGATTTCCTATAGTAACCAATGGATTCCAGATCCTGAGACAGGTTACTTCATAGCTAGACCTTACAGCTGGTGTTAATTACAATTATCTTAATATGGACATTAATATGGACGTAAGTATCTTAAAATGGACAGAAAAGGTATTCTAATTCATATATCTGATGTAAACAAAACACATCATGTGTGCCAATATGCAATGTTATATTTTTAATACGGATACTAATCAGGTCGTAATTTTAAAGACTTGATTTCCCCCTTTTATGGTGCCATAAGGAAGCCCTTCCATCTGTAGCACTACAAAACATAAGACTATATACAATGGCTGAATAGGCAATAACCATGATAATATGAACAACACATGCTCAGTTGTGATTTCACCTAGCAACAGAGTGAGGGATGATGTCAGAAGTCAATAAAATTGATGGATCTGTGGCTGTGATAAAATCAGCTTTCTCCTGAAATTGCTGCCTACAGTAAAGGATATCCAGGCAAGAGGGGACACCTGACTTCATACAAGATATGAATCAAGATTTTGATAGTGATTAATCTTTTGGGAGGCAGGGGGACTGGGGAACAAGAGCATCCTATTCTTGGTCTCACTCAGTAATCTGCAGAAGAAAAAGAGCTCGCTAGCAGCTGGTTATTGGCCTGGTTCCCATTCTTAGCCATTACTGGTATACTGGTCTGTACAGAGACGTACCCTCAAAGTCTGTTGTCCTGCCCTGTGCTGCCAAAATACAAGTGCAGTATAGCAGGAGTTATCTTGGCCTCAGAAGCAGGATTTGCCCCTAGGCAAGGGGAAAAAGGAGAAAAAAAGGAGAAAAAGCACATTTTTTCCCCTTGCAAAATAAGAAATCCAGAAATTCTGTGTAATAACAAAGTAGTTGACCTTTTTACAGGAGTTTCGTCAGGGTCTGGAGGAAGACAAGTTGCCACAACATGTTCACTTTTGCTCTACTCTTGTACTACCCCGAGAAGTGTTTAGAGAATCACAGAATCAATTAGGTTGGAAAAGACCTTTGAGATCATCAAGTCCAACCTATGACCACCTTGTTGACTAGACTGTGACACTGAGTGCAAAATCCAATGTTTCCTTCAACACCTCCAGGGATGGTGACTCTGCACCTCCCTGGGTAGCCCATTGCAATGCCCAATCACCCTTACTGTGAAAAACTTCTTCCTAATGTCCAGCCTAAACCTCCCCTGGTGCAGCTTAAGACTGTGTTCTTTTGTCCTTTCACTGGTTGTCTGGGAGAAGACACCAAACCTCAGCTGGTTACAGCCTCATTTCAGGCAGTTGTAGAAAGTGATAGATTCTTCCCTGAGCCTCCTTTTCTGAACAACCCTAGCTCCCTCAGCTGCTCCTTGTAGGACTTGTGTTCCAGACCCTACATCAGCCTCGTTGCACTTCTCTGGACATGCTCCAGCAGCTTAACATCCTTTCTAAATCGAGGGTCCCAGAACTGGACACAGTTTTTGAGGTTTGGCCTTACTAGTGCCAAGTAGAGTAGAGTGAAGGAATCACTTCCCTAGACCTGCTGGCCATACTCTTTGTGATACAGGCCAGTATGTCACTGGCCTTCCTGGCTGCCTGGGCACACACTGGCAATCTGCCGTCAATCAGTACCCCCAGGTCCCTTTCTACCTGTTGTACAGCCAATCTGTCCCCAGCCTGTAGTGCTGCAGGAGGTTGTTGTGGCCAAAATGCAGGACTCAGCACCTGGTCTTGTTAAACCTCATACTGTTGGGTTTGGCCCATCTATCCAGCGTGACCAGATCCCTCCTAGAACCCCCCTACCCTCCAGCAGATTGACATTCCCCCCAGTTTGGTGTCATCTGCATATTTATTCTTAGTATTCATAACAGATGCAAAGCTCATCTTTTTATTAAGTCCACTATACTGTCACCCCTATTTCCTTACTTATCTCTTCTTAAGAGCAGTCATAATTTAACACAAAAATTTTCTACATGAAACTTCTGCCACACAAGGCTCAAATATATCTTATGATAATATCCATGAAAATCTCTGTTCCAGGGTTTTTACACTGCTGCCTCTTCCTGCAATGTTTGATTGCTTCATATATAGAATCAGTAACGGCAATTACTTTGGAAAAAGATTAACTCCCTTTGGATTAGAGTTTGTTCTTGAGAGGCAAGATTATAGTTGCTAATGTTTATTTATGTGGTTATATTCTCAAATACTAACATTAGGAGCAATGCTGTGACTGTGATGGATATGTACACAAAGCTTTTGGTCAGATGCAATAGCTTTAGTAGTATTCATCAATATTTTTAGAAAAAACAGATGATCTCTTGGCACACTAAGTCCATCACTTTCTAGCTACGGGGTTAAGGAAGTTAACTAGTTGACAGATTCAGTGTTTTTATGAGCAAATGACAAGTTAGGGTTATGAATATTGTTTTGCAGCAGCAAGTTTCTCCACAGAAGGATTTTGTTAATGGCATAAGAAGTTTAATGTTATTAAAAAAAAAAAATCTGTTTTGTCTAGTCTTACCAGATTAACTGGTAAAACAAATACAAAACTTGGTTCCTCTAGAATACGATCCTGTAGATTTCCATGTGTTGCTGTTAATTTAATGCTTTGTATGTACTTTTACAGCTGGATTCATGAGCTGAAGCTGTTAAATTTAATTTCTAGCAAGCTAAATAGCTTATGGTCTAGTTTTATTATTATTCATATTTCTGAACCTTAAGCAATAAGACATTGCCTGTAGGGATGTTTTAAAGCAACACATGACTAATCCGCCTCATGAGAGCATGAGCAAAGGAGTAGCAATATATCCACAGCTGATCCCCAGTGACTTTTTCTCATTATTCCTGCAGTCAAAATAACATCATTTTAGAATTAGTGTAATAATAGAGAATAAAGCTTGGTGACCAACCTGATGAACTGTTTAAAATTTAGTAAAGCAAAACAAGACTGAAAGATAAAGTGGACTGGAAAAGGTCTTCTTGGTATCATTCTTCACCTTTGACAGACTCACCTGCTGTGAAAGTAGATAAAGGACATTTCCCACTGAGGTTTAAACTTTTTAGACCTTGATCTGCAAGTCACTTAGTGCGGTAACCAGTCCAAGGTGGGCCTTACTCTCCAACTGGAATTTATTTCAAGTCATTCTGGAATTCTTCAGACCCATACTGGTTTGGACACTGATATTAATCCTAATTAATAAAGTATATTTTCTCAAATGAAGCACCAGTCTTCCATTAAAGCAACCATTTTCTTTTATGTATAAAGTCTACTGAAGTATTTTTCAGCAAAATACCAATTACCCATATTTTTTTCATGAAAAATGACAGGCAGACTGCAGTTGTCATATTTGATGTATGAGTTATGCTCTAAATTATAACTTTCAATTTGACCCATTTTGTTTAGGGTTAAGCCTCTGTATGGATGAAACCTCCCTCATGTTGGGTGAATGCTACAGAGACTTGCCACCCAAAGTTGACAGCTCAGCAAATTTGACAGGGCACAGATCTGTGATAATCCTGGTGTGGCTGATCAGAAGAAAAGTGGAAGAGGAAAGCAGTACTAGGGATGGTTGCTTAGCAATTCTGCAACATATTTATTTTTACCAAGGTGCAGCTGGTTGTGCAACATTGTAAGCTGGCCTCTTACTTTAAAGCAAAAGCGACAAATCTGAAAACAGCAAGCCACCAAAACATGTGAACAGTATAAAATTGATACCTGGTCTGAAATGTGTATGTTTAATGTTAATCTAATGAAACACAACTTTATGACTGTGCTGCTAAAGGACTGTCTTTTGTGAGGTGCTGAGCACTCTTAACGTAAGACAGGTACTATTGTATAATGAGGAGCTGTGCAAGGCAGAAATAAAGACATTTCAATATGTCATCAGGTCTCATTAACCAAGATTGAGTACATATATCCTATATACCAACTTTACAGGGAAACCTATTGAAACTTAAAAGCATCAAGTCCATAAGTCTCCCAACACCTCCAGTGTCTGAGCAGATTAATTATTATTATTTGTTCTGTATAACAAGGCTGTTACACTAGAAAAGCATTAGCTATTGTGTTTAATGTAAAACTTAGAAATCTAAATAAATGTAGCAGTTTATACATAGGAAGGATACTTATTGATCCCAATTGGATTTATAAGCATGTGAGTTAGAAGATGATACAAAATGCATATCAATAATGTATGCTAAATTTAAAGGAATAGTTCCTTCTCAATATGTGTGGAAATGTACTAGATTAGGATTTCCAATAATATATTTTCTAGGGGGAAAATTTGCATGTGTAAGTTCATGCACATACACACACACACACCACTCACACATGAGGGAGATGTTATTAATATTGAGACACGAGCTTGCACATCATTCACATCTATTTCTACCAATATTCACATATTGATGTATGATATCTTTTCAATATCTAAATTACACACAGAGTGCTTGTTTACTCATGGAAGCAGCACCAAACATAACCAGTGAACCATCCTTTATAAATACTTGCAAGGACCAAGTTTCCCGTATAGCTTCTTCACAATTAGTTAGGCAGTGACTCAGGTTCATAAGCATGGATGCCTGATACCTTTAAGCATTATCATTAACAAGACATTTGTGTGAGGATAACAGACTAAATTAGAGAGGATACATGCTTTGAATGGGATTTGCAGACATATGGGACTGTGATCTGTGCCTTTTTATAATGGCTGTCCATTTGCCTTAGTTGTCTAACAAGTGGTTTAAGGCTAACAAAAAGATAAGCAGTTCCAGGTCCTCTGAATTTTAAGCTGTCTCACACTCTGTCACAAAAACTTCTGTTTTTATTTTCTAATGAACAAAAGAGAAAGGAAAGAAAGGGCATCCATATATATCACTCCATCTTACTTATTCAGTTATGTATTTTGCATAATGAAGCAAGCTTTTCTGTTTGATCAGTATCTTTGATTTCATGTCTCCCATGTGGCAATGGGGAGTGTCACAATCTGTAATACAATCTCATAAAGACCTGTTCTTCTCATTCTGAGAATCATCCCCAGTGTTTTTGTTCAGTCAGAATTAACAATTTGTTCTTTTGCAATTATCTATTTTGGGCCTGATAAATTCCATATTGCCACAGTGAAAACTGATTTTGTTGGGTGCCAGCAGTGTTAAAAACCCCAAAAAACTTAATTTTCCAAATTAAAAAAGATAAACCATAAACATATTAGGCCTATATTTTCATGTTTTTCCTCTATTTATATTTTGAAGGGGTATTTTATTTATGTTGTTATTTTAACAACAAAGTACGTCTAAAATACTGAATTTATCCATAACTCCCAAAGCCCAAATTTGAATTGCTGCATATCAGCAGGCAGTTCAGAAAACTGGCCTATAAACATTTCAGAATGGCTGGAAATATCATCTGCCAAAAGCACATAGAACACCTCTTAAACAGATGCAGATTATTGTCCTACAAAGGACACTGAATTCAAGTGCCCTTTAGAACAGTTATCCACCCTTAAATACAAGCTGAAATGAAAGCCAAAAGACATTCATGAGACTGAAACACCACAGCTTGGACTTCCCCAAACTGTGAGCTGAAGAAAATGCTGGACTGTAAAAAGTCGTGAGCTTAGCTTCCATTGACCTTTGCTCTGCCTTCTTAACTGTGAAGAGTGCAGTGCTTCAGGACTGTAGATAACTATAGCCATGTTTCAAGAAGAGATATTCCAGATTCAGGATACCTGCTAATGTGCATATAAGTACCAGAGAGGGGAAAAAAAAAATAAAATCCTCAAAAAGTAATGTATTTCTACTGGATAATTAAGCAAAATAAAGTGGTTTAGGAATACCATTTCTTTTTGATAACAGAATTTTAATTTTTTTTTTTTTCAAACTCCATACTAGTTCCTTTTATTCAGTGGATGTTCTCCTGTGTTGGTTTGTTGGTTTCACGGAAATATTACAGGAGGCTGAAAGATGGAAAACCACCACTCTTTTTGTAGTCCAGGTTCTTTTCTGTAGGTTGAAAGCACAATCTTGAAAGCAGTCATGTTTTTCCAGGTCTCATATTGGAAGGAAAAGAAATAGCATGCTCCATTTCTAACCCCTTCTCCTTTTCCTTCCTTCCTTCCTTCTTTGCCCTTTTCCAGTCACTAGTTATTTCTGTATGGCCTCCCCTTGCTTATACCCTCTGGAATTATTGTATTTCATACTGAGTTTCACGAGCAACAGCAGAAGCAAATCTGTTGCCATGATCTCAAGGGAACTACCTAAGTTATGTCTTGAACTTATGACGTAACTAAAGATTTACAGAAAATCCAGAAAAAAAGTGTCAAATACTCCCTCCTAGATTTATTGTTGATCTTACCAAGTGCACGGTGGAGTCTCATAGATGTATATAAACTTGTGTTCTGTATGTGAAAGACCTTTACAACTTAAAGTTTACTGATTCCTGTGTTCACTGCAGATAAAAAGGCAATTATCTGGTGCCTTTTTGATTCAAAAGCATAATTTACCTTTTTTTTTGGAACAACTGTTTTTCACAGCTCAGATTGTTAAGATCTGCACCAAATTCTTCCTATAACTGTCGATTTCCAGTTTTTGAGATGTGCACTCTGCCCACACCTGTGAGTCTCTGCAAAGCACTTGTAAGCAAGGTGTGGGACCAGGAGGCCTTCAACTCTTTCTATTGAAAAAAGACAACAGAAGGATAGCTGGTAAAATTATTTTCTCAAAAGAGAAAAACTTTCTTGCCTTCAACAGGTAAGAAATACAAGTCAGAGAATAAGGGAACCAAATGCTCCTCGGAGAGTTACAGAAGGGTTCACTTGCTCCCATTGACATGAAATGAAGGTAATAGAGAATGTCAGAGAGTGAGAAATAGGTAATTAGCATTTCAGAAGAGCTAGGAAGCAAGAATCCCACTGCAAGGGACATGAGCCACAAAGAAGATCATTAAATTTATTTTTCAAGGAAAAAAAAGAAATGTTGTGAGGTAATTCAGGTAATACACCAAAGAGAAGATACAAGTAAAAAGTTGTAACTGAGAGAGAAGGAGAGATGTTTTCTCTACATGAGACAAGCATATATATTAGTGCTCAGTGCTGTGAATTCACATTCTTTTTGGGTATCTCTGTGGAAATCAGTGGCCTCATTCCAGATCAAGGGAAGATATGGACTTCAGTGGCCTTTCAGTTTTCACCTAGGTGTGGATTTAGAGAGTAAGGGGATGTTGTCACGGCTGGGGACAGTTCTTTATTTTGTAATCAGGAAGGTCTTGAAATTTTCAGGTTTTGAATTGTGAAATGATAGTAAGAGTGTCTTTCTCAAAAAGAATCCATTCATAGTATGTATCTCATGTCAGAACATCAGTGAAACTGGGTTTGATCCCCTACTAAGTTAGCAGAGCGAGATCTCTTTTTTTTTTCTTTTTAGCAGAAGGCAGAGCTTTTAAAAGCTATATGGATTCCAGAGGGCTGCCTATACATTTTCTGTAAAAATACTGTGAAGAGAAGATGGAGATATTATCTTTGCTGTCCTTCCCCAGTGCTACACCTTCAGTAAATTATGTCACTATATTTGTGAAAGGCTTTCTTCAAGGTTAGAGGGAGAAGAGCTGAAGCGACTGTAGGTGAAGGTAAAGTCAGTACTCAAAGGGAGTGATAACAGTGTCTGCTTTTAACATTCCTCAGCATCCTCTCTTTCCTTGAACTGAGGCCCCCCAGTACTTATTATAGCAAAGTTGTTCTCTTCCTGTAAGCTATAAGTGTAAGAGTTTGATTGCTTCACCATATTGAAGGCAAATTACATACTTTGAAGAAGGCACAGTTCATATTTTAAGGTATTTCATCACTCAAGACCACAGCTGGCCAATACCAAAAGAACAATCAAGAGACTAAGGACTATCAACAAAGAACATTCTATACATCAGAGAATCAGACACATTTGCACTCAATTAACGCTTTGCCTAAAAATAGACAAAGATAAGCCCTAAAGAGTGTGGTGCCCAGCAACCTCATCATTATATATACAATAGCAATACATAGCAGCAGTTATCATCATGCCTTACCACTCCATTTGCTATAACAACAAAAACATCCACTATCAATTCCTTATCATGTTTGGATATATTTGGAGATATTATCATAAAGCTGTTTCTGTGATACGGTCAAAGGGATGATAATCTAGTTTGCTTTAAAAGTGAATTTTATATAATCTTGTTCTTTTCTACTTAAATTCCTTACTAAGTGCTGATTAAGCACATGTCTCTATCATGTGTGGTTGGGAAAGATGGTTTTATGTCAATTTCACTGTTCTGGAGGTTCAGTAGAAACTATTTTGACTGCTGTACAAACTGGTTCTGCTTCAAAATTACACAAATCTGTGCAGAGAGCCGAAGATACAGGAATCAGTGGAGTGTAGAAATGCTGTGGACTATCACCCCTTCAGGGAGAGCCCCCTTCTTTTTTTTATGGCTTGAAGTCAGTTGGTACATAGTTTTTCATTCCTTTTCCATCCCCATGACATGGGGATTTAGGCACACAAGAGAATTCAAGTTGCATAGATCAGCTAATCCAGCAGCTGTTTTGCAGCACCTGAGTAGTGCAAACCAGAGAGAATTAGGCTAAGAAGAAAACTTATATTATAGCAGGTCACAATTCCATAAGGCATTCATCCTCACCTCAAATATTTCCATCTGCAAAGCAGTATCTGGAGAAGGCATACAGCATTTACAGAGCACTAAACAAAAGAGTAAACTCTTTGTCATTTGCCATGGCAGTTTTCTAATGAAGGAAAGCACTTGTAGAACAGCAGTAATAACTTTCCTTTTACAGAAGTGCAGTTCACTTGAGATGGTTCCCACATGGAGAAGAAATGCCTCAGATTTTTTTTAGCATTTACTTGGCAGTTGGGACCTATTTATTACTTCATATACTTGGATGTAATGGCAGTTAACACACAGTTATGATGGGGAAGTGATGTAGGATTCTAAAAGATACAAATTACACTATATATTAAACTTTAATTTGCTGCCAATCTCAAGTCCTTCAGCTCTTTTAGGATTGGAGGGCCTTTCCAGAAGTGTGGTGGACATGAGCTATATTAGCTGTTGGTCAAACCCAGTGCTGCTAGATAGCTCACTGGGGGAATAATATCAATGTATTCTCTTCTCTTTGCACTTTCCTGATGCTTATTATTTATACATAAATAATTGTAGTTTTTGTGGAAGTCCACAAGTACAATACCTGACTTCCATGGCCAACTTAGGATTTAGAGAACATATTGCTACAAAAGGAAATGTTGAAAATCACCTAACTCTAATAGTTTTACTGATCACAGTGAAAGAGGAAAATATGACAACTAATTATAAGATTCAGTGCATGATTAAGACATCTGAATTTATATGCAAAATAACTTATGAAAAAAATATATCTACATGCAAATGTCTCTTCTTGTGCTAGGTACATGGGCTCCAGTGGCAGCCAGGAAAAACTTAGCAAATGCAGTCCTTAGAGATGGAAAAGCCATTCCCAGCTCCAGGCACAAAGAGAATTAAATCACTCTCTAGACTGTGCTGATTAGATAACTGCTATCACACCAGCTTAAACATCCTTATTGGGATTCAGTTGCCTAAATTTAACAAGCCTGCTTACAAAATTTGAGATGCCATAGTCCCCTGGATGCCCATCTAGAGGAGAAGTCTCTTGCAGGCCCTGTGGTATCTGTCAGACATGCCACAGATATCTTGGACATCTCCAAGCACCTCAAATTAAAATGCTATAAATAGGAGATTATCTTCAGTTTCATCCCTTTAAATGTTTGGGATGCTTAATTACAGATTAAAGAGATACTTCTCTCTTGTGATGTTTCAGTTTGAAAACTGAAAGCATTTCTTTTCTTTTCTTTTAAGGAAACCAGGACAATCAAATACCTTCTATTTGGTCCATGTCTAGTGGTAGCAATCCACATCCTGCATGAGCAGAGTTGAGCACTTGTATTTAACTGCAGAAGTTCCCTAGCCATGACTATAATTTTTCCAGGGGTAATATGAATCAGCAGGCTGTGGAGTTACTGACTTAATCACAGCCACTGACTAGAAAACACTTAATCAGGCAGTGGAAAACATTAATAAAGCAGGAGGAATTGACAGCTCCTATTCCCTGAAACCTCTGAAGCCTGGCAGTTTGGAAACACTGTTAGATTCAGACCCTTTCATCCAAAGGATGGAACTGAAACCACACTTCTCAACAGTGATTAGTGTATTGTCTACTGTGGAATTCTAAATTAAATCTCTGCTCTCTCTCCACCTTAAGACCAAGTTGTCTGTGGATATGCTGAGAAATAAAATTTGTGATAATAGAAGAACTTTGAAATTATAAGTTTAAATCCATAGGAATTTTATATACTGCAGTTAGTTGAGTAAGGAGTCAGAAAATCTGTGCTTTAAAGTTAAGGTGGCAAAGAGGCACTTGGGCATATAAATTCCTTTCTAATCTCTGTTAGCCAGTTCTTAAGTAACTGAATAATTTTTCAGGAAGGTAATTGTCTAGTTATAGAAAAAAGTTGATTTAAAATGTTCGAAATTTTAAAAATCTTTTAAGCTCAAGTTAGAAGTGAATTATCACATGTTTTGTATATAAGTCTGTTGTGGATTAACATTCGATTTTTCTGTCTCATACTTTAAATCTTTATACTGCCTAAGGAGAAAGAAACAACAAACATAAAAACAAAAGCAAGAGTATTATTATTTTATTATTTAGTACTGAAGTATAAAACTGAGCTTGCTGTGATGAAGCCAGCTAATCACTGTAGAAATAAATACAAATTGGAAATACAAGGGAATCTCGAAAATAACTGTGGCTATTTTTAGGTAATGGCATCCTTCCACTCCTTGAATGATGATACAATAACCTTCAAGTCAGGAACTTACAAGGAACTTGGACTGAGTTCCATGTGGCACGTATAATCTCAAGAAAGAACGGTTCACAGAAACATGGATCTGAAATTTTTCTTTCGTCTTTTAGTATTACCTCTGGGAAATGGTATAATGATTTCTTTCACTTTTTAATTACATTTTTCTTGCCTCTGCCTTTAGAATATTTGTAGTTTTTCAGAAAGATGACAGCAATTAGGAATGCACTGGCAGTCTAATAGGGGTGAAGTCTAATAGTTGCCTTTGTGTTCATGAATATATTTAGGCTACTGAAGGGTTTCTCAGTGTCCAGACAACACACATATTTAGCAAATTATTTAACTTTTACGTATTTGAACTAGAAATATTCTGTGCTCAAGGGAAAAAAAAAGGATACAGTCTGAACTGTACAGTACTCAGGTTCAAATGATGAGCATCTTTCAGAAAGAGAAAAAAAGGTCTGTTAGCACTCTTAGGCAAGAATGGATTAATTTTTATCTTAATCTGGTTTATAGAAAAGCATTTCCTCCTCTTTGATGTGGTATATGCTAAGTGAAAACATCATGCTCTACCCATCAGAATCATGCAAGTGGTCACTCTTTCTTTTGCACTGATGTTACAAAAGGAGATAGCCTGCATGGCTGGAAGGTATCCCTGATATTAAACAGTTCATGGGGCTGTGAAGTGCTGAGAGCAATCATGCAGAGCAACAGGCCACAGGAATGCAAATCATCCACCAAGCCAAAAGTGGAGCTAGCAGGTGGCCTCTCCTATTCATCTGATGTCAACACACTGTTCAGATCAAGCCCTTTTAACATCTGGGTAGGCCCACTATTGCTTTTAATTAAATATAATACAGTCATTCAATGTTCTCGCATCCATGACAACCATGCAATAAAAAGCATATCTTCTGCACACTGAGGGTCACTCTAGTTATATAAATAAATAGTACCATTTAACTTAGATTGTGAGGTAGTTTAAATTCCGTATACTTTCCAAATACTGCTCAGTTACAGCCTCTTTGACATTTCAGCGACTGACCATATTTCCATGGAAAATGTTCCTGCTCCTTCAGAGGATTTAGAAGGAGAAAAAAAAGCCTTGTAATTAACTTTTTCTACCTTTGAAACATTTCCACTGTAAAAGATTTTGAACAGAAACATTTGTTCTCAAAATTAGTTTACAGAGAGAATTTAACTGTGTTAACATATAAGCCATGGAAACTGTCATAATATCTAATTAAATTATTACTGACGTTCCAATCAGTAGCAAAAAAACATCTGTAACTGTAATTCTACTACAGAGAAAGTATAATTAAATCTATTCAGTAATGGGTAGCAAGCTATTGCAGAAGTATACTGCAATGCTTTGGAAAGCTGGAATGCTTCAAATATCTTTTACAAGTATAATAAACCTTTTTTTTTTAAGTGGGAACATGAATATTCTTCTGAAGACCCTTTATTAGGATTTAATTTCAATGCATTTATGATTACATTAGTTCTTCTGTTTGAAACAGACTGGAAAAAATAACTGCCATCATTCAGAGCCCAGGATAGGGAAGTCCGTAAGTGTGTTTTTGTTCTATCTCTATGGAGAGCAAACGGTAACGGCATGCTTCATTTTGATTTCAGGAGATAAGCAAAATAAAGCACACAGTGGAGTGTTTTCTTGAACAGAAACATTTTCCAGGACTGGAGCCAGAAATGTGTGACAAAGTTGAAGTGCATTATTGTAAAGAAATTAGGAAAATAGATGACTTGGGAGGAAAGTAATGGGATGTGAAGCATTTAATGTAAGGTCACTAGGTCAACTGTTGGTAATGGACTGAAAGTTTTTATGTGAATGATGGCTGCTGGGTAACTGTGTAAGAGAGATGGATGTCCAGCCCCTAATGGGCAGATGTGGTCACCCCAGAACTCCATCACAGTTACCGTTTTTCTTTTTCCAGTCAGAAAAGGCTGCATCCAACTTGAATCTCAGTCTATGATGCCCTTTCCCATTTGCACTGAGGTAGACTGATGTTTCAAAAGAAGTTTTGCCTAAACTGATCTGCTTTCCAACTGTGCTCATAACATGGATATTTGCTCTCCCTCCTCTAAAGCTCAAATTATTACTGAAACAACCATTTCTCAGGAAGAGACAACAAAACCAGCAACCCATCAAAATTCTGTCTCAGTCACTCTTTATGTCAGAGATTGAACTATAAGCAGTAATTTTTTCTACTTCCTTGGACATGCTCTCCATCCACAAATTCCATTTCATTAATTCAAATGCTCAATAGCATGTATTACAAATAAGCAATGTCTAATTTTCATCCATTATTCTGATATGAAAGCCCGTATGTCTTCTAACAACCATACTACGTACAAGAAAATGGTACCTCAATAGCACTTTCAGAGCGAACATCAGGTTTCAGCTGCATAATCTCTGTTGTTTTGAAAAAGATTATACACCTAAAAGCCCCATTAAATGCTTTCAGAATTTAAGACTATATAAATTTTCCCTGTGTTAAGTTAGTCTAACTGTAAGCAAAAATATGGGCTACAAATATGTCGCTGTCACTGTGCAAATAAGAAGTTTATTGGTGTGCTGGAATAAAGGAGGTTTAGAGAGTGCTGATCTTACTGAGGTTGTTGGCAAAACTTCCATTGACTCCACTTGCCACAGAGTTAGGTGTGGAGGGGATGAGATTTTTTTCTTTTGTGGACAATGGAGTTGAGTTGTGTTGGGTAGGGTTGGGTTGCATTGTGTTGGGTTATGTTGGGGGAGGTTGCCTGCCCTGAAGAGAAGGAAGGAGAGAAACTGCTGCCCAGGACCTTGAAAAGCTTCAGGGCAGGAGGCATCACAAAGAGTAGAGATCTACCTATTCATCTGATGGCTCTTGAAGAATAAATATGTAGCAATAATGCCAATTACTCCATTCTGATCACATGGCAGGTGATATTAGGCAACAAGAGCTGACAGATTTACCAACTGCTTAGTTAAAGAGCAGCTATATGTGGTTATGCAGTTCAGACTCCTAGCATTGCAACATTTTAATGTATAAGCAGAAAAAAGGACACTGTACTTAATTTTGATAGTTGCATAGAATTTCTACATTTTTCCATACTGAAAACATCTGTTTCATGTATTATTAAATGTTTATTTTTGGACATAAGGGAACTTAAATATATACTTAATGAAAGATCTATCAGATGTCTGTCTTTTTAACTTTTTTTTTTTTTAACCAAATATGCTTTCTGTAGTTTACAATCTCTTCAACAAAGACAGAAACACCATCTGAAGTAATCAAAAGGAAATAAATGTCTCTTTAAGTATAGCTTTGCAAAATTTTGAAACAAAGAAAGGCAGAAGAAAAAAAAAGGCTCCAGATTTGCCTTAATTTATAAACCAGTTTGGTAACTATACTTATTCAGAATGTTTGTTATGTCTTGTAATGAACTGCAGTGGTTTTGAAAACAAATCATTAGAATAATTTTCACAAGCCTTAGGAGTTCATTTTAAAACCCAAGTAAAATACTTCTCCTACCAATCTATGTCTTAAAAGTCCTAAAGTCACTTCTGCCTCCCCTTTTAAGAAGGTTCAGCACTTTTCTTGGAAAGATTGGTCTCTCTTAGGTACTTCAATAAAATATATAGGCTTTCAGATTTATTATACTGAAGCCTCTTTATTTTGGAGGTAATTATGTTTTGGAGGTATTATCTCTGTTAAATACTTTGTGAACTGTTGTACATCTGTCAAATCTGTTTTGCAGTTATGATGCCCTTCAGAGGAATTCTGAGACATTCAAACAGAATTCAGCTGGATTAAGTGCTGTAATGAAAGTTCTGCCCAAGTGTATTTTATACTACAGTAAGTACTTATTTCAGAATTCAGTTATACCTATAGGGATATATTCTATGTCTGATTGTCTGGTAATGCCAAATATACACAGTATTTTGGCAGAATGACTACAGCTCTGCTGACTGAGTTAATGACTTCGAAGAGGAAATTGAGTGAAAATATTATATTTCTTCCTCTGGTTTACTAAACAATGGCATTTACTTGATAGAAGTGTGAACAAGAAGGTTGGTGTCTTTGCTATCTCTTTACAAGCTTTTCCACTACAGCTATGATTGGAAATGTAGCTGAAGAAAAATAAGAAAAAGAATATGATAGTCAGGGCTAGGACTCGGTAAGAGCTAGGCTAAGATCCTCCTACAGTACAAACAAGAAAGAAGGGAGAAGAGAAAAAAATTGCTAGACAGAAGGATGGCTTGCCTCAGTATTTCATTCTGAATATGCTTTGAGAAGCAGCAATCTTGAATTTTTACTGTGTTTGATTAGCACTGAATCAGACAAGTAAATAACATTTCTGTTTGCATTTCTTGCCATTTACCTCATTCACTCCTAAGGAGAATTCATTGATAGTCTCTCCCCCTTTTAGATGCAGTGAGTTCTTTTGATGATATCTTGATGTACATTCAAGACCATTTCAGTTTTACTGGTTCATTGACTACTTGAAGACTTCATATTCAAACAAATTCAATTTTACCATAAGTTTGAACTAAATTTTGTAGTTTTATTTAGATGTTAGATTTATGAGCCATTTAGGACACTTCTATTTTTAATTACCTTTTTTATTATCTTTACTCTTACATTATAATTTTGCAAAATAGTCTTTATCAAAATAACATTTGTAATTTGTTAATATCAAATATATTGCTGCTGTGCACATAAAGAACAAAATATACAAAATCTGACTGAGAATGTAATTCCTGTTAAATTGTATTATCATTTTATTTAAAATTTTGCACCTCTTAATCTTTAGCAGATTTACTATTCATAACTCACTGACCCGTCCTTTTGTCTTTATTAAGAGCAAACTAAGACATTCCTTTCTTATCTTTCTGGCATCTTGATACAGTGAAACATTTTAAACTTTTAAAAGTTTTACAATGTGTTATATGATAGTTCCCACATAGAATTGCCCATGTCTTATCTTTAAAAGAGTTTAGAAAACTCTGTATATTTAGCAGATATACAAATGAACTCACAGACAAGCTCAGAATAGATCTGCAGATTCCTTAGTCTGCGGTTTTCAATAATACAAGGCAAGGATTTTAGGGGGAGTAGGCATTTACTAGACCAATGGTGTTAGAAATAACAGATATACTTAGAAACACAGAACCTGGCTGAAATGCAGGCAGCAAATTTCAAATTAATTGCAGACAGAATTTAACTTTTCTGAATTAATTATGTTGTTCAGACTATTTGAGTAAAGGAGGATGTCAGCTACAGGAAAACTTATGAAGTTTGTAGTTCTTAAAGAACCAAGAGACATATTAGGGAACCCAGTTCTCTGAAGGATTGTAGTTCAGAGTTGGGGTTTTTTGTGGGTTTGTTTTTTGTTTTGTTTTTTTTTTTTTTATTTGAATGTAGTGGAAATAGAATGTTGAACATTCTATTCTATTCTATTCTATTCTATTCTATTCTATTCTATTCTATTCTATTCTATTCTATTCTATTCTATTCATTACATTGAACAGCTTCTGTCCTAATATTCCTCCAACATCCCCTTCTCAAAACAGGTAGTTAAAGAAACCTTTCTAATATATTCAGGACACCAAAATATCAGGTGTAAGGGGGAAGAAGAAGTTTGGAAAGAAATACAGGTGAATACAGAGATGAGTTGTTCTCCACTTGATCCTCAGCATGCAACAACCTGTGCAATTCAAACTGCAGTACATTGTAATGTGCATTTGTGTGAGTGATATTCTCTTGTTTGGGCTCATTCTGAGAAGAGCATGTTGGTGTGGCTTAACTACATCTGATTTGCAGGTGCCAGTTCTAGGAAACGGAATTCCTAACACTGAGTCAAGACTGTATTCCATATAGAATAAATTGAGAAAGACAGCCTCCTTGAGAAGGTGTGGATAACATTAGCCTACATGAGTATGAGGGACACAGCCAAAGGAGAGTGCTCAAACTTCTGACCCTCACATATCTCCTGCTCTTTAATATGGATTTGGATGTTGAAACTGCTGTTCTAAAGCATTATATTTGTTCTTTTGATGTGAATAGTTGTCCTGTTCCTCATATGACAGGTGACAGTAGTACTACCACCATTCAGTAGTATTCTGATGCTTATGGTATGCAGCCAAGGTCCCACCTTAACTTCAGGTGATTTGCATCCTTATCTTCTCCAGAAAATGAAACCATTTAGTGACTGTTTTGCTGAAGGTGCACCACTGGACTGCCAAGAACACAAATTGTAGAACCTAAAGGATTAAAATAAAGGTGGAGAGACACTGGAATATGTTGCCTAGAGAAGTTGTGGATGTCCTGTCCCTGGAATCGTACAAGACCAGGTTGGATGAGAAATTGAGCAACCCAGAAGATGTCCCTGCCCATGGCAGGGGGTTTAGAACTAGATTATTTTAAAGATTCTTTCCAATCCAGACAATACTGTGATTGTACAAGTGCTGTGTACATAAGATCAAGAACATGCTTGCATTTTTTATATATATGCTTTATATGCATAGAAAGAATAAAGAACAAAATCTTGATAGCAAAGACTAAAACGGATAATTTGTTATTAGACTATGCTGATAGATTTTGCTAGAGAAATATTTTTTAAATCAGTGTTCTGATGCTAATTATTTCTTCACTGAACTTGACAAATATAACCATCAATATTTTCACTTCATGAAGAGCTGTGTTATAACAAATCACAAGAATCACTGACTACACTCCACTTAATTCCACTGACATGACTGAAATCAGAAAATGTGAGCTTGTTTCAGACAAAGATCTATTTACTTTCAGATTATTAATATCTTTTGGCTTGTGACTGTCTGTGCTAATTTAATGGATAACAGTTTTGTTTAATTAAAGTTTTGTAAAGATTCGAATAAAAAATGAGTAACTACATCAATTTGTAATACATTAAGATAAAAATATCTATAGTGTTCAGAACCAAATCTGGCAATAAATTGTTAGGCTTTGACTGAAGAATTCAGTGTTTGGCTTCTTAGCACATCTCTCATCCAGGCTCGTACAAAGTCCTCAAAATATGCAGAATGATATATGGTGTTCTGTTTAATCACTGAGTGTATGAATCGATGGGAGATTTTTAGATGGGAAAAGGGGCTCTGAAGTGTATTTTAATCGTCTATACTCCTTTACTCATGTTTAAGCAAACACAGACGAGCCCAACATTGTATATTCTCTTAGTGAAAGAGTATTATAATCAAGCTGATATTCTTCTCATTTATATAAGCATGGGCGCTTTTTTTCCTGTTTTGGAATCTTCTTGACTAACATAACCCATCTGTGACAGCTGCTGTTGATAAAAGCTTTTTAAAAGCTGCTCTACTTGAAAACATCATGTTCTGTTTTAGGGGATCTTTTCTTCCTTTCACAACACAAAAAATTATTAGAAATGATTGATTGGCTTTTTAATCTGATATTTCCAGTATCTAAGTGATTAGGTTCAT
>VXBQ01017623.1:931246-969300 GCA_013400175.1 Phainopepla nitens
GGCAATTCTAGTAAGAAGGATCAATCAAACTGAGGATTTTTTTCAGCAGTTGATTGGAAATTTTTATCAGGCAAGTAATAGACAATTAATTGAGAAAAAAAAGCAACACAGTTCAATAAAATTTTGTCAAGGAGACACAGTAATAAAATGTTATATGTTAGGAAACAGAGAAAAATGCACATTGTGATTAAGACTTGTAAAAAAAATCTGATTATATTTTATACCAATGCAAACTATATAGTATTTTCTATATTTAGGTTTTATTAAATCATAAATAAAATGACATATTTAAAATAGACACTAAAAGGGTGGAAATGCTTTTTGGTCTGGAAATTCCTAAATTATGAGTATCTGAATAAACTATTAGATTACTATTCTTTTATGTATGAAGAAGATCTGGATTTTTCATTTTAAAGGAAATTTAATAAATAAATAAATAAGATAAAACAGAAACCTGATATAACAGCCCTTTGATCTCCCACTGAACCAGACAAAGTTTCTTCCACTTGAACAAATGTAGTAACTTGATATCATGCTTGGATGGGTCTCCTTCTTTGTTGGTTGTCACTGGAAGGGGTAGGTCACATTGTTAGCATTTGCTGATAGTGGCATGATAGCGGGGACAAGTGTTGGGCTCTGCATGGAGAAGAGCTGCCTTTGGTGAGTAGGGACTGCTTGCTGAGATGTACCCCTTCTGGTCCTTCTGAGCTGCTTTGATTTTGACCTCTTCACCAATCAGTCTGAAAATATGATTCCTGAATATCGGAGTTTTGCTATAAATACCCTTATTTTTTTCTTCTGTGAAAAATCTTTCTCCTGGAGGGATTTGCATACCACATCAGTGTGCTTTTCTGGTCAGGGAAGTTGCTAATCTGATGCTGAGAAACATCAAAGGAATGGCTACAGTGCACAGGCAGATTTGGTAGAGTAGTGAATTCACTACATCAGAGAGAAGCAGCTCAGTGCAGTAATTTTAGCATGTCACAAACCAAAATTTTTAGGTGCATATATATATTGCACATATTTGGGGACACTAGATTGAGTGCTATATAGTATGGATGCAGCCAAGTTATCAGGTGTCACAGCTAGGGGGTGGTTTCTGGCACTTTTAGCTCACTGAATGTTGGTCACAAGTGTAATGTGGAGCTATCAAATGCTGGGTGCATGGTGAGGCATGTCCTAAGGACTTGCAGCCACTTGAGTTCTGGCAGCAGTAGAATCTGGAGCCCTGTCGATCAAGGGACACTAGAGTGCAGCTTACAACCAGTTGATGTTTCTTCAGGTGGTTGTAGCAACAGCAAACAAAGCTGCAGCTACAGGGCAGGGTGCAATTTCTGATGTGTTCATTTAAATCTCAGCCAGATTTGAACACATTATCAATGAAAGAGTGTTCATCTAGATTAGCAACGACCAATATGCCAGCAACTGACCTGGCAGACACTCCTGCTACTGTGAAGGCATCAGTTCTTGCCAGAGAACTGTGCTTTTTAATGTGGCAAAAGTACTGCTTGTAAAGCGAAGTATTGGTGTCCTTAACTTTCAGGAAACTACTGGAGGGGCTTGCCTAATAACTTCAAATAAATATGCACATGCCTCTTACAAACTTCTAAATCGGAGGTTGGCTGTTGACTTGAAATATGTCGGATCAAATAGTTCAATTTTGGCAACTGGAAATTGGATTTTGTAGTGGAAAGTGCCAGGCAACTTTAAATAAACAGAGCTGCCAGCCCCACTGGTAATAAAAAATTGTGCCCACAAAAATGCACGCACACGCACTTCCTCAGAAACCTCATTTGTGCCCATGTGTCTGCTCCTGGATAGACTCAGCAGAGCTGGCCAGAGGCAGATGAGAAGAGAGTTACAAGAGCAAGAATAAACAATCTGGATTCAGACAGAAAATGAGGCTCCCACCTCTGCAGATGTTGCTTGTAGGTCCTGGTTGTGCAGCCTGTGTGAGTGACAAACTTGAGAGCTATGAGTACTTAGAATATCTTCCAGGTCATATGTGTGCAGACATGACACAGGGCAGCAGCAAAACTGGACATCAGTTCTGCTAATAATGAGAGTGGCACCATTCCTTTCTCATCAGCACTAAATCAACCCGTCTGTAACATTCCCTGACTCAGCAAATAGCTATCAAACAGGACAAGGTCCTCACGAAGACAGGAGTAAAGAGACACACAGAGTACTGCATTGCACTCCTTGACATCATTCCCATTAGGCTAGTTGCCATTAGGAGTGGATAGAAATGTGAGCTGTACTTCTTGAAGGGTGGGTGGCCTATTTAATGCCCAGACTAGTGTGTGGTTATTAATGTACCTCTAAAAACAGAGGAAAACCGCTAAAGCTGCATGTTGAGGTAGTTTAGGGGAACTCCCATAGACTGACAGCTTCAGGGAATGCTCTCAAATAAACACAGGTCCCTAAGAAACAAACCAAATGGTAATATATTATGAAAATTAAACCCACATTATTAAAATAAGGACTTTATGAAAGTACTTGGACTATTTTTCAGGTTTCTTGGCTCACACTTTCCTCCCTGCTGTTCCAGACTTTCCCACAAGCATTGTCACAGCTATAAGATTCGACAGCCCTTCATCTACTTTTGAGGTTCTTACAACTTTTTTTCCCCCCCATTAAAAACTGCACATAGACTCTTTACTAGTGCCAGTTTTGTTTTCTTTTACTTAAAAAAAAAAAATCTTATAATGGGAAAACTTCTTTCTTTAAATGAGAAGTCACAGTAAAAACCCACTAACATAGAAAGAGAAAATACAAAATATATTCTTCTGCTTCTATTTTGCATACATTTTTTTCCTGGCTTGCACTTATATTGCTTATTGAATTTCTCTTTTTGCAGTGATGGGCTCACCTTTCTCTCCATGATGCTTTTCAATCTCATCACTGATAGCTATTGGGGGGGGGGGAGGGAGAAANTGGGGGGGGGGGAAGGAGAAAAGAAAAATCAAATTTAAACAGTAGTCAGATCCATGACTCAGAAAACAATTGTTCTCTGCTTTGGGCAATGGGGGATTAAGAAGTAGCTAAGTATTTGTTTGGGCAGTCTGAGAAATGTGTAGGCTCTACATGTTGGAACCAATAATCCATTTACTAGTACTTCTACTATATCATGGTTGCTCTGCAAATAGCTAAACAACAAATAGTATGGGGATATAATTTCAAATTTCTTCTTACAATCTGTAAATAGTATGAGGAACTGTTCTAATGCTTTGTTACTTTGATAAATGGGCTAAAAAAGGAAAAAGATTGTAATGCTATAAACAGTCAAGTTGCAATTGGTAGTGCATTTTAATATCAGGAGGCAGAGTCACAAAGAGGTATTTGCACACATTGTGTTCTAATTATATAACAGGATATCTTTTTTTTTTCTTTTTTATCTTCCAGGGTCATGACACAGTTAACTTTTTTGTCCCTCTGTAAAATAAACTATGGATAGGCAATGTTCCCTGGTCTCCTGAAGACATTTAAACCAGCAGTGAACATCTAAACAATACTCAGGACATTGTTCTTCTAAGAGTAACAGCTGTTGTCACATCATATCTTTCCAGAAAAGAGTGAAGACATTATATTCAAAGAGATCATATCCAAACATGAAGTATAACTTTGTATGACTAAATGTGTTAACACTTTAACATAATTAAAAGTGCTAGAAGAACATTTTAGCAGTAGTTTACAGTGGTAAGAAGGCGCGGGTTTTTTTTACCCTGAAAAGTTCAGTTTCAGTCATCTAAAACTATACATAAATCCTACTGAACATATACAATAGCTTCAATTGGTTTTCTTAAAGCCGAATTTTTCACAAAATATCTGGTGTGAAGAACCTTTCTCTGTTCTTTTTATCCAGTAGTTCAGGGGTTAAAGCACTAATCTAGGCAGTAGCCAATGAATTTTCTGGGTTAAAGGCTTTTAAGCCTTACCTTTAAAGAAGGGCTTGAAAATTAGAAACCTTGTGGGAGCAAGTGGGTAGACTCAGCTTCTTCTGTTGAAGCATGGCTGTTTTATACACTAGATCAGGGACTGAAACCCTAGCAATGAATAGTTGTGTAACTTAACTAGAACCAGAATTTATATTGCTGAGTCAGGAACATAAATCAGCCCTGTCCTATGCATGAATAGGTCTGGCTCCTTAGCCTCCTCCCTCTTGCAGACTAGTCATAAGACTGATATTGATACTGTCCTGCAGAAAAAAAAGCTCATTAGTTTAGACTTGATTGCTCATTCTTATTTGTTGTGATCATGCCTTATCTTCCAGTTTGGAAACCACTGGTCTAAGGTTTACAGCATTCATCTGGAGGAGGATGACCAAAACTTAAATTTCTATGGTGGTAGAAGACAGGATAGTGCTGGAGGCTCAACCCTAGCTTGCTTGGAGTTTTCTTCCTCTGTTTATTTCAAATCATCTCACCAGGCACACTTCTTGAAGTTTAACACTATTCATTCTTTCTTCCCAGATAAATTGCATCTTCAAGACCTTAGATAATTCACTTTCCTTTCCTTTCTTATTTGAAATACATTTTTTTCTGAAGTATGAGACACAAAACTGGGCACAGCAAGACTTGATCAGAATAGGATTATTTAATGAGCCCTTCAGTCTGTTAATCTCACATTACAAAGACCTTTCTTTATACTTCAGAGACTCCTGAAAAATTCTTGCTCTATACATGAGTTGAGTCCATCTTTCTGAGGCTTCAGAACCTGCTCCCCGCTCCTGCCACAGCTCCCAGCAAATGCTGCGGGGGTTAATGATTAATTAAACCCAGCTGGCTTTTTCCTATATCTAATAATTCATCCTGTCACAACAACCATGGAATTAAAACAAAACTAAACAGTCATTAAGAACCCAGGTTATCCTATGTAATGGCCACTAAGAAGTAAGCTGTCCTTAGACCAGTGACTAATCCAGCCAGTTTTTAGACCTAACACAGCATCAAATTTCTGTATTAGCTCAACATAATATATCCAGGAAGTCATCACCCATATATTTGGGGTGTGAGTAGCAGGCTGTGCAGATAATTGCTTTTTCTATATTACCACAGAAACAGAATATACAGTGCAATTCTTATTTCCTCTCTCACTAATCAAAGTAACATTAACTAATTGTTTCTGAGATGTTTTAGGAGTTTATACAGGAGTTCACAAAGAGTGGCAGTGAAAACCATCATACTGCATTCAACTGGAAGAGGTCTGAAACATTTCAAAAGAGAAGAAGATAAGAGGGCTTGAGTAGGACATGTTTTAATCAAATATCCAAACTACCATGTTGCATCTTACTTATGGGTGCACTGACAGTGGCAAGAGAATTATGAACAGCACCTTAGACTGGCTGTGGGCAAAACCATAGGATTTAAATCATTTGGAAATTTCTCATTACCAAATTTTGTCTCAATTTTTCCCTTGACAGGAACAAGTGAAAAAGTGAAAAAGTTAAAAATTTTAAAAACGCAAGTCAAATTTGCAACTATTTTATAAATCACCTCAAATTGTATTTTAGAAAAGGAAATGAAGGGGTAAAGGTAATAGTTATGGGAAGAAAAAAAATCATCCAGCTCCAGTAGTTAGACAGTGTAAGCAGAGTACACATCTGAGCCTCTATTCACAGCAAAACACTGGGGGAAAAAAGCCTGCAAATTTATCATGACAGTATAATAAAAATTTAGACAATATAAACCACTTTAAACTGCTATAAATAGTAACTTTTACTTAAACTCACATGCGAATGAATTTTTCTTAGAATGGACGGCAAGAGATTAAAGATGTTCTGCCAAAGAAACAGGATTAAAAGATAGAGTTCAAATGTATATTTAGGGCTGGGAAAGATGAGGGATGGTAGTGATTATTTTAGAGCTCCACCAAGCACCTTTGTCCAATTATCCAAATGCTTTCTGTTTCAGAACAGCTTGGAGGAGTCCAGAGTTGCTGGCTGGCCTATGGAACAGATGTAAGAACTGTTGCTGGAGGTTGTTAATCTTATTGTCTTTAAACTTGGTATTCTGTAGAGTGAGAGAAAAATACTACCACTTATTCCAAAAGGTACAAGGACTGCATAAACAAATCAAGACTTTGCTTCATAAGAATTTTGAAAATGTATTCTTTCACTTTACATTTTTTTCTTTCTCTCACCTAGACCCCAAGCTTGAGATTCCTCTTTCAGAAAAAAAGTTTGGGTTGTCTCCCTAAGGGGCCCATTTCCGTGATTGCTTCAACAGTCTCACTCTGATGTCTATTTTTCTTGAATTCCCTAAAACCCTGCACATGACAGTTTAAATGATCTACAATGTTTTGGTTAATGTGAAGGAATCTTCATAATTATTGTTTTAGCAAATACGTTTTTATAAAACTGATCATCTTAGAATCAAAAATATTAGATTGTATAAGAAAACTCCATCTGAAGGTTGCTGGTAACATCAGAAGGTTCTCATGGAAAAGATTTAAATGATTACTAAGATCAAAAACCAATAATAATAATAATAGTAGTAGTAGTAGAGGTAATAGGTTTTCCCTCTCCTTTTCAGTATACTGTGAGAAAAACTATCAGAATAAAATGTTGGTAGGCCATGCTCTGACTTTCTTGTTGCTAGAAGATGGTGGTTAATTGTGTACCCAAGAATCCTCAGATAGTTCCAGAATCTTGTTGCATTTTTTTAATTACTTCAGCTTCAAAGTACAAAACCCACCCCAGGGGATTTCTCTTCAGCACTGGAATAATTAACACAGTGGTAGCTGTACCACTAGAGTAGTTATTATCAACATAATGAGCCGGCCCAGTGTTTGCTTTAACAAACAAAAGGTTTGGGTCAATATAAAATGATTAGCTAGGCCCTTTTATTTAACACTTTTCACTTAGTTAAATCTTTAAATTAAAATCTTTTCAAATGCAGAAATAAGCTTTAGCTTTAAAAACAAAAAGATTTTCCTCTTTTGTCTCTATGCTCTGAATTAATTGACATGTGCTTGTGGTTTCAGTCCTCATGAAACACCTGTTTTGTATGAGTTTACAAGGTCAAAATGTTTCAGCAGATGTCCTTAAACACAGTAAGCAAGTCACCACTTTGTCTTCTTTTTGATAACCTGAGCGGATTGAGGGGGTTTAGACATTTTCTCCAGCTCTCAAATCATGTTGCAGCGTCTGCAGTTTCTCAACATCCTATGCAAAATGCAAACACCAGAGATGAGGATGATGTTTTTTTAGTATCCATCTCATAGATGAAGTTGGAAGTTAAAAATCGGCTCCCCAGAGAGTCAGGAGAACAGGATAGGAAAAATAATGTTGATGAAAATTCAAGGTATCAAAAGATACTATAAACATAGTGGAACTACTCTTCCTTTTCAGCTGAGGATGAGTATAGATGGTAGGAAGATTATGGTTGTGTCTGTGGGCAGTGAAGCAAGTTTTCTGTGAATGTTCAGAGCATCCTGCACATGTCTTTGGAGGCAGTATGAAGACTTGTATCTTTTAAACATCACTAATACAGTGCTGATTTCAGAAAGGTGGTTTCAGAAGCAAACTGATACTGAATAAGGAAGGAGCAGTTTCTCCAAGGATTGTGATGGTGCACTTCTCAAGTCTCCCTGAGGAATGAAGGTAAAGATACAGAAAGGTGAAACTGTCCATTCTATTTGATCAAACATATCTACTTCAATCTCTGCATCCCTGTGGATTAGCTTCAACACAAAGCATGTGCTGCCTTGAGGGCTCAGTGTGTGCTTACTGGTATTTACGTAATGGAAATGAAGGAGATGGCCTGGAAATCAGCACAGTCTGAAGCTGCCTACAGGGGAAGGGGGAAGGGTGTAGTCTTCAGGCACACAGTCTTTTGACAAGCCTACCATTAGTCCTATCTCCTGTGGCTCCTTTGGAGAACAGCTGTGGTGCAGGCGTGAAAGAAAAAGCAGAGTCTACCACGAGAAACAGCTCAGCATTAGCAGTCAAAATTCTGCATCCCCGTAGTGCCACTACACTGATCTCGCAGACAAATACTTCCTTCTGCACAGGCAAGTAAACATGATTCTTACCACTGTTGTCAGCTTTATCTTGATGATGATGACGACTATTATGATTAGTGGTGGAGGTGGTTTTTTGCTAACTTTATTTCTATACCCCTTTCTTATTTTTTTCAGTATCCTCTTCTGTTACAAATGCCCAGAACACTCCATTAGATACACTAGAAAAGTTAATCTTCCTGGCATGCCTTGACAGATGAAAAACAGATTGTTAGAGGAATAAAAATGCAAATATAATTACAAATATATAGTTTCTTTATCATCATTCTTTTGGAGTCATATTGGAAATTGCATATTTGTTAAGAGTGGGGTCCTTAAATTCTTGGCTCATGATCCCACTACGGTGTCAACTGCCCGTGTCAAAGCCAGTTAAATCACCCAAATTCCTGGCTTTCATTCGCTGCAGCATTCCATCTGCGCCAGAAATGTCCACGAGAACGCTTCCATTCCAGGAGGGGTAAAACATCTCAGGCAGGACTAAAAGGAGCAATTCAATGAGCAGTGGCCACTAGAGTGGAAACCTAACCCCGTTAAAGGCCATGAAGTACAGTGAGGCCAGGATTTCACCCCAGCCTCTTTTTTCCTGCTTTAAGTGTGTGATTTGGCAGGGGAAAAGTTCAGCTGAAGGCACACAGCTAGGCTATACATACAACAAAGGGGAAGGGGGGGGGGAAAGAGGGACACAAAGGATTACTTTAAAGTTAGACATCAGCTCCTTTAGATTTACACAATGAAGGAAAGCACATAGGTTTCAATAGGATAAAAGCAGACTTTATTTTGTAAAGAGATCTGAGGATGAAACAAAGGACTGTAATTGTACCTCCTATCTGAAAATCTGAGGTGGTGAAGGAAAAGAAAGTGGGTGGATGCTTAACAAGAATAGCTTGAAGCCATGCTTTGTTAAGGGAGTAAAATTAGCTTGCTGAGAACCTTTATTTTCCACATAACTTTTAACAGGAGCATTATTTTACATATCTCTATGGTAGAGAGCCCATTTGCAAATTTGCAACAAGTAACCACTGAACTTCAGCTAATTTTTCTCCGTTTGCTGTTTCATCTGCTTAATTAATGACAATACATCTGAGGTGGATTGCTAGCACTTCTATAGCCGAAAGTTTGTCAACGTTTCCATTCTAGGCACCTCAGGTTTTCACACTGGCTTAATTTCACCCTATGAAATCAAATCTGGAAAAGGTTTAGAGGTAAAAGTATTATTTGGTTTTCAAAAAAAAAAGCGTCATTCATATAGCTCTGTTTGAAATGTTGGATGAACCAACTAATATTAGAATAGCAGAGGATTCAATTCACAGTCCTTTTTGTTTGCTGGTTTTTAAAAACATGAAAAGCCACAGATGGGTCAGACCAGGTATTTGTCCAAGCTCAGCATCTGCCTGCTTAGAGAAAAGTGATCCCTCTGCCCTCCTGCCATGCCTTCCAGCTACTGTCATAGCATTGTCTTACATGTTCATCATAGAAATGAGTTGTGGGATTTCTCTTTTTTTTTTACACTTGCATCTTAGCAGATGTATACTGTACTTGACATCATAAAACCTGCTTCTAAGTACAGTTATATTATTGTCAATTCATTCTGCCATGTCTACAAAACATCTGCGGACGGGCGTGTGGGAATGTTCTTTTACTCGTGAACATTTCAGTTTCCCTGGTGCTTAACACCAAGGAAGTGGTGAGACCTGTCAGAGCTGCCATCCAAAACCAGAATTCACGATTCTGTTTTAAAAATCTGGCAACTTCTCTCGTTTTCTTTTCTAACCTTTTTTGCAATCTTCCAAATGCAAGATGCAGGCTATCCCTGTCATCCATTTGAAAACCTGATCATTTTTTGGCTGGAAGTCCCCTCTACAACTCCACTTTCAAATTCAGAAATAGGAATTTTCCACTCATTTTTTAGGACTTTTCTACTTTGTGAAGTGAATTTCATTATGACTTATGTCATGGCAGGTGTTCATCTCCCCTCACCTTCTTAATGCAGGAAGCATATGGGGCATTACCCACAATAATAACCCCACTGAATGTGTCTACCAGCAACGATGACTGGAAAGCCAACTGGCCAGCCTGGAGTTCCCTTTCAGAAGGGAAATTCCGTGGGACTTATGGGGCTTGTATAATAATAGCCTTATTCTAGAATATTTTCCTATATGAACTCCATGTTCAGGTTATGGACTTGGGAAAACCTTTTTTTAAATAAAGAAGTAAATGTTTCAGAATAGCAATTCAAGAATACATCAATTCAGATTTAATTTCAAATTGTCATGTTTTGGGGATTATAGATTCAGACCCTTGATTTTATCAGACTGTATTTTTCACACATTTCATTCTTTTTTAAGTGTTTTATTTCATTTGAATTTATTTAGCAGATCCCTCTTTGGAGCAGGAAATCCCAACATTATTAGATTCAAGGACTCAAAGAAAGGAAGGTAGAAAAAACATGTTACTTGGAAAAATCTGTTGATTAATACTGAAGGGCTCTAAAACCAATTTAAAATTAAGATTAATCGGAATCCATATAATATATGGAAAATCATTCTAAAATTGAAACTTGAGAAACAGTATTTTAATCTTGAAAAGTTTTATTTCTTCTGCTACACCAAAGTAAATGTGTATTTGCACTCTGAATTATACACATGATTCATCCTCCAAATAATTTTTTTAGAGTATTCATTAACTGTACAGGAATACTTTTCAAACATTTTGTACAAGCATTTTTTTTGCAATACAAGAGTCACACTATAAAAATGCAATAATATAGACAAATGTTAGGGGGTTTACAGTTCTTCATTATTTCTTGGAATATTTCCAAAGAATTTTTTTTCCTTTCTAATTTCCCTTTCTAATTTAACACATCAGTCAGTCTTTCTTTCCTTCTTCTGTGGTTTTAGCCAAACTGTGCTGCCCAGTCCGGAGTGTGTAGTGTTGGGGGACAGACTGGGACAAGGCAATCCATTTCCCTGGTAGTGGGAAATACAGGACTTCCACTGCTCAGTGGAAGTGCTATTCTAAAGTAAGTTTCTTGTTGGGCCAGACAATGCCCCTACACTACACAGCACAGGGTGAAGATTGACCCAAATGTATAGATTTCGCAATGTTTTCCACAAAATTTTTTGGTACCCCCTGTCTACATATTCTCCTATTCTCCTTCTAGCCAAAAATTATTTGCCAAGCAATCACTGAGATAACATGAGAAAAACAGATCATGAAAACTATTATTTGTTTTCTCTTTTCACAAGTACGACAAAAGATAAAAGTACAAAAAGGGCAGAGAATAAAGGTGCATAAAAAGTAAATTATTAAATTTAAAATAAATATTAAGAGCTACTCAAAAGTATTTATTAATGCAGCTGAGAGTCTTATGGTCAGAGGCTGTGAGTTGGGGTAAATATGACTTCCTACTGCTACCATGCTCCTGTAAAAGGGAATGCTGCAGCACCAGACAACCCTCTGCAATGGGACTGAATTTATAGCAATAAACTTGTGCAGGGGTTTGCTGATATAATGCTGCCTAAACATCTTTCTAGTGCTAAATCCTTTGTTTTCAACCATGTATAAGTTTCCTCCCATTATATGTGCTCAGGTGTTGTAACAAAGCTTTAAGCACTACACTGGAGGCGGGTTGAAAATACTTCTATTTTTTCAAGTCTTTGGAAAATGGTCTTAAACCTCTGTGACACATACTGATCATTTGGAGACAAAACCCTTTAAAAATAAGGAGTTCAAGGACCCTTGTATGTGGAGAGGAAGAAGTTAAAAAAAAAATGCAATATAGGACCTTCAACTGCACTTCTGGATAATCCATGCTCTACTTAAGTGTGCAAGTAGTGCCCTGATCTGGAAGCAGAACTTCCTTCTTTTGCCTTTTCCTGTTATGAAGAGTTCCCAACAACCAGACTACAAGACCAGGAAAGGAGAAGACTCCCGGTGCTGTATTTGAGTGTAGTGAATAGGTGTAGCCACAAAGACTAAATGGAATCTCGATGCTAATACTTAAGCTTTTTTCAGATTTCAAATTTCACTTCTACAAATGGTTTAGTTATTGCTTCATCGTAAGAGTTCAGTAACACATATCAAGTATTTACAGGGAAAATGTGATAGAAATTTGTTTAATCTGCTTTAAATATGAAACAGGTACAGATACAATAAAGTAGTAACAATTGAATGAACAGTAGGTTTCGGAAAGCACCATGAATAGTACAGTGTGGCTATAAGGATTCCTCTTGACAGACTCTGCTATCACACAGATCAATACCTCTGTGTGAATGGTCATTATATTGCATTTTAAACTAAGGGATTTTTATCACCTGAACTTTTCTGGACTTACTTAATGCAATATTAAGCAGATTATAAATTCACCACATGGTTTCCACCATTTTTAACATTTGGTGGTCATATTTCAGGCATGCAGAACAGACAAATCAGGTTATGATCAGGATCAAAGGTTTTGTGACAATAAGGAGGAAAACATAGATTGTTCACAGAAGCTAGAAACTAAGATGGTTTACTAGTTAAACACCACAGCATTAAAACTTGTGTTAGGACTCAAAAATGGCAGCATATATACTTGATGGGAAGTGGTCACAGCACCAAGCATGTCACCGTTCAAGGAGCATCTGGATGAAGTTCCTACTCATAAGGTTTAGCTTTAGGTAGTCCTGCATGGAGTCGGGACATTGACTTGATGGTCCTTACAGGTCCCTTCCAACTTGAGAGATTCTTTGACAATACCAACGCACTTTTGATATAAACTGCTGCAGAAGTGTTTGGTAAGGCCCAAATTGTATTGTAAGCAGCTGTCAAATTATCATACTGTCAGTCACCTGACATGATTGGTCCAACCACTGTTTCTAATCCAATTACAAATACTGGTGAAATAAATATGCAGTGCAGAAGATGTTCCTGCAAGTCAAAGAATCACAGAATGGGTCAGGTTAGAAGGGACCACAATGAGTCCAACTTCCCTGCTCAAGAAGGGCCATCCTAGACCACATTGCAGGGAATTGCATCCAGATGGTTCTGGAGTATCTCCAGTGAGGGAAACTCTGCAACATCTCTGGTCAGTCTGTTCCCAGATGTCGTCACTGTGGTCACTTCCTCAGATTCAGGTGGAATTTCCTGTGCATCAGTTTCTGCCTCTTCCCTCACTAAGACAACCCTGGAAACACCCTCTTGATACCCTCCCTTCGGATACTCATAGACATTGATAAGGTTCCACCTCAGATGTCTCTTCTTGAAGTGAACAGGTCCAGCTCCTTCAGCCTTTCTTCATAAGAAATAGTCCAGTCCCTTAATCATCTTCATAGCCCCCACTGGATGCACTCCAGGAGCTCTATGTCTCTCTTGTGCTGAGGATCCCAGAGCTGGGCACAGCACTCCAGATGGGCAGGATCATCTCCCCCAACCTGCTGGCAGTGCTATAGCTGATAGAGCTCATTGGCTTTCGTAGGAACAAGGGCACACTCTGGGTCATGGACAGCTTGTTGTCCAACAACTGGACAACAGCTGGATCCCCAGCTTATTTCGTGAAATGTGCAATGTTTTATGTCTCCTGGCATTCTCATCTGGATGTTTGGGCTTTACTACTCTAATTCTTGAGGATTAGAAATATACTGGTAGATATCCACCCTCCCTCAGATCCAGTCCCAAAGAACTCTTGCAGCAATGAGCTCCACCAGCTAACCATGAATGGTATGAAGAAACATTTTCATTTGTCACTTTTCTTTCCAGTTGCTGGCAGGAAATCACTGTTTTTCCTTCTTTATTTCAGCCAGCTGATCTTTCTCCTGAACAAGGTGATCCACCCAGCCCCAGCAGCTGTGATTTGCTGTGATTCACATGGAGAAGAATGTGGTGATAAATGGGAATTTTCAGGAGGCAGAAGTAGATCCACGGGTTTGGAGGGCTGATTACAGCATGCGCCATGGCTTTCTTTGCAGTCAAATTCTGCAGTAACCTGTAAAACTAGTTTGCATTTGGAACTGGATGAGTTAAGTGTCATTGAGGTATTTTTTTAAGTGTCACAGGTATTTTTAAAGTAATTGTCTGTATTCTTTTGATGAACTTTGCCTGAAGACTAATGACTGTAAACATTCCTGCAAAATAAGAGACCTCATTAGCAGATCTTCAGGGATTGTCTGGGAAAGAAAAAAAATGTAAAATCTGCAAGGCTTGAAGGAAACAGTGTTTTTCTTTTGTTTTTATTTTTTTTAAAATTTTTCTGGCACACTGAATATGATGATACTTTGGTTGCTTTTTCAGTTTATAACAGTATGTGTTTACCACACTTTCTTCAGTGACATTATGAAACAACTATGCTTTTGTGATACTAGGAAGTTATGAGGTTTGCAAGGCAAAATTTGGATTCTTCTAGTGACACTGTCTGTTTTGTTCTTATTTTTTTTAAGATCAAATTGTCCTCTAAGGAGTTTATTCACATTCTATATATTTGTTGAAAGTTGTTGTGAAATCTGGCTTAGTCAGTAGCATGACCTGATTCAGTTGCTCTCCCCATCTCTGGCCAACTAATGTTATTAGTCTTTATTAAGTGACATTAGTCTTTATTAAGTGACAGTGTTGTATTAACTTTTATGAGTTTCTACCACAAGATATAAAACATAGGTAAAATCATAGAGAATAGATTAATCCTGGAAAACATGACATACATGGCAAATGTTCATCCTGTACTTGAGAGGTTAATTATGCATACTTTCATTCCATATGCTTTTGTGTATAAAGTGTCCATTCTGTGAGCAAATTTTTTCCAAAATATTTTTGAAGGTTTTGCCCTTTTGTCGTTATGGAACATTTGAAGGAGACAAGTGTGGAGTCTCTTTTTTTTTTCTTCCAAGGAACAGACAGTGATACAAAACATTTTTTCTTCAGTCTTACTCAGGGAAATTTTAAAAACAGTGCTGACTGAGTAATAAGTGCAAAATCAAATGAGAACATTTAAAAGACATGCATTTAGAACATTCTGAAAATGAAAAAGAAATATATATAAAAAGAATAGGAAGTCACAGACAATATAAGACTTATTAATAGGGTTTTAAAAATTAATTGTTGGTAGTTATGTAGCCAAAACTTCTTCTATATCTACTAATCAGTGGGAGTATGGATAGCCTTTTCCCAAATTTTATTGCATTTACTGTAGTTTTGGTGTCATACTACGGCTGCTGTCAGCAAAGGCAGAAAGCACACACAGCTGTTTCACTCCCAGAGATACCATAGCAGCAGCATTCCACCTGATATGACCTAGCTTTGCTCGACAAGAATGATCTTTGCACACCCACAAACTCTGCTTTTGGTTTCACCGTGCTCCTTTCCCAGCAATCTGACACTGTGGAGTGCTGGCACCGTTGATATCTTTCAACATGGAAGCTCTTCATCACCGAGGTAAATAAGGAAGCTACAGTTTCAGCAGCTGAAGTTTGTAGCATGTCAGCTTTAAATTGTCTCAGTCCTGTAGTGACTGCTAATCTCCTCACCTTGAGCCTTACTGTACCTGCTGGTTTCTGCTTGGTGTATTTGAAAAAAAAACAGTGGTAGAGTCTCCTTGTCCAAGCCATACTTTTGCTGACTTTCTGTTGCAGACCCATTGATTTACCCCATCTTGAGGGTTTAAATGCACAGAAATGCTACATTTATCCACATTCTCAAGATACTAAAATATATGTTATATTTAGCCTATTTATTTTAAATGAAGAGTAACCCCTAGGAAGACTTGGTAGCCTGTCTTTCATTGGTTAGAGCTGATTTTCCCTCAATGAATTCAAAGTTCATTTGCTATTTTAAGGGAACCCAGTAAGATTTTATTCTGTGGGAGGGCGGTACAGTGGGGAAAGAGTGAGGTCTGGCTTGCAGCCAGAATTAGCTGGAGAATTTCTGGATTTTGGCTGCACTTGCTGTAATAGCAGATTAGTCTATGCTGAGAGATTTATCAGGGCCTGCACAAAATTAGAAAACCAAACCTGCTTATGGTGAAAACTTCTCTACCAACGTCAAAGCCTACTTAGGTATTCTCTGTGCAACCCACCACTGCCTGCTTCCCTCAGACATCTGATGACTGGATCATAGCAAAGCATCTGAGAAGTCATTTGTTTGGATCCCTTGGATGAGCTTTCATGAGCACATTGAAATGAAAACAAAGAGAGAAAGAACAGAAAAAGTCATTCCTTCTCTTCATTGTTTCTCCATAGCCTAGCAATTATTCAAGAGATAAATGACTGAATTTTAATATACATGTTTCCATTAATATTTGTGAATGAGCTACAATTATGAAACTGTTTTGCTGTCTCTGATTTTTTTGCCAAGCCTCTTCCAGGCGGACTATTTTTGTCATGGGAATTTGCCATAAATATTTTATGCTTAAGCATGAATTTAAGATCATTTATGCTGGATTTATATCAGTATATCTCATTTTAGCTCATGGTATTTTCTTTATTTAAAACAATACAAATCTCAGCAGCATCTGACTTAGTAAAGAGAATCATGGAGGTTCTATGGATAGTAAAAACAAAAAAGCTGTCTGCCTATGTCAATACTATTGAAAAATGTTTTGTGTCACAATAATGCATAAATATTAATTAAATCTTGGTTTGCTCTAAGAGATTTCAATCATCATTTCTGTAGTTTTTTTTCCACTTTTCTCACACAATTTGTATATTTGTGGTTTTTACTGAGTAACTTTTAAAAGAGTAAATGTATTTGCGTATATAAGTCAAATTTAGAAATGAGAAACATGAGAAAGCTATTTCATGGAAACGGCATCAGGAAATTGTGGAGGAATAAATATTGTATCTCATCTCTGACCATGAGGTCATACTACACCCAGTTATGAAAAGTCATATTTATAAGCTCCTACCTCTGTGGTTTTGGAGGAAGGGCAGGGTATTCTCAGTTTGCACACTGCAAATCACAAAACCAAGGGATTCACTCTTATGGGAAGAAATTTGTGAGTTATATCAGTCAAAAACTGGATACTGCTCCTAAAACCAGGTCACATTAAAATACATAAATAAATACATAAATAAACAGAAAGCTACACAGGGACAGGAGGAAGAAGTTATTTGCACTGTAGCAAGAAATCCTCAGATCAAGCAGCCTCTTTTCAAAGTGTGATTGTGGAATGTAGGAGCTACTCAAGATTCTGCTAACTGGGGGAAGATTCATGGCCAGTAGATTAATTTACTTTTCACCAATTATAACTTATCTTACATCAGACTGTTTGCAATTTCTCTGCCATCTACATGCATTAGCACCAGGTTAATGTGCAAACCATGTCCTAAATGATGTCCTGGATAAATCTCTCCTGCTAAATACCACAGTCCTTGTCCCTACTTCCCGACAATAACCTTTGATCTTCACATCAAAAAAAGAAAAAAAAAAAATTACTATCTTTGCCCAACCCAGGACAAGTAATTTCACTCCTAAATAACTGCACAGCTGGAGACAGATGTGTTCTCTCTGGGCAGACCCTGCAGGGTCTTCCACAAGGCTTTATATCATACTTGTCATTCGTTTATCAGGATCCAAATGTTGTGCACTGAAAATGTGTGTAAAACATTCTCAGAATTTCAAACAATAACAAATCAGAATGGGGGAGGGGGAGAAAAAGATGCAGGAAAAAATAGAAGTCTCCCAGCTGTGCAAACTTAAGTAGCTGGCTTAGCAGAAAATGCACTCCAATAGTTACATTTTTGCCATCTTCAGCAAAAGTTGATTCAAGGAATGTATTATCAAATTTTAAATTCAGTGCCAGTCTAATGAAAAAAATGTTTCAAATTTTCCTTTAACATGCACAAAGACATCCAGCCTCTAGTATTCTGTTCAGAGAAGTCTCGGAACTCTTTTTTCTCCCCCAATAAACAGGTATTTTCTGATGAAGACAAAGAACTCCTTATGTCTTTCCTTTCTTCAGTTAAAGATTTTTCTTTGAAGCATATGCATTAATGTTTGATTCTGGTTTTCGCTTCTATCATCATGTCTCTTTTAGGCACTCTGGGTTTTTTGTTCCTTAATCATATAAAAGATTATATCATTTTTGCTACATCAGGAAAAAGAGAACTAAATAAGAAATATAATTTAGGGAAATTATTTATTTAAAATAATTTTTGATGATACAATAAAAAGGAAAAATTTAAAGGAGAAAAAATAGAAAATATAAATTAAGGATATTTTAAACATCATCTTGTGAAATTCACGATCACAATCAATATGAATACTACAGTCAATTATATGACTACTGACATATAATTTATTCAAGACTAATGAACATATATAGTTGTATATCCTAAAAGGAATATAAAAACCTTTAAGCCAATTTAATGAGCGAATTGATATTAAACAAAATTTTAAGCAATGTTCTGAGATCAAATGTCATATGAATTTGATCCAATATGACATGTGCAACTCAAAATGAAAAAGGGACATAAAGTAAAGCAGTCTGGATAATTATTTTTTTTTCCTTTTGATTTAGTAATTGGTAGTAGTCAATCAGAAAATGTCACTCATGTCTAAATAAGGGAAGAGTTGCCCAATTTCACTATTTTTTTCCTGTTCTTTATAACTATTTACTTTGTTTTCAGTCTTCCTTGGTCTCTGCAGGACAAGGAAGAATTGGATTGCTGGATTGCTGCTCCTTTGCATAATGTAAGTTTTTCCACCTGACAGTGGCATCCCTCTCCGCTATTTTGAAATATCAGGGTGATATAAAGTGGGAATCATGGCTACTCTTTCTATACTCTGCTATTTGAGAAGTGTGGACAGATAAGTCTTTGGCTGAAACAAAGGTCTTATCCTTGGTGAATGTTCTTTTTCCTCCTGGCAGTGGTCTGTTGCCCTCTGCAGATCCATACTAATGAATAAAATCACTGAGGGCTCACCCTGTGACTCAAAGGACAAATAGTTTGGCAGCACCACAGAGTGAAGTCCACTGTGTACTTGTCTCCCATGCAGGGTGGCCTCACCCATCGTGCCTGGTGGCAGCAGTCCTCTAGCACAAACCATCCCTGAGCTGAGCCCATGAGAGTACTAGCTAGGATGAGCCAAAACTGTGTCCAGAGAAAAACCAGGAATTGTTGGCCAGCAGTTTGGAGATGGACAGCAGAAGAACACAGAAACAAGATGATCCCATTCCCCACCCCTGTTAAGCTAGAGCAGACAGTTACAGTGACTAAAATTGCCATTCTGCTTCATGAGATATATTTCAAGTGTATAGATGAGGCAAATGGACAAAATTTTTGTGAGAATTTTCAGATCTCATGTGCATGGTCTTACAATTTTTTAGAGATAAACAATTCTCAAACACCACAGTGACAAGGAAAATGTGATTTACCTGGTAATCATAGAACAGAACTAAAGCTAGTGATGCAAGACAAGGAGAAAAAGCTCCCATACTTTTAAGCTGATTACTGAAATACAGTCATGGAAGCAATGCCTTTACTTTCTACAGTGAAATCTCCTAAAATAGTGAGCTGAGTCTGATGAAAATTAGATCAGCTACTATGTGAGGGTCTCACATTACATTTGCCAGAGAAATGCAATAAACTTTCTTGGTCTACATCTCTTTAACGTGTCTGTGAATGGGAGGCTTCACAATGACCGCAGGGTTCAGAGTCCAGATTACATATCCTGAAGCAAGCAGGGAGTATCACATTCTCTATAAAACATTTTTCAGCTAATATGGCAGGCTATGATACTTTCAAAAGTTTCTAAGGGACATAAAGGTGTAAGTTCCCTTTCCAGCCAGGACCCTGGTCTGTATATAGGGTATAGTCACCAAAAAAGCCTAAGCACCATGACCCCAAGGGTTTGCATATCTCACTATCTCCAAGAGTAATCAGCAAGACAGAAGTTGCTGTCTCTGAACAAAAATTGAGATCAGAACTGACTAAGCTAAGGTGCAGATACTGCTAAGCAATTTTTGAAGATTTGCCAGAAAAGAAGGCCCTGTGTAATTGGAATTCATGCCATGAATTCCTTTGTGAACTAATATATTTGCAGTCCAAGGCAAAAAAAAAAAAAAAAAAAAAAAAAAGTGTGGTATTGCTGGTAAAAAGTAGTCATGCCAGTTCCAGTGTTTCCTTTCACCCAAAAAGCTGAGCTTTAGTGAGGAAGATACAGTAATGTGGGCTCGGAGCAGCTTGAGGAGATTACAGCCCACATATCCCATGTCAGTTCTTCAGCCACGAAGGTAATGATCCTCATCATCATAAACATATTTTCTCTCCTACACAAAGATTTAAATATGCTACTGAAAGAAGAACAATTCTGTCAGACAATACAAAGACCATTTTATCCCAAAATATCCTTCAGAAGATAAAGTCAACTTGTAATCTCTAACTAAGGCACATATGGCTGAGAATGGCAAGTTGTGTGGCACATACTGGGGAAAGTGGAGAGCATGGAGGAGCTGCAGGAATAGTCCATGGGTGGAAGGTGACACTGGCTGCCCAGATTCACAGAGGATGGAGTAAGTTGGGCTGATGCTCAGCTAGGTTCCAGGAAGGTCTGGCAGTGTCTGCTTCAGTTCTTGAGTCACCTGCTACCACAGAGAAAATGTGAGATGCACAGTAGCCCATGTGATAGGGTTCAGAGGATTTGGCCTCCAAATGAGAGCCCAGCTTAAACTACTCATGGCAAATAAAGCAGATGGGAAAATGAATGTGCAAATCTCCCATGGTTTAAGTGACTGGAAACAACCTTCACAACCACAGGGGTGAAGAAAACATCTTCATTCTTGCTTTTTCCATGTGGTATAATCCAGAATTTGTCGATGGTGGGTTTCTACAGCAGGCTGAGCCAGATGCTTCTGCCCACCCTTTGCTCCCACCCTTCCTACTCAGGATATAGATATATTTATACTCACCTGAGCATTTGGCTGATATTGTGTTGATCCTGGTCAGCATGCTGAGGGAAAAAACACCTTTTTTCATATCCAACATTTTCTGGTGGATTTGCATGCTGAAACGATTCAGCACAGAGAAGGCCAAACAAACTCCAAAAGGGGGAGGTCAGGACCCTGGCTAAGGGTGGGACCTTGGAAAAGTTAAGACAGGTTGTGATTGCACACCAGCACATTGAGCCAGCAAAGAAACAGGTAGGGAATGCCTGCTGTAAACATTAAGGCATCAGGCTACTCAGCAAGTGTAGCCAGTATTAAAGTGCCTCTCAGGGGGAGGCATTAAAGCATTTTATGGAACTTTACCAGAAGAAATTAGACTTCAGGCAACTTAAAGATTCAGTGATGCCTATATTAATGTTTATCTGAATTTATGTTTGGGTGATAGTTTTTGCAGCATTTAAATAACATTTGGTCTTCTATATCAATCTGAGGTTTCTAACTCATGATATCAAAGGTGCTTTTAGAAAAGTTATGGAAATCTTTAATTACCCTGGATATCTTTGAGAATGTTAGTCATTCTATTTCCAAACCATTCAAGGCTGACTGTAAAGGCTGTAATAATTTCTATGGTGTGCAAGAGACTCCTGATTCCAAGTGCCATATATTACTAAGCACCATGATATCTAGTACTTAGCTAGAGCCTTTTTGAAAGACAGATTGTAATTGAGTGTCATAAATTCTGTTTTCTGATAACTGTTATTACTATACTGCTAGAATAAGTGGCTGAATAATAAATGTCTATGATTAATTTTTAATTATATAACCTGCAGTGCTTACTTTATTAACTTTGCCTTAGACAATCTTGTTTCTCAGTTCTTAAGAAAGACATAAAAAACCCAATCCATAATGTCTTCTTCTCCATAGGCACTGTTATCCAAGCCATGATTAGATTTCTCTCACTTTCTGAGTGAAGCCCTAAGGAGCATGCAGCAAAGCCAACAGTCTGCCATGGTCATACTCATTCATCAGACCTTTGTGAAGAATTCTGAAATGCAATTATAGCAGTTGTAAGCAAAAAGGACAATAGAAGATCACATCTTTATGCATTTTCATGCACTGTATTTTATCATTAATAATATCTTTCTGTGAATGTCTGATTTCTGAGAAATGAGAAAAAAACCCTAAATATCAGTACAAAAACATAAGAGGAAGGCTAAATTCTCAAACTCTATTTCAACAGAATTAAAACATAAAATTTCATGGCAACCAAGAGGAAAAAGAGTTTATACTGGCCTTCTAATCAAATTTCCTATTACCTATATTATAATTATAAAACCTATATTAATAATTGCCTATTAAAATTAATTTACAACATGTGTAGCTTTCATAAAACAACAAGAGTAAGATTAGAAATAATCAATTTTTAAGACTTTTCCATTGCCAGTACAACCCATGGGATTAAAATCTGGGCTTTTTGCATCTTTCCTTTATTTGGGAAGAGGAAAAATTATCATTGAGATAAATGCTTGCTGTTGGATAAATTCTGAATCCAGGTTTTCTTTCTGTGCACACAGCACTGTAGGATGTGGGAAAGCTTCAGTTTTCTCTGCTGCAATGACATGACAGTGTCAAAACTCTAGGTGACACCAGCCAAACATAATAACACTGCTCCAAAATGCAACAATTGCAGATCTAGCTCAAGGACCAAAGCATCTAGTCTTATATTTGACATCTCAAAAATTAGTAAGCAAAGCAATATACAATAGTACCAAATACAAGACAAAAATTAATAAGCAAAGCAATATACAGTAGTACCAAATCCTCTATTTTCATGCAAAGACATTGATGCATTTTGACAGTGGCAATTCGAGCTGATACAGGTGGACAAACACTGGTGTTCAACAGTCCCAAAATAACAGCAAAACTTGAACAAAGGGGGACAGGGAAGCTCTAAAGCATGTGTTACATGTGCAATCCTTCAGGGAGAAGTCTTGTCCTTCTCTTGAACTCTATGCTATATCCAGTGTCTGGAGAAGCCACAAGTCAGCCAAGCACAGACCCATCGCCCAGAGAGACATGGTTCTTTCCATGTGATTTTTACTTATCATCCAGGGAATTCAGAGAGATGAAAGCAAAATGTGGATCTTGGTACCACCACGTTGTGTTCTGATCTTTCCAGCAGTACACTAAGTCCATAAACCAATTTGTTTTGCTCAGAGACTCCGCTTTTTTGAAATAGATGGAATGAAAAAGGCTAACATCCTTTCCAAAGACCAATCTATGTCCCAACAACAGACATTTTCTTTATTTATACATACAAATAGAGCACAGGAAAAACAAATATCACATGGAAAGGCATAGAGATATAGAAATGCTGAGAACATATGTTAACAAATAGACATCTAAACCATTTTTCCATGATAGTGTGTGAAGAGGAAAAGTGCTTAGATATCAAAGGGATGTGCATGGTAGAGTCACTAATGTATTGGATGTGAATTCAACATGCCTTACAGTTCACCTGTGTAAACAGGGTTAGAGCTAGGAAAGTTAAGAAGAAAATTAAGAGAACTATGGGTTTTAGGGCATATTCTTGTATTCTTGACTAAGGGCTTTTCGACCCTTGGGTCTGACCCTACTTTTTGTTGTGCAGAAGATGAAACAAATATGTATAGCTAGAAACCAGCGTAAGGACTAAATCCTTCTGGGGATATCATCTCACCAATATTTTAATTGAATGCAGGGTCTGTCAGCTTGCTCCAAGATATTTTAAGATAGTTCTCTTTCTCTTGATCTTTTAGATGAGGTCTACAGTTACATCTACCTTTCTTTTTGTCTGAAAATAAGTGGAGAAATGGTAGCAGTGAGTGTTCTGATCCAGCAGCTTCACCATGACTTTGGAGAAAGGCTTCTGAAGTGAACAATTGTAGATGGCCCTGAGAAATCTGGAAATCTGGGGCATAAGCCCCAGACTACTGTGTTTATAGTGACACTCGGTATCCCAATGGAGCTATATAGTAAAGAAGATTACCATAACCAACAACATATATTTCCGTTTGGTTTATCCACTTTCATGTCATGAGGGGAATAAAAATCAACACAACTACAATGTCTATTTAGGCATTTATTTCAGTTCTATCTGCCTTGCACTTTGCATTAACATGTAAAATTCTGCAAAGACTGCTACAGTGCAATGAATCATCCCACTAAGTCACTAATTAGAGAAAATTCCTCTCAGATTCAGAGAGTCATCAGCTCTGCACATTATGTTTTTCAAATTTTTTACAATATCTAGAAAATTCTGAGAACATAAACAGTAACATTTCATAGGCTGGAGAAAGTTACTTGAAGGGAATAAACAAAAAAAAATATCTTGAGCAAATAATTTACTTTGTGGTTTATCAGAAAAAGAAGTGCACGGCAGATAAGAATTCAGAAACAAACCAACTGCAGCATCAAATGCCAGAAATGGCACAATTTTTGCTCTGCTTAATGGATCTGAATGTTAAAAGGTCTCACAAAGCCTAATTAATTTCACTTATCCTTTATTAACCTATGACAAATTCATGCAGATATGGAATACTGGTTTTCCAAAGTTTCATTGTGAACCAATAATAGAAGCAGGGAAGTAACCCAGTGCTTTTAAGCCCATCTCATTTTCTTGCACCAAGGAAACTTCTGACTTTGGTTTTATGCCCTTTAAACTGTACCTGAAGTTTTAATAATTTATATGAAATTAACTGGATAAGTGACTTCAAATATTAGTCTCTAGCCTTTCCAAAATTAATTTACTAAATTGCTTTGATAGTCAGCTGACAGTCACTCCTGTCTTTTCTTTACTGTCCAGATAGAAATGGGAAGAAAAGACCCACATGTATGTATTAGAACATAGCCAAGAGTTAAAGTGTTTTCAATATGAGAATGATACCATTTCCTCCTTCAAAATCTATCCAACAACTTCTAGTAAGTGAAGATCTACATCTTTGTGCATAAGCAAAGGTTAAATAAGGTTAAAATTTTATTAGCTGGGCTGTATTTATACTGTACTCAACTCCTCAAAATATCTAGCATACAGTCTTGACCTTGGAAGAGACTGAGAATGTAAGTGCTGTCAGTGGTTCTTGCTTATACAAAACTGAGTCAGCATCAAAAATGTCAGCAAAACACTTTCTGTTTTAATTTCATTCTCTCAACATTTTCATTGGAAATGTGTGTACATTTCAACATGGGGCTGGCAAAGTTAAGGAATTCCCCACTCTGCACAGATTGCACTGTATGGTTAACCACTTCACTGCATCTCTGGAGCACTGCATAAAGTAGGGGAGCAGCCACCTTTTCACAGAAGCTGGAGCCTCAGAGTTGTAATGAACCAAAGATAAAAATACTCAGATGTACTCCTGACAGGACATTAGTCAGAAGATGGTGCTATTACAACAGAACTTTTAAGGCAGCTGAGTCTCTGTGGGAAAACGCAAGAGAAAGTAAACCCTAAACGTAAATTAAAAGCTGATTTCAATGCAAGCTGATGCTCTGCATCTCACTGAGTACACCTCGCAGAAATGTACTCACTAGGACACCCTCTAATTCTACATCTTGCTTGCAGCAAGGGGAAAATGCACAGGATAATACACTTTAAATTGCCATTCACAAACCTTTGCACACTCATGTGGATCTTAGCTCATTTCAGGGACCCTCAAATGACCAACAACATTTCAATGTATTTCTAGCCCACATAGTGTGTTTCTGTGTCAGTATATTGGTTCTGACTGAGTTGCTGCTGATATTGCAAAAAACCTGGAAATAGGCAGTAATACAATTTCATGGCCTCTGGAGCATTATTAGCTCAAATATTTACATAGAATCACTTTTTTGTATCATATAGAAATAGCTTTGAAAGCATTTCCTTTTGTCATTATAAGGGGAAAAAAATGGAGGTTGCACGACTCTTCATCTACAGAATACTAAATTTTTTGCAATGTGAAAAGATTGCATCGTGACTGTGAAGGAGAAAAAGCTGGTGTTGTTGGGAAAATGAGATAACAAACATAATTACTAAAACATCTGGTTGCAAGTAAATGAGCATAGTAATTACCTACACAACAAATGTGTGATTAGAAATGCATGAAATCAGAGCAGTCCACAGCAAAGCTCATAGTTATAATTGATATGATGAGGGATATGGATTCTGTTGTCTTTGGGCAGTCATGAAAACTATAAAGGCAGAACCACTAAGTAGAAAAGACCACAGGTGTGTTTTACTGTCTGACAGAGATCTCTTCCTTGCTAGAAAAGCCATAGTGCTGTTATTAATATCTAGAATATAATGAATGTACATGTACATGAAGAAAACCAAACTGGGGACAGGTGTTCTCATCATGATCCAAATACATTAGTAGAAGAGGTTACCATTCCTGGCTGCGCTCCAGTGCCCTTCTGAAGAATGTTACTGTATTGAGTAAACTTCTAGAGGAACAATCTGTTAAAAAAAATTGCAAAAATGACATCTCTGAGATGAAACAGCTTGATAGCCTGGCATTGCCTGAAAAATCAAGCAGACTGCTCTCCTGGAAGGCTGGTAGGCCTTAGTGCTTAGAGTCAGGGCAGTGCCATGTAAGTAATGACTGTAAGGAGAATGATATAACAGCTGTATATCATGTTTAGTTACCTAATTAAAACAATTTAAATATGTACATTTCACATGATTTCTGCCTTAACAATTATTATTTGGCTCATTTCTACAGCTTTTTTCAACAGCTAAGGTTAGCTAAGGGAAAAGATCCAGAGGAATGATAGGAAAACATTGTAGGAAATATTATGCAATTAGCTATTCTTAGCCATTATTAGTTACTTAGCTATTCTAGAGTAAATCAAGAGGAACACTGTTGCTTCTACTGCAGCGTGTATTTACATCATGGGAAAAACCAAGAGAATGGGAAAAGAGACAGTCAGTGGAAATGGGGTGTAACATGATTGAAGAGAGGGGTCAAATTCTTTCCTGCCAAAAATGAGCAAACCTCTGTGAAAATGTCAGTGAAGCTTCACTCAGAAATGTCAGGAGAAATTTTAACCAGAGAGGGAATTTCACAATGAATACCTTTCTGTTTTTTTGAAATAGCGCCATATCTTTAAGCACTTTTATGATTAAGTGTAAGCATTTTCAGTGGGCTTTACTGTGCACTATTCTACAAGACACTTCTCCTTTCCCTTTCTGGACAGCCCCTGTGCCTGCACTGTGTTAGAGAAGGGAACCCTGCAGCTTCCAGGCTCCTTTCCACAAATGTGGGCTGCTGGCTCCTCACTGAGTACCTCAGTGCCCTGCAGCCTCAGCTCCTGCCAGGCTGATGGGGCTTCTGCCAGGTGTCAACACAGTCCTGGCTTCTCTGCCCCAATGGCCAGTTCTACAGCCCTGGGGTGAGCTCTGCAGATCCGCAAGGATCTTTTAAAAATCCTTTTAAAAACTGCTTTCATGATTGTTTTTAAAACTTGTAATTAAATTTTAAAACTTCTAATTAAAGTTTGGGAACTTCCACATTCAGTTCAATTCTGAAGCATGAAATTAATTTCCCATAATTTTGGGTTATCTTCAGCCATATTTTGCTGTAGATGAGTGAGAGGAAAGAGTAAAAGCATCTGGCCTTATTTATAAGATGAAGAAATCTGAGAATTAAGGAGTTAATTGTATTCTGGCATGAATACCATTCTCATTACCTCACTATCCAATATGGGTAAACAGAAAGAATCAGAAACATGTTTACAAGTATTTCAAGGGCACTATTAATTTTGACAGATTTTGTATGTACACCAATACATTTGAGAATATTGATCTTGTCCTTGGATATATGTCCTGAGGTACACAATATAGGTCTTGCTAATTAGAAACTCTTAAATTTTCACTAAATTAGTAAATTTCAAAACATGAAATGTTTTCAGGCTCAGTAGTTTGCTAAAAACTGTTTCCTTTACAGGGAATAGAATTAGCTATATTAATTCAATTTTCAAAGATGAAACCAATTAGGAAGTTTTGTTTCTTGCTAAAGGCACAATACCTTTTCACAGATAGGTTTCATTGAACCCTATGCACTTACCTATGTATTTTTATTCACAGTAATTCATACCAAGATAGCAAACCAAGAAAAATCCAAATGAATGCAAAAAATGAAAGAAAAAAATAAGCAGAAACATTTCCCAAAGTTTCACATCCCAGTAAAAGAAGTAACTGACTTGGCAGGTCTTGTCTTTGTTCTGTCCTTGCAGCATAGTCTAGGAAAGAGCACTCCCGGTGGGAGCTGTTAGTCTTGAATAATAAAACAGATAACATGCAGAGAAGGCTGAAAAGAGCCATTGCAGAGGCTAAGAGAGAAACACTAATTTTGGAAAGGAATCCCAGTGGTGTATGTAAAATTTGCCCAAAATAAAGGGAATACATGTTCTTGTGGTAGAACAGCTCTGCAACCAAGAAAATAACCAGGCATGAAAAGCTTTATTTTCTAATTAGATCAGTTTAGGGAGTTTGATATATGTGCTGTGTTTCTCCACCATGTCTTATCCCACTTTTGGTCTCTTTGCAGCCGAGTAGCTCCAGGTTCAAGCCTGGACTTCTCTGTCAAGGAATTTATTGGGGCAGAGATGCCAGAAAGATCCCCCACAAAGCTTTGTCCTTACAATTTAGTCAAAGACTTTTCTCATTTTCTCAAGTGTTTCTGCTCATAAGTCAGCTGGAAACCCAGAAGAGAACCAGGACAAGTTTTACAGAGATGATCTGCTCCCATATCTTTTCTTCAATTTTATTCTCTGAGAGCTGTTCCCTAGAAAATATGTTGCTCTCACATCTCCAGCCAACATCTGGCCTGAGAACTCCTGCTATACAGATATGAACACAGTCCCAGTCTTAACGCATTGCTGAACTTCCCACTGAGGAGGAGGAAAATGTAGGAAAAGGGAGAGATGTAGCGCTGCCTTCAACTCTACTGGTACAGATTTATGACCCTGTTGAAAAGGTGCTCCAAGATCTGCTGCAAGATAATCTTTGTTGGTTTCCTAGAAGTAGCTTTTAAAAACAACTGCTCCCACATTGGGAAGGTGTGGTCTACATTCTGCACACAAATAACCATGAAAATAGAAAAATATTTTGTAAATACAAAGTGTAGGTCCAGGTAACCCCTAACACTGCCTATCTTTCCTTAAAGCTGCATGGACAGAAGTGACAAGTGTATGCATCACTTGCCAAGAGTGTGCAACAGGGTTTAGAGCACTGGGACACCGGAGGCCTAGTTTTCTTCCCCATACTGCCTCTCATCTTCTTCTGTTTGTCGAACCTCTCCACTTTCCTGTACATGTAAAGTTTAGCAATGCTAATAACACATACTTCTTTTGTAAAACATTAACATCTGCTAAAACAATGAAAATATTCATTCATATTAATAAGAGTAATCGGTGGTGCCTATTGGAAGCACAGGAAGAGAACAGAAAGCATTTAGCTGGAAATATAGCAGTTGGGAGAAGTGTCTGTGTCATGTGTTGTAAATGTGGAAAACAGAATACAAAAGGCCCATTTAATTCACATGAGATTCACGACCCCTCATACACCATGTTTGGTCCTGATTTATTTGAATTAAGATGGCAAGAAAACCTCCTCTCACTGTTTTTTGTTGCATTTTTAGTTTAGTTTTCTTTTGTTTTTAATCAAGCTCTTGCTCAAGCCCTGTGAGTAAGAATTCAGTAACACATTGTAAATCACATTTTGCAAGTTCTGTGACTTCAGATGAGATAGTAAAAGATAATACTGTATAATTCACATGTGGCTGGTTTGTCATTCAGGCACCACATGTCGGATTTTCCCTCTACGCAGTTGAATGTGTGAGCAAAATGCTGTTGAGACTGCAAATAACATAATTTTAAAGTCTGGGTAATTAGGATACTTTGGTTATTGCTGAAACAATTCAGAGTCTTATGAACACAAGCCTAAGCCATTTTTTAAACAATCTTTGAGTCAAATTCAATTTATCATGAAAATATTCCAAAAGAGGAATTGACAAAGAAAGCCCAAAAAACAACCAACCAAAACAAAACAGAAGAAGTACACAGTCAGGAATCAAATCTTTCCACAGTAAATGGTAGAGAAAATTATATTCCAAAGCAAAAGTGTGACATCCCATCATGATAACAGAAGGTTTTGTTTCACATGAGAAATAAACACCTGAGTAAAACTTCTTCAATTATGTAATGTTATTTTTAAGGTGTCAGGGATTATCACTGGCTGCAGTTGCTCACTCAAGGTCTAAGCAGAGTCATTGTCCTAAGCCTATGCTATAGTCTTGGGAGAGAAATAGGTGAATTGCAATCCAAAAAAGGAACTTTTCTATGTTGTCCCTAAGAGAGTCTCAGTTAAGGTGTCTACAGCATAGGCGTAACTCACACCCCTCATGGATCTTCCATTTACCAAAATGAGGCCCCAAATGGTCAGACAATTGACTCACATCATAATGTAAAGACTAAGTACTGTTTTATAGTTCTATAAAGCCCAGAATATAAAACAAACAACTGTGCTCTCATGTGCAGCAAGAAAGTCCTGGTTTCTTATTCCTAAAGATACCCAAGCTCCTCATGTGGCTTCATTTTCATTACCTACCTAATCCCTCACATAAATGCATATTTACCTAAACAGCCTACTGCAGCAGGAAGAGTCATGGCATTGTTAAGGACATGTCAGTCCCAACAGCCTTTCAGAGAGATGCACAGTGGAATGAAGTATGGTCATCATTTTGTTTGCAGACATCCACACCAACGACTCTGCGAGATCTCTCTAGCTGGGTTTTGCACTGATCCAATGTATTGCTATGTTGTCAGCTATCAGACAGCTCTGTAACATTATTTCTGGGATTTTTGGGTTTTCAGCCCTTGAGGTTCCAGTTGTTAAGGATGCTGAAACCTTAAACACCTTGAAAAAGAGCAAAGCTCTTGTGTCCTAAATGATAATGTAATGGTCTTCATAACTAGAGGAATGGATATAGCTACAGATAAGGGTAAATTTTCATATAATTATGTACATATATTATGCATAAATATACATAAAATAAGAGGTGTTTGATAGGTCGAAATAAAAGAACAGAAAGTCTTGCATTAGTTGGTACTACTGAAGAAGAGCTTATCTGAACAGATTTACATGAAAACATGCCCACATTTACTTCTCCAGAGCATGCAGAAAGTTTGGTGCCACTATTCTTTATTGCAGAGGAATGACCAGTTATGGATTTATTAGGAATTTTAAAAAACATTTCTTCTTTCTAGTGTATTTTGAGTAGAGTAGTAGCACTTGGAGGTATGATTTGAAGGTATGATTTTTATTAGTAGTGTAGAAGATACACCATATGCTGTTTAAGAAGCAACAAAATAAAACTAATTTTGCAAAATGTCTGTACTAAAAATGAGCTATAACAAAATCTGTCTGTAACCATTGATGTTCTCCTGCTTTTCCTTTTAAAAGGATACATCAAGTCAGTGTCATTTTGTCATGTGTCTAAGAAGCAAAGCCACAACAGAGGAAAACATTATTACAGGTTTATTATGTCTCAAAATATAGAAATATATTCCAACAGCATATTTTAAAGAATAATATAACAATAATCTTCAGCTTCTTAGTCTCAAAATGGTACACCATTATTTAAAAATATATTACTTAATGTACCCAAAATTTAGTATCCATCAAATTCCATTTAGAATAAATTGAGTTCAAAAAAGCATGCCCACCTACCCAATTTATACAAAAAGCCCAGTAATTTTTGGAAGATAACAGAGGAGTTTAACTTTTCTAAAATGGTAATTCAGATGCAGACCTTTTTTACTATATATTCTTGTGCATGAACTGCAACTACATGTAGATATGTAGGTAATGTCAGTATGAAATACAGATGGAAGTGTGTATTGAGGAGAAAGAGTTCCCAAGGCTGCAATCAGAACTGCTAATTTTTTTTTAATTGAGTGTATGCATAGAAAGGATTTATTACTCAAATAGCAAGATAAAATAAATTAGTTTCTGCTAAAATGACAGCTGCCTATTCACATGCATACATACAGTCACACACATGCTGATTTTATCAGTCTGTAATCATCTGAGTTTTCTGAGATATATTTTAAATAACCAGAGAAGTCAGAGTTTACATGAATAGACTGTCTAGGAAGAAACTTATAAATCCTATCCATTTTTATCAGCTCTTTGAGAATGGTTTAAAGGAAGCATTTTTAATGAAGGCAGTTCATGATAAAAGCATATGTTATAATTAGCCATGTAATAGAGAGAAAACCATTTCTATTTCCCTATTTTCATAACACTAAAACAAAGGGGTGCCCAAAGATATTAAGTGTAATTAACTCAAAATAAACCCATGTGTAGTAGTGATGGGAATGGTAATTTGTAATTGGTTGTGTAATTCACAGTCAAAGGATTTAATTTGAGGTCAAAATTCAGTGGAATTGACAAGTTTTTTATATGGATTTAAGAACTATTAAAGTTACAACAGTTAATGCTAAATAAAAGGAAAAGTATCCCATATTGAGTCTCATTATTTAAACCAATCCCCATGTGATAGAAAAGCAGATGAGACTGCAAGTGGGCTGCAAGTTGCCGAACATCTTTTAATGAAAGGTGTTTTTTATCTTTTCCTGAAAACAGCCACCACCAGGGATAAGGTTTTTATTTAAACAAGTGACAACTGCTGCACCCCGTGTGCCTTCCCTTGCACACTCATTAAACACATCCAGAAGTGGAAACTAAATAAAGCAAAGCCCTTCAATACCCTGTATTCTGTATATTTCATGTATATAGTAACTTGTGTATGTAATGGGAAGGCTTGTGTGGTTTTTTGTTTGATTTTGGCTTGTTTTACGCTATTATGAAAATACCTGCCAGAGCAGTGCCATAGATAATAGACTGACATGATCTGAGGTAAGAATGTTGTAGTTCAATTTTTAATGTTAACTTGGAAAGTCATAGATAGAGGCAAGAGTCTGTCTACGCAGAATTTCTGAATCCTGGAGCCTTTTGCAAACTCTGCAGCTCACAAGCCAAAAAGTAACATACTCCTCCAGTTACACTCATCTTGTTAAAGAAAATACTTATAACAATTATGTGCAATTTTTTCACTTCTATTTTTTATCTGCTATTTATTTACTTAAGCACTGTTCAACATTTCCCTTTTTCTAATGGAGCAGAACTTCAAAAAGAAAAAATATGTTTAGCTGAGGAGTTTGTTTATTTTTTTTCCCTCTTGCACCTTTTTCTAAATAAATACCTTGCCACAGTTTTCATTGGTGTAATATGACCAAATGCATTCTAGTTCTTCTAACAATACAAAGCAGTTATAGAAGTTTAAAAAAATTCTATACAAAAAGGCTTTACTTTACAATATTGAAATGGGATAAAGCAGATTTCAGTATGGTCAATTGAAAAATTAATTTGTGAACTTCTACTACATAGTGAGGTGACCTATTAAATAAATGGTTCTGAAATTTTGCTCATACAAAAGAAACTATATACTTTTAAATAAATAAAAGCTACTATATACATTATACTGTACAATTAACTGAGAGACGACATGAAATGGAATAAATTTAGGCCTGCCTTTTCATCAACAATGCTCATATCTTGACTTTATTACAATTTTGAATAAAACTCTCTGCTTTAGATTATTTTTTATTTTAGTGGCAGCCACATGAACGCACCACCATATTCCTGTATTTTTTTAAAATAACATTGGAACTGTCATCAAAGTAGAGCACGGAGATTGCGTTCAGTTTTGTTGGTGCACAGCATGGTTTTGGTACATGATCGGGGAACATCAAGTGAACCTGAAAGACAGATAAATACATAGCTCATATATCAAATAGAGAGGTGCAAGGACAATGTCAGAGCAAAATGTGTCTTTGCAATTCAGCAAGGGCTGTGGTCACAAATTTTCCTCGGTTAGCAACTTTAAAGTACAGCTTATCTCCAGCACATTTTTCTGATTTCAATTGTACAGGCAGAGTTATACACTAAAAGCAGATGGAGAGATAAATGAGAAGTGGCCAAGACAGAGAGTTGGTTTTCAGATGAAATTTAGAGAGTTAGGCAGCTGCCCAGGAAAACTTTTAAACATGTTGCCTGTACCATCTTTGCTGAGGGCAGGGCATAACATGAAGCAAAGGCTCAAGCCCCAGGTCTCACCAGGACTCCAGCATGTGCTAAAATGCTCTCCTGTGTTGGGGGCTCAGTGTGGAGAAAAATCTTTTGCAGACAGTAAAGGTTGTGCAGGCAAAGCCTCATAACAAAACTGTTTTCAGCCTATGAAATGGTAAGATGTGGGGTCTCAGTATGAGTGCATTTTAAGGTCTTATCTAGGTATCAGTGGACCCAATTCTACTTCCACTGAAATAAAAACCAGTTCATAATATAGGTGCCAGCTGGACAGAATATTTGGGGCAGGGGCTGAGGCAGAGAAGTCTTTATGTTCACCAGGCTGAAATATATCAATGAAAGGTTAAAGCGAAAGAAAAGAGTTTTGAAAAGTGTCCCAGAACAAACAAGATCTAGTGGAAATAAAATGAGGGAAACACAAGTTCTTTGTACTTGAAAGAAGGTTGGATGTAATATTCCACACATGCTGAAGATTTGGAAACTGGGGAGGCCAGAGAAGAGGGAGTTGTAATAGAGAGGGCAAGAGATTGTTAAGGCATGGATGAAGACTTCAGCAGTAATAGGTTTTGTTTGCATGCTAAGTCTTTGTAAATCTGTTAGAGCCATCTGTCTTGCAGTGATAGAAATCCAGAGCCTTTGCCAGACAACAGAGAACAGTCTATCAGGAAACGATTTTTATACAACAGTTACCATGAGAAGGTCTTTTGAAATGAGCCATAATAAATCCTGAAGTAGCCGTTTTGTAACAGTTTAGGCACACATTTAAAAACTATTTTACAAATGAATAGCAAAGCACTGGAGAAAAAAATGATTGTGCCTGACCTGTCCAGCCATAAATCCTGGTCCCACCAGCCCCTGCCACCCCTGATGAAAGATCCATGGCCCCACAATATCCCCATGGAAGTGATGTTCATGGCCTTTTCAAAGGATTACCCCAAATTTGGGGCAAGCCAACCTGATGATCACTGCCTTGCATGACCAGGAAGTCAATGCTACCCCCGTGCCTGTTCTGAGGGTGAGGCAGGAGACAAAAAGAAAGTTTATAGAGCTCATTACATGCATCTGTCTTTTATTTATATGCATCTGTATTGTCTGTTTGCCTGAGTTCAGTTGCAGAAAAACAAGACACAGAGAGAGAGAGTGAGGTACTGGCCCGTATTTCTCCTATTCTTGTTACAAAAGAAAATAAAAAAGAATCAGTAAAGTTTGGAGGGGTACCAAGGAAAAATCACTTCCCAACCCAAAGAGTAGACTTTTTCAGAATGGTGTAATCACTATGGCCAGGAGGTGACTGCATTTGGATTAGGGTGGAGCGTATGAATAATTGCTTCCCAAGCCATCCCCATATGCACACCTTGTGTAAATCTGAATTTTGTATAATTTAAACCAGAAAGCGTTCAACTACTGTTATCTCATCTAATTTATGTACAGCTAAAATTTAATTGGCCTCATGAATTTTTGGCTGCACAAAATGCATGTAAAGTACATGCAAAGGGAGACACACAATTCCAAAATGGCCATAAAAAGAGGAAGAATTAAGTATCAAATTTAAAAAATAGGACAAACTACACACATTTCTTAACAATGGGAAAATAACCTTTTTTGGACAGGAAAGGCACATAAGAGAAAGTAGCACTGAGCCAACTCTTATTTAACAGTCCATAATTGCAGGAGGGAACTCTAACCTGGGGATCTCAGTGATATTGGCAACTTTTCTGGACAATGTTTGCATAATACTGAACTATTGCTTTGCTGACCTACTTCTTTCCAGCTCAGGACTGCAGATATGCTGCTCTTCATTGTCTTCTAAGAACATTGCTATATTCCTTGCCAACTGGCATTTTCTGTTCCCTTTCACCTGAACTCCTTAACACACTTCTACTTATTTTCAGCTTCTGACATTTCCACTTCTTTTTGTAAATCTTGCTGACTGGAATTCTAGTATAGAGGAATAATGTTGGATTGCTGAGTGGACTTGGAGAAGATGAGTAAATGTAAAACTGAATGGAAGGGAAAGGGTCTCAGCACATGCTGAGTTTTTGAAAATGTCCCTCTCATGTAGAAATACTTGGCAATTTTCATAAACAGAACTTTTTTTCTATCAGAAAGGAGTCAAATTTTATTTTTGTTTATTTGCTTGCTTGGTTTTGAGTTGTTTTTTGGTGTTGGGTTTAAATTTAAGGGAGTGTTTGGGCTAGTATCCCAGGTAGTTACTCCACTCATTTCTCAATGAGGAAAGGTTTTTCAGGCCCAGATTTTAATGTGAAAATAAAAGAAAAATATCATTTTCCTTGGAAAGATTCATCAGCATAATCTGATGGTCAGGATACCATTATCAGTTTAAATCAAATGGAACCTTAAATCCATGTTTCTCTAATCTCAGTTGAGTGCCTTGAACATTCCAGAAACTAACTGAGGATGGCAACTCTTTCCTGTTCTCATTTTGTACTGTGACTCCCTCCTTGTGTATTATTTCTCATTCCTCTCCTTCTTAATAATTCTGCTAATATCATTGCTATTCAGAGCCAGTTCTTCAGCTGACACAGGTGAAAAATCAGTTTTTGACCAGACTGACCAGACTTTGGCCTCACAGCATTACATTTAGTCATAGTCTAAAGGTCATGATTTCTGTAGCTGAATGCTGCTGGGCTAGAGGAGGCCTAGCCAGCTGCCTCAACTAAGATCATCTTTTTGGCTGCTCCAGCTGAGGCACAGGACTAACATAAGAATTAGCAGAAGCAGAAAGCTGGCTGCAAATCCCCTTTTACATGTACCAGGCAGAGCAACAGATCCAAACACACTTATTTTTAAATTGCATTTGTAAGCCAGGCATGACTGAACACAATTTCTTACATGCAAATGCATCTGTTTGCAAAGCTTCACATTAAATTACAGTGTAAGAATCTCTGCCAACAGTTGACAACAGAGGTCCACAGAGTGGCCAAGTGTCATCATTTCTGGAAGGTATAACACGTAGATGTTAACACTGAGCTTCAATAAGCTGCAAAACCTCTTGGAAGTCAGACCAGGGGGCCCCTTTGGTTCCTGTCTACACAATTCTCCAGTAATAGAACACAGTCTTCTCATGTGCTATTGCATTGGAAATTGAGGTGAAATCTACCACATAGGCCACTTTGAGCAGCTCATCCTCTCCCCAACAAAATCACTAAAGCAGGTTTTGAAATGAGTTATGATTTACCCAGAAATAATCAAAATTCAGTAGTGGTAAACAGAAGAGTCAGACTCTGAGCAAAGACACAAACAACTGCAGCATAGGCAACTATAACACAGTCAGAGGCATACCAGAGTCTGAACAATGGCATGGTTTGTTGCGTTCATGTGGGCATTGAGGGGGAAAGAACACTCTCCATCACAGTAAAACGCAGCGTAGCCTTCCGGTGCAATAATCCAATCCTAAAACAAGAGCAAATAAATCCACTCATTACTCAATCAGGGAATTTATAACTGTATCAAACTAAGTCTTGCTCAGTGACAAAATGAACTTCAGAAGGTGGCATGTGAATTGAATGAGGTTTTTTTTTAAAAAAAAGTACTTGCTTTGTTCATGCAAAATTGAGATGAAAATTAATTATACCTAAAAATCTGTACTGAATACCAACTAATGAGGTTTAAAGAGAGATTAAAGATTAAATTATATTTGCAGAGTACTTTTCCTTCCAGACTAAAAATCTTGAGCACTTCTTGGTGCAACAGTAGCAATTAAAATGTATTCCCTTCCTTCAGCATACTCAATAACATTAACTGCATTATTGCATGAGACTGAGCGTTGCTAGTGATTACCTGTTGACATGTCAATGGATCATACATTTTCAGTATTTTAAGCAACACAGCATGGGCAAAAGACCACAGAGGGGGAAAATATTTAAAAATGTTAATGAAAGCTGTGTGTTTTGTTTGCTGAATTCCTCCTCTGCCATGTAATGGAGGTGCTGCAGGAAGGACAGAGAGGATCCAGTAGCTACTGCTTGGGATTTGTATCTTTTTTTTTTTTTT
>VXBQ01017623.1:969330-1088197 GCA_013400175.1 Phainopepla nitens
TTTTTTTGTATCTTATTTCACTCTGTGTTTCACTGATCAAATACTGTACAATGTAGCTCTGGCTTTCCAGCTGAAACTTTTAATTCTTACAGTAGTCTTTGTATTAAAAATACTTTTTTTTCCTTTGACTACCGTGGCCACTATGTTCATTGATCTGAGAGACTAGCACATCTTGGAGCATACCAGAATTTACTGCTAAAAAAACCCAAAAAACCAAAAAAAGCCTAAAAAAACCTGTTGATATCTGAAAAAACCACCAAACCTGTAATCAAGAGACAATGGCTCACTTGTTCAGTGGCCATAGTTCAATACCACAAGCCTGCTCTGCAGGCCTGGACAGGGTAATTATGCTTTGCAGACTTGGGAAAACAGCCTCTGCCTACTTCTTCAGACTGCTGTATGGATAAATATACTACAAAATATCAGGCAGCGTAGTGAAGCCATATGAGAATCTAAGGTACATACATAAAGGATGAGCTGTCACTAAAGAGATAGCATACTTTTTCTCCTCATAGACTTGTTCTGCTTCTGGAGAGTTGTTCTAAAATAATTCAGAGAAATGTGAAATGCACAGGCAACCACCCCTGAGTTCTTACCTAATATGCAATAGTTATGGGTTGCTGAAGGCCTTCTTGTTCTTTCTTTTTAGAGAGTTCCTTGCTTTCTAGGAAAAAGAACCCTAGATTGATCTCTATTTTCTTTTCCCATAAAGCCCTGCCTCTGCCTTCATGACCTTTTACTGTAAGTACATTATTTTTTTGTTACTGTACAGCAGGATGAGTTTTCCTCAGAAATTATATAAAATTAAGTATGGTTTCATACAGATCACTGAATAGTGATCCAAGATTTATTTCCCTAAGGCCCCTACCCCAGTGAAATCTCTACGACCTGCAGCAGACAACACTGAACAAAGGAGGTTTAAAATCTGAACTAGCAAAAATTTAAAACATTTCATTACTTGGTGTGGGGATTATGGTTTCATTTATTGAGATTCACTCATCTCTTGAGCAGTAGTTTATCTTTATGTGAATGAATACAAATCATAAATCTGCTAATGTATGCAATATCTTTGAGAGAAGAGCTAAAAAATGTAAAGTTATAGTGATAGCAATACCAATAAGGATTTACAAAATACATTCAAAGAATTTGTCTGTCATCATTGTAATACCCATTTCCATAAAGAAAACAGTGTAAATAATGGGGGACTTTAAAATATATTGTCTCAGTTTGAACTGTTAGGAAAGAGCATTTATAATCTTACCTGCCATCCTAAGTCTCGGAAACTCACATAAAGTTCATGTTTCTTACATGCTTGCTTTTGCTCACTTGTGTTATAATCTACAGGAAGTAAATAACAATAATAAATCATTTGGAAACATTGCTTTAGCTATTTTTTAAGCTGTACAAAGGAAAGGAAAACTATAATGTAATTTATATTCCTAGAGTTAGTTGTAAGGGCAACGTGGCTTTCCAAAGATGTAATGGCCACAGCCAAACACAGAATAAAATAAAGTAAAATAATTATTTCAGGCTTGTTTTCTAGTAGTATAACCCAGAATAGTTTTGCAGCAAAACCACACGCTCAAGTAATCAGCTTCCAGTAATCAGCTTTTTTTTAATATATTCCTGCCTCACCAGCCTTATGAGTCTGTTGTAGTTATACAAATCAATGAATAAAGAACAGATTGGGGATGAGGATGTTGATGAGAACTGCAGCATGATGGGGTTGCAGCAACCATGGTAGAGTTAAGGTTCTGAGGGATGACATCAACAACAGCATTGCAACCTTTTGCAAATCAAGCAAATATGGCACAAATCCACTGTGGTTGTCCAGGAAAACCTTGAGTGAACTCAAATTCAAATAGGAAGCAAAAGTAATGTGTAATTGGGACAAACCACACAGAAATAGTATAAACAGATGGCCTGGGTATGTAGGGATGGATGTTAGGAGAGGTAAAGCTTAGCTGGAGTTGAAATGTGAGGGATATGAAGGTCAACAAGAAGAACTTCCACATATACATTCGTAGCAAAAAGAAAATATAATAAAAATACAGCTCTGTTGTTCAGTAGAGCAAAGGACCTAGCAACAAGGACTCAGAAAAGGTTAAGGTAGTCAACAACTTTTTTGTCTTGTTTTTTACTGGCAAGATTTACCCTCAGGACTCCTAAGCCCCCAACCGTAGTGGCTGAAGCTCTACCCACAGTAAAAGAAATAGAGTTAGGAATCAGTTAAGGAGCTTGCAGATACATGAGTCCATGAGAGCAGAACAGATGAATTTCAGGGTGGAGAATGAGCTGACCAACACTGCAAAGTCACTTCCTGGCCTTTTTGAGCATTCATGCACCAAAAGACATTTCCAATGATTCAAAATGGAAAATGTCACACCCATCTTCAAGAAGGCAAATCACTTAACCTCAGTTTCTGAGAAGTCTTTGGAACAAATTCTCATGGAAACTGTCCAGGCACACAAAGAACAAGAAGTTTTGGGAACAGTCAGCATGAACTTACTAGTTCAAACTGTACCTAACCAACCTGACTATTTTCCGTGATGATCTGACTAGCTTTGTGGGCTTTCGAAGAGCTCTGGGTGTTGATCCCTTTGCTTTCAGGAAGGTTTTGGATATGGTCGCCCATAGTATTCCTTTAGTCAAATTGGTCAAACCAATCAATAACTTTGATAGGTAAGAATATAATGGATGGAAACTTTTCTAGGCTGCTGGGCCCAAACAGTTGGGATCAGTGGTACAAAGTCTACCTGGCAACTAGTTACTAGGGAGGTCCCTAAAGGATCAGTACTGGTATTAACATCCTTTTTAGTAGCTTGGACAATAGAACAGAATGTGTTCTCTGGAAGGTCACAGAGGATATGAGATCTGGGAGGAGTGCTCCATCATCCAAGTTACCAATAAAATGTTGGGCTGAAGCAGATCCAGAGGAGACTCGACAAGATGTCATTCAAAATACATAGAAATTTTTTTTCTCTTATTGGTAACATGCTCTTTGAATAGGCTTTTTCTTTATTTTTTAAACAGGCTACTGGAGCTGTTTTCTATTGTGCATGCTATATATGTTTCTATGTGTAGCTACTTTCTATTAAATACACATGGGCCGAATAAAACTCCCAAAACTGTGTCAAAAGCTGTCCACAAGTCACAATAGGTCCATTTCCAGTAGTAAATAAGCATCAGTGATTTTAAGCTAGGCTTTCTAAACTATGATACCTCAAATCCTCATAGTTTTTAAAGACAAATACTGTGTTCTTTCCTATGGTATTTTCCTAGCTCTTCAATGACTGTCATTAAAGGATCTCCACATACAGCTGGTTATGTGTTGCCATCTCAGATGCTCTCAGTTGTCCCAGGATATGCAGGGTCAAAATATACATCCACACTCCATGGGATATCTATGTCTTTTTGGAGTAGCAACTGGAAGCAAGGCAGGATGCCCTACGACATCACAACTTTTCAAAAATCTATATGCCTTTAATACAACCAAAATCCCTGAGTCATACCTTGTGCTGAGTTTCCGTAGTAACCTAATGAGTTTTGCACACACTCTAGAAGTACAGTGAAGGTAGTTGAAAGTAAAGGAATGTAAAAATATGGAGCTGTGTTCACTGATCACTCTTCACAAGGATCTGTACATTAATTTTCAGTAACATCAGTGCTCATAGGAGGTGAATACTGAGCTTTTCTGTCTCAGCTATTAGAGGGAATTTAAAACTCATACATAAAGAATACAAGTCACTTTGCCAAAAAAAACCAACCTGTGACTGAAAAATGTGGAAAAGATGCATATGAGAAAGTCAGGAATGTCATGATATGGTTTTTAGTAGCACCTAAGCAGGCAAACAAATGAAAGCTGAATATTGTGTTTTTGCCAGCTTTCTCTGCAGTGACGTTTTCATATTCAAGAACATGTACCAAAGTTTTAGGGCAGGACGTGGCAGAAGTTCCTGCAGTTAAATGCGAAAATGTGAATAATACATATGTAAGTTATTGCCAGATGTCATTGTTGTGATATTCTGAGCCATTTGAATATAGCTTCAGTGATGTGTGGTCACACCAGAATACCTGATAAAATGGCCAGTGTTTACAGACTGTAAGCCATCTAACCCATCCACCTATGAAGAAAGTGAGACTCAGGAAAATCTGAATTCCTTCCTTGAATTCTATCTTTCATGTAAGACAAATGTTGTGTGTAATATAACATTTTATGTAACTATCAAATATGACATTTATAATAAGATCTGGTGCTAAGGATTCAATTTCACAAGCTGTGGCTTCAAGGCCCATATGCTTATTCTGTCAAGAATCAAAACCATAGCCTATTGTGATTGAGAAAACATTGCTCCTCAGCTATTCAGGGACTTGAGTTGGCATCTAAACTCCTACACAGCAGAAAGAGCTGTGGAAGGAGGTCAATAAAATATATGTGTAAGAAATTTCATGAGATTTTTTTTTAGCAGGGGAAATAAAGACATAAAAACATGCTTATACCTACTATCACAAAATACTATATTTTGAATCAGTTAGTGTAACACCAATCAATATCATACAAATGTAGCCTTAAGTATTGTTTTCTGGTTTTACCTCCATATGAACAAAAATTATGTAGCTTTGTTTTTTAGTTTCCTGGTGTAAGTCACTCTTCAATGTTTAAATGTGGTTATTCTCTAGTGCCCAGTTATAGTGTAACTCTTTTTAGACAATGCTAAAAAAATAAAAATTAAGCCAGCTTTTTTTTAGGGGAGAGTTATGTGACTTACTTTGTAAACAAACTGACTGGCTTTGCTTTGGTTTGGAGGTTTTAATTATTTTTTCTTCTATCTACAGTTTGACAAAAATAAAACTGGGTAAATGGAAAAGAATTTAATCCCCTGTGCATAGCAGGCAGGTAGAGCCTGAATGCTAAGCTTAATTCTGTCTATCTTTACACTACATTGACATCATCTTCTCTTGAAGTTCTTAGCAACACAGGGATGATGACCCCAAGTCTGTTAGCAATTTCCCGGGTTTATAATAATTGATACATAATATTTTATTTTCTTCATATTGTGATTGTGTATATGACAGAATCACAGAATTTTAGTTGGGAGTGACCTTAAAGATCATCTACTTCCACCTCCTCTGCCAGGGGCAGAAACTCCCCTCATTTTCCACTAAACCATGTTTCTTCCAACCTAAACCATTCTATGATTTTGTGAAAGTGCATGAATAATTAAAAAAATGTCTTGTCCTTTGGAAGGGAAGAGCTGAGTTGTCCAGTGGAGCTTTCCTTTTCGACTTGCTGAGAACACAGTAAAGCTAATTGCTGAAATCCAAGAACTTAAAAAATAAGAAGGGAAAAAGAAGAAGGCAAAATACAAAAGGCAAGAGGCAAAAGAAAGATGACAAAAGGCAAGAGCAAAGGGAAACTGGAGGAAAAAAAAAAGAGAGAGAGAAAAAAAGGGGTAAAAAGGAAGAGAAAATGAAGAAGAAAGAAGCTTGGAGGAAGTGAAGACATGATTGTGGTAAAGTTGAGACTGATGTATAGAGACAGAAATATCAAAAGTCTGTCATATATGAATGACAACATGCCTTGGTCTGGCTACATTCCCTCTGGCTATGTAAGTGAGCATTTTTCACTGTCTATGTCTGTCTTAGATGCTGTAGATACAAGATTGTGGAAGAAGCTTAGAAACAAAAGACCTACATCACACAATTATCTTTGTCTATCACTGTGTCAAGTCTCTTGCATCAAGGAGTGAATCAGAATTGAATATAGTCTATTAACAGTCTTCCATGAGAAAGATGATGGGCAAAATGATTTTGGTTTTTTTTCCAAAAAATGTGGTGTTTAAATATGAATTATACTTTATAAACGTAAATTATACTTTTGAAGTTCTGCTCTTTACTGAAGCTGTAGAGAACTTGGAAAATTATCCTTCTCCACAAACCTAAAGGGGTGCAGTATATCCTCCAGATCCTGGGGATGGAAAAGAGAAGAAAAAGAGCATAGCTTTTCTCTGATAGCTGGCTCTCCACATGGAGGGGCTACATTCTGAATAGACTCAGTGATCAAAGAAATAAGAACATCTCTTCTCTTCTCTTCTTTTCTCTTCTCTTCTCTTCTCTTCTCTTCTCTTCTCTTCTCTTCTCTTCTCTTCTCTTCTCTTCTCTTCTCTTCTCTTCTCTTCTCTTCTCTTCTCTTCTCTTCTCTTCTCTTCTCTTCTCTTCTCTTCTCTTCTCTTCTCTTCTCTTCTCTTCTCTTCTCTTCTCTTCTCTTCTCTTCTCTTCTCTTCTCTTCTCTTCTCTTCTCTTCTCTTCTCTTCTCTTCTCTTCTCTTCTCTTCTCTTCTCTTCTCTTTCTCTTTTTCTCACACTGGTGACACCTGGATAGAATCTGTACATTGCCTTTGTAGCCTTCAGCATGCTCATCCACAGTATTTCATGAGTATTGTTGCAGTAATTATTAAAAGTGATCACCCATGGTGGAAAAAGTCCAGTGAGTGATCATTAATAACACCCAAATTTAAAAAAAGTTTGTTTATTTGTGACATCAGGATTGTTGAGGCAGACTGCAAGGCAGGAGCAGAAAATGTGCTTTGCCACAGTGCAGGAGCTACACCTCCAAGCAGTTTTGCCACAGAGGTTGTTGCTATGTGAAGCTGTGGTCACTTATCTACCTTCAGCTTTGCCATCTTTTCCAGTCTGCCTATATCTTGCTGCCTACCTCTCCAGGCAATGGTCAATGCCTCTGATTTTGATGCAATTGCATGTGCAACTGCTTCTTAACTTGATCTTGTTTGAGCAGTATGGTTTTCTTGATCTGCAATCTCTTTTGAAAGAGATCTGCCATGGATCAACATATGTAGTGGTTTACTCTATGCTTATGTAGACCTTAAAGAGATTAGGAGAAAATTTGTTTCATAATGCACATTTCACTAGAGATGTTCTGATTTTTCTTGTTTTACAACAGGTCTGGAGCATAACTGGATGCACAGACAAGGTTGAAAAGTATTTAGAGACTTACAGACAGCTCTCCCTGAGGTAATTCTTATGTCAACACAACTTGCCAGCATATGATAAGGTTGTGTTTTTTTCCAGGTTAAACCAGCAAGGAGCTTGTGTTTGGCTTTCCTGCTATAATCAATGAGGCTTAAGAAATCTGTTCAATTCTCATTTTCTCCATGCACTAGATACATAGGATTCAATCTGAAAGTGTGATGTTTATATTTAGATATCTTGTGGGTACCATGTACTTAAGCGATTATCCTTTCACCCAAAATAATGTGATTCTCAAAATTAGCAGACATTCCAGGGAATATGAACAAATATTTAAATAATTCTTTAGCAACTCAGCAATAATTTTTGGTAGTTATGGTAAAATTATCCTTCTGCAAAAGATCTAGGAAAGGCTTTTGCATTGCATTAAACTAGTCACTAGCCTGCCTCTGTCAAGGTTCTGAGACAGATATTAGCAATGCATATTGCTTATAATAATTCTCCTCAAATAGGTGAGCTCCACCCCAAAGCTAAATTCCTTCCACCAAATACTGATTTGCTTACTTGTAGACACCCATGAGATTTAAGAACAGCACTTATATTAAGGTTTTGATATGCTGTTACTAAATCTGCCATGCTTCTAGAAAGAAACACTTGTTTACCCTTTTCCCAGGAAGTAGAAATGAGTTCAAAAGTGAGAATATTTAGAAAGTGACTTTGTGCCTTCAGCTGAAAGGATTGTTTCAGGGAAAACAGGAGCAAAATTTTTTCCAGGCTCTGAAGTGATTAAGAATATTTTCATGTGCATTATTGTCAGTACCTTTCAGGTAAGGGACAAAATTCGCTCCATAGAGGGGATATATTTTATATTTACATCATTACTTGTCAGCTGGTCTGAACTCCTAAACAGTTTATGATTTTTCAGATTGGTTATTTCCAGTATTGAGATTTTTGTATTACATCTTGCCTTTTTCAGCTGAGAGGCAGTTTTGCCGAGGCTTCCTAGACAAGTAGTAGGGGTGCAACCCTTTTCTTTACCTCTGTTTTTTACTTATGCATAGCAAAGATATCATCCAGTTGCATACTGCGTTGGCTTATTTTGAAGCTCAGACACAGCCTTTCTCAAACTACTTGGTCATTTCAGCCTCCTGGGCCCATGATACATCTAATTGATCAGACTTACAGAAGGTAGACTACGCCCAGGGGTGGCACAACAAAAGAGGAGTGGGAGCACTGTTTCTGACAGTTCAGCTAGTGAGCAGCACCTTTTTGAGCTGTTGTGGCTGCATTGCATTTGAACACGTGCCCATACCTCCTATAAAAAGACAAGTAAATCATAGCTCCATCTTACCCCCAACACTTGGCATCCTAGAGGACTCCTGTTGACTGCTGGATTTGTTGCGGTTCTGATTTTTCCTTTTATTGTTGGCTGCTCGGACAGAACGGAAAAGCACTTCGCTTGCCTTGAAGAATGCAACCATGAATGGTTGCTTTGACTGAGGCCCATGTCTTCCAACCAGGCCAGCAGATTTAACATTGATACTTCGACCTAAAAGCAATGGAAATTCTGAGTTAAAAGGTGAATTTCTGCCTCTCTCAAAGCCACAGCAGGAGTTCAGCTGCTGACTGAATCACAGCAAGGAATTTGCTACAATCCTGAATTTACATGATTAGGAAGCTTATCCACGTTTTGTTGAACAGAACCTAAAAAGACAAAACGCTCAACAATTTGCAAAAGTTTCAACAGCTTTACAGGTACAATTTGTTATTGCATAAAATTGCAGTCTCTGTGTGCTATATATCTTATTCATTACAGAGGCATTTTGATTCAGTCTCATGCTTGCATCTATAGAACTGAAAAATAAATGAGCCCATTGAAGTCTGTTTTCTATAGAAAGGATAATGTAATGCAGTCTAATTTTGCATCGTTTCAGTGGGAGGTGGAACCTTATATCCCCAAAGCAAACCAGTAGCAAATAGAAGTGTAGATAATAAATATAATCCTGCTTTAAAAATAAATATTGTGCAGTGTTACTCAAACTGATGTTCATTCACTAATAAAGGTAGGAAGCCATTCAGTTGTTCAAAAGAAGAGAGTTTGAAATATGTGTATTATTGACTCTGGTTCTGTTCCCAGGGGATGTGCATATTTCTTTAAAATATTTGTTCAGTCAGGACTGTGTGGTAACCTCACTATATTATGTGGTCTAAACCTCACTGAAAGAAAGGAAAGCAAAACAAGTCACTGAAACTGCATCAGTGACATTTTAGCAAATAAACCCTCGCTCTTAACAGAATTTATTTTGGCAGCATAAACACTTTTGTGCGTACGTGTATTATGCAGAGCCCTTCAACCGTCAGAAAATGAGACAGTGTCATGTGAAGCTGTGCAGCTGTGCCGGGTGGGGACACAGAGGTCCTTTAAACAGGAAGGTATGGGCACTGGCACTGCACCCCGCGCGGCATCGGGGCGCCTCAGGATTCCTCTCAACCCACTGGAAAATTTGTCACATGGGCAACGAAGGAGCATCTGCCTCACAAATATATAATGCTGTTAACTCAGTTGCCCTGAAAAGGAACTTGCAAACAAGCATAGGAGTAAACCTTATAGAAATAAGCATATAGGTTTCCTTTTCAAACACAAACTTACAGTGGCTGCACGCCAGAGTCTATATTTCTTAAAAAAACTCTATCACTGGCGTAAATGAAAGAGGCAGTTTGATTTGTGGTTAAAGTAGTTTCCATTCTACTTCCACTGTAACAAATGTATTAATTCAGCTCAGACTTCCTCCTTCTGGCAGCCCTTTTGCAGTAAAAAGAGAAATTAGAAGTTCCAGCCAAATACCATACCTTGAACTGACCCACTTCAATACATAAACACTTTTACAACATGTTTATTCAGGTGTAGCACTTTAAATTGGTTTAAGATGTTTCCAGTGACAGAGAGCCCAGCAAAGGCAAGAGAAGAACTGAGAAAGTTAGCAGTTATGGAGCAGAGTAATTGGCAACATATTCCGAACAATTTTGATAATTACTTTTTTGACTGCAAGGGAAAAATATATTTGCTGAAGCTTCTGATTTCATTTTAAATGCCTTTTCAGCCTTGTGTTTCTATAATTCTTCTTTTCATGTGTTTGAGTTACTATTAAATAATTCAGTAACATTAATTTCTATATGTTCCACTCTTCTGTTGCAAGTCAGATATGAAAAACTGTACATGCTATTCTCTATTCATAACAAAGTGGACAAGCTAGCTTCTTACCACAAAGTTCCACATTTCCCTTCATTTCTAGAGGGAATATTTTTACCTTTTTTCTTTATTTTTCATTCCAATGGCTTTCAGAATTTTAATTTTATCTGTAAAATATTAATGCTTTACTGGTGGATGTTTTAGGAATACCATAAGATTTATATATTGAGAACTGTAAAGGTGTGTGAAGCTTTTCTGAATTTAAATATAGGTTCTCTGAATTTACAATGGTGGATATTGTGTGCAAAGTAAAATATCCTTCAAACCAATGTGAACTCCCTTTAAAATAACTTTTAATATTATTAAGTTTCCTCTGGGTTTCCTTTAGACTTCAGCAATGAGATGGCTATTAAGATTCCACAAGTTAAGGCTTACTTGATTATCCAGAGTATAGAGATATACTATAAAAAAATTAATCCTGTAACCCACAGCCTTTTTACACAGAGAAACAGCTTATGTGACTATATTCCTGTATGTGCTTGATCTTCTAAGCAGCCAGCATAAGTTTTTTGGACTCATTTGTTCAATTCATGAATGCTGTATGCACTGGGTCTGCTTCTAGTGCCGAGGAGAGCTTTTATTGACTTCTGTGGGTACATCATTAAACTTTTCTCTCTCAGTTTATCATATACCTCAGCTTAACTGCAACTTTCAGAAGACGAAGCAATCAAAATATACACTGCCCTTGAGACGCTATATTTCTTCTGAGGAGGATCTCTGAACTGTTTGGTTTGGAAATTCAAACTACATATGTTGTCTCCATTTTAGGTTGCTTCTTTTCAAAAGAAAGTTTGCATTCACAGAACTTCTATTATCCTTTATTAAAAAAAAAAAAAGAAAAGAAAGAAAGAAAAAAAATGGTGTACATGTGGGATATTTGCCTTCAGTCTAAGAAGCATTGCCCCTCCTTAAACAGGAGATTTTTCAAAGCATTCTGCCTCTGAAAAGCATCAAGGTTTCTGCCACAGCAGTAGTTCCATTGTGTGTGCCACAGTCTTGTCAGGTAGTCCTTATTTTTGTTTGTAGTGTCAATTTCAGAATACATTAAAAAAAATTTATCCTGATTTTCCCCCTGTAGCAAAAAAAGCATTCATGGGCTTCGTTTTTGTAAGTGGTTTTAATCTATCATTTCTTGTAAACATTTAGAAAATTCTTGGCTTCAACTGAAAACTGAAAATCCAGGTCTCTCAGGCCTGTAGTTGTTCCATAGTGTGGCATTAAAGCACTACTTTTTAAAGTCAGCTGAATGACTCAGGCTAACCTGCTTAACTACACTCAGAGCTTCAGCCAGATGAAACCCATAAAACCAAAACTGCAAGGTTTGTCTTTCTGCTTCTCTTGAGCATCTCTGAGCAATGTTGTCAAGCATTCTGAAAAATGGGTTTGGTTCTGTCCATCCATCATATATTTAATTCTGAGGATTTCAAAGATTTTCTCCAGATTTCAGAAGAAAAGAAAGTGCAAGTAACCAGCAGTCTGCCAGTGCCCGCTCCACTGAACTTAGCCACTGCAATTGCCCCTGCACCTAAGGAAAACCCCAAAAACACAATAGATGGATTTACTCTGTGCAGATAGTCCAGAGCCTTTGTATTCTTCACCTTCTGGAATGCACTTCTCACTACTGCTTTGACAATTAATTATCTCTTCTACATACTTGCAGGTATATTTGGAGACTAAGACTTATTTACAGCATTATGTTTCAAATTTGCTGAACTCCTTAGTCCTTATTCATAGGAATCTGAGCCTTTGGCAAGATATATTTGTTTTACTTGGCATTTAAACTTCTTTTTGGCTTTTGTACTATTTGATAGTAAAGTGCCCTTAGCAATTTGCATAAAAGCTTGCATGGAAGTTTGAGTTTGACTGACTGAACTGAATGAATTTTATTTGCTTTTCACGTTCTCTTGCCTAATAATAAAGGAATCACTGCTACAGAAATAACTGTGAAGTTCAGCTTACAAAAAGGTCCTATCTTAACAATCCTGAAAATTTTGTGCTTTTTGTTTTTTCACCCACAAAATAGGAATAGCACTCAGGATAACTGAAGAGCTATTTTCTGTGTCGCTATGTCTGCTTCAGTGCTGTCACATGGAGTCATATCATACAATTCTTTTCGTGAACTGATCAAGTTCCATCTTAAAAGTTCATTTCCCCCCCCAGCTGCTCCAAATGGAAATGTAAGAGCCCTTCAAGCTTTCAATAACAATCTGTCTTGCAGTCTTGACCTGGAGACATATCCTTGTTTTTCATAACATTCAGAAAGTTGACTTTCTGAGATTGCCAGGGTGAATGCCAATGACAGTAGGATCTGTGCCTTGGCTTTATCTCCTCAGACAGTATATATTTTAAGTAAAATATTGATCAGACACTTGTTTTGCAAGAGCTTTCAGTCATTATGCATCCTAGCCAGACTTACACTGGCAGCACAGCACAATGAGTAATTCCAAAATCCATTATTTTGTCCTGAGTCATCAGCCTGCACAAAACCACTCATTTTGTTACGAAAAACAAGAACTTATTTACTTTCAAAAGTGTTCAAGAAGTCACAAAACACATTTTACAGATTAACCACTACTGCTAGGTCACAGTAGTTATTTTGGTAATAGTTTTGCATATTTGTACTTAGAAATGAAAAATTTAGTGATTCAGAGAATTCATTTCAACATTAGTTGAAAAAAAAATTACAGTTCCAATGCCACACCTATGGTTACCTTCTTTTGAGGAGTGACATCTGAAATGAGATTTGAGAAAGGCCTTTTGAAGAAAGATCCTCAGCATCCAAGGTCCAATAATATTTAATATTTGAACAAAACACTACCCTTTGGCTCTGAATATGAAAGCCCACACAGGAGTTTTCAAATTAGAAAGAAACTTTTATGGTTTCTCATGCCCAAACAGTACTCTTGAGAGCAATGGGACTTGAAACAAAAGAATTAAAGTAGAGTCTGGCTACCTAAGCTTATTTAAAAAAAATACAAGAGAAAAGTTAATAAAGCCAATGTGATCGTCCTTATATAACACATCCTCAACACTCCAACTCTAAAGTATTTTTTACTGTCTCTACTGTATTATCTACATAAACTGTTGCACAAACTTTTCCTTTGGTGCACACATCTATCTATAACAACATAAAATATTCTTTTGACACAAGCTTTATGAGTTTTATTAACTCTTCTTCTCCCTGGGGGCTTTAAGGATTTCTGACAAATGGGTGGTCTTGGATGCTTTGCTCTGCCTCTCCTAGGCTTCACAGCTGTGGTCAAGACTAGATTAATCTTTTGTTTGTCAAATCTTACGTTTAGCTGTTTTTACTCAGTTCATTTGAAGGAATTTTGGGTATCTTTTTGTGTTAATTTTGGTATTCATGAAACTCTTGAAGAAAACACTTGGGAACACATAAGGAACCCTGATATGCAGTATAACATCGCAGTACAACATCACAGTACCATATATACTACACAAAAAATCAGATGTAATTATGCACAAAAATGCTCTGTAAGTACTTGATTTATCCTTTCAAGCTAATGCACTTAAACTGTGAGTGGCTTGTGGGAGTCCTGGGGCTTTTCTGCGCCATTAAAAAATGTGTTCAGGAAGACAATAAAACAAGGAGAGATTAGATTAACTGGTCATCCACCAAAGAATAAAATGGATAAAAGCCTTCTGAATGGAATGGAGCACAAATGCCATTATCTCTATAAACTAATGGTGTTGAGAAGCAGATGTATCCTTCATCTGTCTGGGGAGCAGGGTGTGAGGAGATTTTCACAGCTGTACAGCCAGGACCAGCGTGCACCAGTGGTGGTAGGAGAAGAGATGAGAGCCCGTTTCACTCCCCTCTTTGGGCCCTCTGCTGAAAGCAAGCGTGCTCTTACCAACAAAGGGTGTGCTCACTTGCTACAAGCCAACACAGTGTGGACCATATTTGTGACCCAGCTGGAAACAGTGGTTTCACCTATCTGAACAAATTAGAGCGCTGGAACTGGATCATCCTCTCTGCTCAGGGTGGGAGTGTGCTCCTGGTGCATTTACATCCTGTGCCAGCTCCACCACAGAGTCAACAGAACCTCAAGGCAGCACTGCAGCCCTGGGACCTTTCTCATGGGGACAGTTGTCATGGGATCACTCTGTGTTGGAGACTGAGAGATTCATCCCACCAGCTTGTTTCACACCACAGTATTCCTGAGCAAGTTTAATTTAAAACTAGTGCAATTTTGGCCAAAGTCAGCTCTGAACCAGAAATGAATGTAGCTGTACTTAGGCAGTGCTTGAGCCCAAGCTAATAAAACCTGCTGAGGGGCAGGATGTATTAGCTCGGGTTCAGTGCTGTGCTAACATGGCTATATGGCTTCCAGATGGCTCAGAATTTAGTCAGAGCTATTGCCTGCCAAAGTCCATATATATATATATCAATATAAATACATATTTCCTAAGTTCCCCCACTATAAGGACAATAATGAAGGTGAAATTGCTCCTCATACTTGGCCTTGTAAATACCAGATCCATCAAGAGATTTAAAGGTAACAACCCAGCAGCATCCTCCTGAGTACTTGATAGCTACCATGGTCATGTAAGCAAGGTGCCAAGGTGGGCTAGGGGCGGCTGTGGGATAAGCTGATGACATTTATTGTGGTAATAGTGAGGACAAAACAACATCAAATATACAGCCACGTACATGAAGAGGCCAGAGTGCTGCCATAGGTTGTCATGGCTTGAAAGCAAACCAACCACTCCATGCCACACCAAGAAAGCTGCCTTTCTGAAGGCCTAGCTGGAGAAAGAGACCTTGGAAGATCCAGGCTAAAAGGAAGAGAAGCTAAAAAAGAGAGATTGTGTTTTTTAGTTTCTTCTCCAACATCTCTGGAGAAGAACTCCACCAATCCTTCATGCAGCATGCAGGGTTAAGAACCAAATCCCCCTTCCAGGGGACACACATCAGAGCATACTCAAATTCATGCTGAAGGGGGAATTGGCCTTCCACAGGCTTCACTTGGATCAAGAAACGTATTTTTTTCAAGTTTGGTTTTTGTGTGAGGGAAAAAATACTTGAAGTAAGAGTCAGCATCAGGGAGCTGAGGATTCCTGCGGCCTGCCCACCTCAAAAAGCAGGAAAGCCCAAAGAAATCTTCTATGGGACTATGTGGCAAAAGAAATCTTAATCTTCTTTGTTTTTTCAAAGTCGACACCAGTTTATTCCCCTCTGGTGTGCTGGTAGACGAAAAATAAGTGAGAGCTGCAGTAATTAATAAAAGGCACAGAACTACATGACTGTGGGGCTACTCAGGATGTTTTATTGAGAGCTCTGTGTTCAGAATCCATCTTATTCTGTGGATTACCACCAACCACATTGCACATTATCTCCCTCTCCCATTCTCTGTAAACAACTCTAGGTTCTCCTCAGTAATGGCATAAACAGGAAAAGGATTTCTCTTGTAGCTGTTTATATCCCTTCAGCAATAATGATGCCCAGATCACTGCTAACGTCCACTTATAAAAATGCTAAATGTTAATACAAAGGTGCTGATTCACTAGAACAAGTTCTAAGTCTTAGGAGACACGTGGTGTATATATATGGGAAAAGGTTGCATGGAGCTTTTCAAACTGCTTGTGCATCTGTATTGATTTTATGCTGCAATTCATTCAACACCTGTGTATCCATCAGTGTGAAAGAGATCACCTCTCATTTTAATCACAACAGAGAGTTTTGGTGTCAAAAGTAGGGAATCAGCCAAAAGGGGATGCTGCAGAATGTTGAGGCTACATTAAAAAAGAGAATGAAAAAAACCTGATCCTTAATTTACCACAGCCCCAGGGAAACAGTGCGTTATATGTTGACAGCTTCCATATGTGTCATGCAAACCTTTATTCTTACTGTTCAAAATAAAATGTCCCATTAAGGGAAAAAGTCTACATTTCATGCTAAAATGAGACGTATGATACCAAATACTGTCCTAAAGAAAAAATAAAACACATTCCAATGTCATGTGGCTTTTTGTATTTTTTTCAGGATTTTCAAAGGGGGAAAAATATGAATTACAACAACCAGACATTTTTACAAAGTTTGGGGGTTTTTTCACACTGTTATATTAAATAGTTACAATTTTTTTATTCCTTATGTAGACATTATTATTATTATTTTTGCACCATCTTCAGGGATGTAAAGAAATATATCTACACAAGTAATTGACTAAAATGTTTCTGATAGATAACTGTAAGAAAGATTACTTTACTGTTAGTGTTACTTTACTTTACTGTTAGTGATAACAGTATAGTACCACCCTGGTGTCTCAGCAACTATTGGTGTCCCATATTGGCTGTATGAATAAATCTAAAAATTAGTATGTATTTACAGACCTGATTATCCAGGACTCCAGTGTAGCACCTGAATAACTCAATCAGGGATCCTCTTAACAGAATCCCATTTAGTTTAATGATCTATTGCAATAGAAAGGTTAATGGATCAGGTCTTATCGTAAATATCTCTCCAGTTATGGAGACAGCAGGACTACACCTCCTGTAAACTCGGCTGACAGCTGGAGGCATGAAGAAATGTGCTTCAGGCCTGCATGGCCTGAAGTTCACTCAAGCCAAAGGAAGGTTTTCCAGCTGATTTGAACCAGTCCCTGAGCTCTCGCAGAGAACTGGTTGGAGGAAAGGTGGGTGGGGTTCTCTGGGTTACGAACCGAGTCTGCTACATACTGAGTCGTATAAAAATTCATGTTCCATCTGTACACAAACGTGTCATTCAACTGCTGGTGTTTCTAATAGCTTCCAGAAGTAACAGCAACCCAATAAAAATAATCAAAGCCTTAAGAGCGAAATTGTAAGAGCATGAAAGGATGATTTTGCTTGTGGTAAGCTGAAGCGGTGTAGCACAGGTCTATCCCATAGTTTTTAAAACTTTAGTCCCTAGAAGTGGACTCCTTGTACGAATAAACTGAAAAAGGGAATAGAAAGTGAGGGAAAAGGCAAATTCCTTCATAAGTCAAATAAGTAAAGTGCAAAAGGTAAAGATCTTTGTGGGTTTGGAATTTAAAATAGAGAATTATCTATCACGTTTCTGATCTTGGGAGTAGGACAGGGGAAATATTCACATGAGCTATTCTTTTACAATTTCTTCAGTGTATTAACCTAAAGGTTTCCTTTTACCCATACCAACTTTCCCGTCGTTTACCAAACAGATGTAATTTTGAGGCTAGAACCAACAAATTGCTGGTTGTGGTGTTTCTTAATGAGTGCCTTTCACAGATATTTAATTTTCAACAATTTCTGTGTTCAAATCTCATGGAAAGAAAAAAAAAGTCAAGGATGGAGTTTATTCTGGAGCAGGAAAGCTGGCCAGAAGCCAGCCCACCTAATTTGGATTCCTGACGGAGGTGTCACCTCCCCAGAATTGTAGGAACTTTAGAACGCCCTCACTAAACCAGGCTGCCTAAGAGATCCATGTAACCCAGGCTCAGGAGTGGTGCCTTTGAAGGCTGGGTGAAGGCAGCAACAACGTGGTCTGCTTTGCATTGGTGCCCCCCTTGTCCACTGACGGTACTCTGACCATAAAGGTAACATTAGACGAAATGGCCATGAGGTTTGGTGCAAGTCTGCCAGCTCTCTTTTCAAGCATCGTGCCTAAAGGACAGATTTTGCATAACTCTCCAGCGGCCAGGGCACTTGCTGAAAAAGTATGAGACGCTTTGTTCACAGCCCAGCTGAGCCTGAGGGAGAATTTAGATCAAAACCAATGAGAAAATGTAGCCAGAACAAAGAAGAAAAAAATATTAATCCTTACACCAGGGCTTCTTCTGCTACTCATTAACATTATGTCAGCTAAGGTTTAGATTAACTGGCATCATAGATCCCTTGACCTCTGACATAAAAAGCTTTTTGACAAAAAGAGTTAAATCTGAGTTTGCTTGTAAAGTGGTACGGATTAAGTGAACCATCACAGAAAAAACAGTATATAAGTCTCTTTTTATTAGTTTCTAAAGAAGTCTAAGTAAAGAACATTTCTTCTAAAAATATTGTTTTGCATTGACATGCATTTTCAAATTTAAAGAGGAGCATAGCATAATATGAATAATGCAGTAGCCCAGTAAATTTGTGCTAAAATTCCCACAGCTCAAAACTTCAGTATTGATAGTAGTTTCTTCTATTTCAGCTAACCGAAATTTTCAAGATTTCAAATTTTTATCCCATTTCAAGATCAAAAAAAATCTTTTTTTTTTTAAAATAAAGAAAACCAATTCCCACATTATCCTATTGTTAACCTTTCTTAAGCATCAGTCAGCTGCTATATCTTCTGAATGGCTCTGAGGTTTATTTTATAACTTTCTCCATGCTTCAGCCTGAGAAGTTCTGCAAATCTGCCTGAGTTTCTTGAATGTAATCATCAGTGGTAGTGCATTAAAATGGAACTTCATTTTGTATGTAGGAGCTCTTATTCTGAACCCAACTTCACTTGATTCAGGTAGTTTTATAATTGATATATTCTACAAAATTAAAAATAATGGAAAATTTGCAGACCACAACAACAGCAGGATAAGATTTGTGATATTTGCTTATAAACTCCAGTGAATTGTCACCCCGTCAAGTTAAAAAACACCTACCCAAAAAAAAGTCCTAGCAAGGTTTGACAGGAGCACACATGGCATTATGGTCTGTAGTTTGGGTCTTACCGTCCCCAGTTTCAGCGCAGAGTTGCAAGCCCAGGTTGTTCTGCGGATTAATCACCCAGTGGTTGCTGGTCACAGTGATGTCGAAGACAAACCAGCCCACATCAGAGGCTTGAGCCTTTCTTGTGTCCAACAGGAACAAGTCTGCATCCCTAAGTTAAAGGAAATAGAGAGTTAAAGCATTCAAATATTATTACCATTGTCCCTAATTTTCTTGCTGACAATTACTTCTTGGAGACTAAATTAATAATCCTTTGACATATCCTCATTATGACATAGTACAGCATGTGCTGTAGCTAACAAGTAGTTGTTAAGTATAATTCAGGTATTTCCCCAAGAGACCTTTCTGAAATGAGTTTCAGCATGTAAAAAATATAGCTCTGGAAAATCTGAAAAATACAACTTCCTGATATAACTACATGAAATACATAATTGAGGCAGTGTATAAAAAGTCCATCTTTCAACATTAGAATGTCCCAGGAAGATTCACTTTTATAAACTTTTCCGCATAAAAGACAAAAAATGTCAAAATCACTTTCCAATTTCAACTAAAACTCAGAGGCATCGAGTTGCTAAAAAGATCTGTTGTTAATAACATGACGGCAGCTGTATCCTCTGACAAAAAAATGAATAAATGGCAGTTCAGACCGTTTCTTATTACTGCAGATGTTTAGAAAATAAGTTTCTATATCAAAGCAAAAATTACATATCTATTCAATAATATATCTATTACATTTTAACCCTCAGTTCCCTGGTATATTTTCAAATTTGTTCCCATGAAATCTTCCAGTAACTCAGAAGAGCTGCTCAGGGGAGTTAGTATAATTGTGTTACTAAATTTTTTGCATGGGTCATTTATTTGTTCTGTTTTCACATATCTTGTGACACAATTGGTTCCAGATCATCCTCTGTATTACAAATAATTTACTACAATGACCAGACTAAACCCAAGATATTTAACTCTCATCAGTTTCATTTTACACGCTTCTACAAAGCAGCATGCATTATTAAAAACTGTTTTCACCATTTAACCTTTTAAACCTAAATCTATAGTTATAGAAACCTATTTCTTTTATGCCATAAATAGTATTTAAAACAGTAAGATACAAGAAAAAAATGTTTTATTCTAATTTTTTACCGTACAAGTCGGCTAAAAGCAGATTTGGCTCACATAGATCTGTGAATTTACTGTTGCCTTACAGACAGAATGAATATATGCTTTAAGAGGAAAGACACAAAAAGAACAGGCTTTGTGTATAAAAGTGGATTTGAAATTGCTAGTGCCTTGTCACTGTATTCTTGAAGTGCTTAATCACAATGACACATTAGAAAGTTCCTGTCTTATCTAAACACAGTAAATGCATCTAGAAGGTCTGATACTGAAAAAAGCATCAAGTGCACTTTTTGAAACTGCAGTTGCTAAATAATGAAGAAAATAAGACCAAGTGAACTATGACAAGCATATGCTTACTTACATGTGAGACGTATCTGCAAAATCAGGTTAAAGAGATCAGAAATTATGAAGGAAGGTAGTTAAAAGAAAAAAAAAAAGGAATTGAAAGGGCTTTTTTTCAAGTTATCTTTTTTTTTTTTTTTATTCTGTCAAAGGATAATCTTTTGCTGGGCTCTTATCACTTCCTTTCTAGTAGAACGGTGCTAATGACCACACAAGGAGAAAACCTACGTTCCCCCTGTGGAGTTAACACGAAGGAAATCTTACAATTCAAAAGAGCCTGACCTGCTATGCTAGCACTGAACAAATTAACAACGTACCACAAGCTCATAAATAGTACTCTCTGGAGTCTTAAATGCCAACTATTTTTCTCTAATAAGCAGATTTATCAGAACTTTAAACCTGAATAGTTTAATTCCAACTGTAATAGTCTTTGAGATGTTTATTTAGAAATACTTTTGCATCACTCAGTAGATTTAATAGAAAACTGTAAAAGTGTTTGGAATATAAAATACTACAATACCATGGTGATATAATTCCACACTTGTCTTTTTTCCTCCTAGAATACATAACTGTTTTCTCATATAGAGTCTTTCCATTCCAAATCTAGGACTGATATTAAATGTTCTCAAAAGTCACAATGTTTCCCCTCAAATCAGAATAAGGCACTACGAATAGTCCAGTCCAGAAATTCCTATGAAGGATTAATTTTCCTCAGTATGACTTTATTACTGTGTACTGCAGCAAAAAAATCAAGCTAAGGTGTCTTTGGTATTGATCCGTAAATTACTTGTCTGTCTCCCTGCAAGTATAGTGATCTGGCTAAAGTAATAAACTTTAAAGAGATAGATTGCTCTTACTCATTAACTTAGCAAATGAATTGAAAATGAGTAGGGGATACCTAGAGAAAACCAGAATTGATTCTTGAGAACACATAGAAGAATAGAGGAAATGTATCCAGACCAATACTAATAATTTAGTCCACATAACAGCACATTACTGCAGAAATTCAAAGCATTTATGAGGAAAAAAGTCAACTTCTTCCACAATTGATACAGATACAGGGTAAAAACCTGACCCTTGAGAAGGCAGCAGGAGCTCTGGGATCAGGGTTCCCCCATTAGCTCATGTCATTCATTCAAACTTCTGATCACATTTTGTGACATTTTTAATTTTAAAATTCTCCTTTATTCTGTGCAATCACACTTAAAATGAAAAACAGCTGCAGATTTTGGCTGATTTTAAAAGTATTTCTATTTAAAATATAGCCCACAACACATAATAAAAATCTAAAGCATTATGTCGTAAATAGCCCAAAATGTAACAGTGAATATATGCAGGCAGAATAAAGCTGATTGGCCTTACTTTTACAGAGGCTGTTTAAGTTTTGTGATTTCAGTCTGGTCTCCAATGATGAGTTTTCTATAAGAGAAATGCTACCACAGTCAAGAATTTCAGAAAAGAGGCTGAAGGCAGAATGTCTCCGATGCTCCACATCTCCTGGGACCCTTAAGGATGTAAAGATGGAACAAACCATCTATACATTCCTTAAATCCAAAACAGTTCTTGATCAGATCAAATAATCATTATGGTGTAATAGACCATCCCAATAATGCTGTTTTACCTGTAGCCTCATTCCAGAAACCTGCCTTTGTATCTTACTGCCACTTGAGCATTCCCTAATGTGGGAAGAACCCTCAGAGTTTACTTGAATTAGTGGTAGCTGCCACCAAATCATGAACAAAGATTTGGCATGTTGGAGGATATTTACTTTTGTCTTGAGAAAAGGTCCTGGTACAAGTCCATGGTGGGACTCCATAGGAAGCTATCCTGCTATGGGCCATGCTGTACATGCTTCCTTAGACCAAATAGAAACTTCAGTCCCAAAGACTGGAACTTCAGCAAACTCCAGGGGAATTAAACACACACACTTCAGTAGCCATACTGCCATAGAGACAGAAAAATGCCTGAGACTAGAGCGCAATCCTTAGTATGCAACTTAGAAACCCTGAACCCTGGGCACTCCTTGCCTGAAAGCATAGCTGGACTGTGTTTGGGATTGCAGAGTCCTGTCAGACACCTGTGTTTCCTGTTCAAAGCAAAGAAGGGTGGAGGAGCAGTTTTGCTGTGGAAAGTCACTAGTGAGGACTGTGGGATATTACAGAATCATAGAATCAGAGAAAGGTTTGAGTTGGAAGGGACCTTAAAGATCATCAAATCCCAACCCTCTACCATGGGCAGGGACACCTTACACTAGGACCTGTGGCTCAAAGTCTCATCCAGCCTGGCCTTGAAAGCTTCCAGGAAAGTGGTTTTCACAACTCATGTGGGCAACATGTTCCAGTGCCTCCTTGTCTTTACAGTTCTCTCACTCCCCCATTCCGCTTTACACCTAAAACCTCATGTACATACATAGAACAAACCTGAGATGACAAAGTCAAGAAAATCACAAGTGAACTCTGAGCCCAAAAGCAGAAGGTGTGGCTTTGTTGGAAAAAAAAAAAAAATTCCTGGCAGCTCATCTTAGGGTCTATTCTGTCTGGAGACAGCAAGGGGCTTCTGGAAAAATTTTCTTGTTCCTAATTTGAACAGTAAAGAGCCTGTGGTCTTCTCTCATCCTGTTCCACTGAGGCAGTTGCCTATAATATCTCTATATATGAGTAGAAACTGTCAATATCAACAATAGGAGAGAAACACTTAGCCTATATCTGAAGCTTCTGTAGTTACACTGGTGCATGGCGTATCATTGCCTGTTCCTCCTTTCAGCATCATGCTTCCATTAGAGGATGTGGGGATTTTATAATTGTGAATTCAAATATAAAGCATTCATAAATTTCTCATTATGCATTGAAAGAAATTAAAAGCATTGTTTAAAGTCTTAACAGAGGCCGTTGTCATTTGAAGAAGTCAGATAATATTAACTGTGATATTCATCAGAGTAGTAAAGAGTTTTGCTTTCTCTAAAATAGAATACAAACCACCAACTGTGAAAATACTTAAAAACTTGAAAACATCAAATGTATTAGAACAAGAAACTTTTCCCATTAGTTCATTAAAAAAATCTGAGCTCTCAGATGAAGAGCTTTCATCATGTTAGCCTTGACCTGTGCTCTTTAAAAAGATGTGTTTTGTTCCTGCTTCAATCCTCCCTCCAAGAAGTTTCTTTTAGAACCTATGTCAAAAGAATTTTTGAGAAGCTGAAGATAGAGGTGAAAAAAAAAATAAAACCCCACACAGTTTTCTTCATCCCCAAATTTACGAAGAAAGTGAAAGGTATCCTGGAAGGATGAGTGCTTTCTCTTCTGTTGATTCCATTGATATAAAATGAATCCCTGTTTATAGCCACAAATATTTTCTAACTTAATGTTCAGATATGTGTCTTGGAGGGTAGAAGCTCAAGGTTCTGTGGGCAGAAAAGAGATTTGAATTCTGGCCTAGCCTTCAAGCGAACTTGTGAGGGGGCATTTATTTCCTCTAGAATAGTCTGCAAGTTCAAGCTGACATTTTCTTTGGTTTTGCCAAACCTTCCTGGGATAGAAATCAGTTGCAAGATGAAGGAGAGTTTTTGTTTATCTTAAAACAGAACTTCTTTTCCCCCACTTTTCTGAGAAAAGACATAACCTAATTTAATTTCAATCGCCACATTTTGGGTCTATGTAGCTTTTTCAGAAGCATCTTGGAATTGATACTGGTTTTCAATCATAATTTTCAGGTATTTAGCTACTTTGCCTTGTGAAATCTGCTAATTCACTGATATCTTGTAGAATCTTGGAAACATATCATACACAGAGCTCTCCAAACTCAAATTCAGGGGTTTAGTCATGTGCAACATCATATGTGGCACTTAGGGACATGGTTTAATGGTGGATATGGCAGTGTTAGGATTATGGTTGGACTCTATCTCAAAGATATTTTCCAACCTAGATGATTCTATGATTTCTTTTAGTTTTCACTTACAGTGAGCAACATGTGTTAAGTATGCACGTCATCTTAAAGTTAGTGCATGAGTTTATCTTTTAATTACTTTCTGCAGAACTGTCAAACACAAGCAAAAAAAGCTGTGCTTCTTAAAAAGTAATCAAAGTTAGACAAGTTGCCTGCCTCTAAGGAGCTAAGTGAATCTTGGCTTGTAGTACCTCAGTGTCAGCCAATGGTGCCTTTCCAAATCTAGACACTTAGATTGTGCATGGGACTCTGCCATTTGCTCACTGAGAACATGAACCTTCACCCGCTCTGTGCATGGGCAGATTACTCGAAGAACTTGGCCTTAAACCTGGAATAAATTGCATTTAAGGTAAGTTTTATTCTTGTTCAGTGTTTACTGTTGTTGCCTAAGAATTACTACTTCACAAGTCACAGTGGTAGCAACGATGCCTTGTCAGGTGTGCGCGTCTGATTGATTGTTGCCTCCCTACTTAAGGCAAGCAAACGGGATGGTATTCAACATGTGATGAGTGCATGCCAGGAGGGTACCTGTTGGGATATTCCTTGATGATCTGATAGATGCTAATCTGAATGGTTTCATTCTCAAAGCGGCTGTTGCTCCGATCTTTGTATATCCGGAATTCGGCTGCTGTCACTGCCTCTCCATGAGGGATCTGGGTAAGGTCAAAGCGGAATTCTTTGTAGTGCCTTCGGTGGTGGGAGAAGTCCTTGTCCCTTTCAACTGTGAGAAAAAGAATTGAATGTAAATTAAAGATGTGAAACAAGCGTCCATTTCCCATGATTAATGGAGCATTCCCTCTGCTTGGGGGTTAACAAACATGACAATATAAAACTGTGCAAATAATAAAACCACAAGCCCAGACATATTTCCAGTTAAAGGAAATTCCGCCATCCCAGTATCTTCAGTTCAAAAGGAAAAAAAAACCTCCGTGGCTTTTATATAAATTCCAGAAGCTGGAGTGGAAAGAATATCAAAAAAAGCTGAAAGGGGGCATGTTGTAAAGTAACTAGAAATATGGACAAACTAAAAGCTGTGAAAGGATTTAGGACTTCAGTGTAGCCATAAGCACAGCAATTGTAATGTCAGAACTATAGATGACTTTGGAAAACACTAATTGCCTCTAATAACCAGGCTGATGAGAGGAATGCAGCTCATTTCCGTTTAACATAATAAAAGTGGTACTAAAGTGCACTACTATATACTTAAGAAGCAGTTAAGTCATATAAATTAACACAAGTTGTACTCTCATGGCATGCAGGTCATTTTTCCAGTGGTCAGAAAATTGATCTGTGGGTCAGGGCCAAGTGGTTCTAGGATGTACTATTCTGGCTTGAGAAGTCTCCTCAATCCTGTTCTTGGTGGGCAGGTGCAGCTCCCACTGCTTCTGATGCTGCCACAATTTAAAATAAAAAAGCAAACGTCGTTATTGTTTAATTGAGGTTTGTACAGAATTTTAAGAGAAACAAACCAGAGGATTTTAATTTACAACTGGTTTGAGTCTATTTCCATTGTTTGCTGCAGTTCTGATTCTGAGTTAGGAGCAACTTCTGCAATGAAATATATGTTTTGATATTACAAGAGAAACTACAGGCCATAGTGCTGGCTGATGATCACCTTATGGGATTAATACTTCAGATTTTAAGGATGTGGAAAGGAAAATGATCCATGGTTTCCACTTCCACAGAGTACAATGTTTCATTGACTTATGAATAAGCTGTGCTCCGTGGCAAGACAGAATTCCTCTCTTCAGGAAAATTCTACCTGCCTCGTGACATACGTGCTTTGTTTTACTGATGGTGGGCAAAGTCTAAAACTCAGAGTTGGGATTTGGTTTAGATAACCAGCTAAACATTTATGACTGCACTTAGCTTCCCTAAACACTCTTTCCTGTAACCCCAGCTCTTTTATTGCATTTTAGTTCCCAGATCTGATGGAGGAACAATGTCAGTTCTGAAAAAGCACACATTTGGTTTACTAAATGCTGCATATATAAATAATGCGTAAATTATTACAATATTTATACTTACATGCTCATATATACATCTCTCACAAGCAATTTTTTCTACATGCATAATGTGTATGTGTTTGCATGTATAGATATATAATTATATAATTTTATATATAAACCTACATATCTGTATTATTATAATGTATATGTTTTCTTACAAAATAGAAATGCACTAAAAGGAAAAAAAAAAGCATTTTAAGCTTGCCATATAGGGATATAGTTATAGACATATTAAAGTGAGAGCTATTGAACAAAAATTATTTAACACTATTTTCAGAAAGTAGTCACTAATTAAGTCACCTGTGGTCGTGTAACTAGTCCTTTGCAGTGTACTTCCCTGTAACCTTTTCAAAAATGTAAACTCTCCTTGATTTCTTTAGCTTTTATTTTTTTTTTACATACAAATCTGTGTTGCCTTAAGAACCACCAAAAATAAAATATATAGGCTATATTAACACTTTATCTTCAGTGAAAATGAACTTTCTCCTGGCTGACAAAAGGAAAATTGTCTGCTAACTGTGAAGTTTGCTTGGCTCAACTGCATATTTAGCTTACATGGGTTTGCCATCGAATGCTGTGTAGAAAAAGTAAAGCAGAAAAGCAGCAGAAACATGTAAACTGGCTGCTCTGTACCTGAAGATGAATGGGCTGCTACTGAAGAGAAACAGGATACAGTCTATTTAGCAGCTCCACTGCCCGGTTCTAAACTGTGAGATATACACAGAGATCTGACTTAAGGTTTGGGAGTTGTTTGCTTTTTTTTTTTTTTTTAAATACCCATGTAAAGCCTTTCATTTCAGAGGAACTTGGCAGAGATTAGCATATGCAAAAGCACTGAGCCGGGTGGGTTTTTTTTCTAGTACAAAGAGTCTGCTGCAAGTTTCTGAAGTTTTAACTGAGCATTTCAAAACTGTCATGGAACAGATATGTCAATAACCTTCAAATGAGAACTATATTTAAGGCAGACAGTGTAGCACAAACCTTTCTGCTGTGTCTGGATAGTATTTTTTCAAAAAGTATTTGCCGGCATGCATGGGTAACTAAGCACTACTCGCTATGAGTAAACAATCAGACGCTGAATAAAAGGTTTAAATGCCACTACTTCTGGACTGATTGTTTTTTATTTGGGTTTGAAACTTCCTTTTGTCTAGTTTCTGCCAAGTACTTTCTAATTAGTAACATCAGTTTACAAACAGTAGTTGTCTCCCTGTAAGTTATAGTTTGGACAGAAAACTCCACAATACCCATAATAGTATCGGTGGGGATCTCTCAGGATCACTCACAACTGCTGAAAGAATACGGATAGCCACTTTCTGGTGGACCTCAAATTAATTGTTACAACTCACACAGATAGTACTTATCTGTGTTTCCATGTATATACCCAAGGAAGATGTAGCACTGTCATCTGAAAGGTACAGAAATTCAAAATTTCTTTTTTTCGAGACAGCTTTTACAGGCAGACCAGGACTTCAGAGTAGCAACAGTCTGCAGAAGTGAAGGATTGTAGGAAACAAGCACTGAACAACTGCAAAACACAACACTGCAAAAGCACCCCGAGTCCAAGGAGGGTCCCCTTCCCTGCAATGAATCCAGAATTTCTGGATTTATATCAGCCAATGTACAAAGCAAGACAAAATTGCATACAAATGTAGACAACTTAAAATCTTGCATTATATAGCAGACTGCAAAAAAGCAGTGATGGTGATGTTGCAATAATGACCATTGGTTAGAATGGTAGCCAGATTTAAAAAAAATAAAATATTATTTAATTATATTGAATATTTTATTACTGAAAATAATACACAAATCTTGATCCCCTCTGCATCTAATATTTGCCTCGTCAGGCAAGACTGTGAATGCTCAGTAGGGTATCTGTCAGGTCCTTTGTCCTGCTGAAATGGCATGAAGTGCAGGGAGGCACCATTTCTCAAATATTTTTATTTCACAGGCAAGAGCTTTTCAACACTGGCAGCCTGAAAAACACAGGTTAAGATTTTTGAGTATTTGATTCTTTCAGAATGTTCTCATGTCATTCTAGCCCTGCTCAGCACATCTGCCAAAATGCATTTCTGTGGGACAAATTACAGCATTTAAAAACCAGTTGACCAGAAAATCATAAGTATTTTTTTAATCTTTGGAGGAATATAATTTTTATAAGTTAAAAATAAGTAGAATATTACGGTCAATGCCGATTACAAAAAATCTTCCTTTGCTCTCATTGGTCAGGATTTTTAGCATTAACTTTTAAAAATGGTATTTTTATACCACCTGAAGCTAATATATATAGCACTAAAGTTACATCAGACAAATCATGGCTCAGGGGAATATCACAAACACCTGTGTGTAAGATGGGAAAGTGATATTTTCCACTCATGTGGCAAACTGATGAAACTTTCACACTGTATTAACACTAACTGCAACTCTAAGAAGAAAAAAGTCAAATTTACAGGAAAAAGGTATTTTGGAAAATAGGTCTTCTTTGACACCAAAAAGAAAATATCATGCACTGATTTTCATTAACAAAACTATTTATTTTATGGGAAAAAAAAAGAAAAAGAAAAAAAGAACAACTTAAAAGCACCCAAAAGACTTATATGGATGTATAAAAAGTAATCAGTACTTTGGAAATTCAGCTATAATTATCTGCTTATGTTCACTGAGCTTAAAAAATGTAAAAAACTGCTAGCAATGAATTTAGGTCATAGTGCATGAGGGACTATTAGATGTGCTCTTTCACTAGTGATTAGCTCCACACTGATAGGACAGGAAAAGTGCTTCCCTTTTCCTGAAGACGTTGGTGCGTGGCTGTGACAAATACACGAAGTGAAAGCTGCTTTGGCAAATGGGTAACAAACCAAAGATATGCTGAAAGACATGTTATAATAAGCTGAATTTACAATATAAGATCCCAGAATCCCGACTGGATTCACAAACAGTGAAGACTTACTAAACAAATTAATGTCACTTTTTAAATACTAAATATATGTGCCAAGGCAAAATGGAGGGTCTTACAGACCTGTGTAACTATAAAGGGTCATTTACACTAATCTCACTGAATTTCACTGTTTGACTCAAAATTCTTTGTATAAGTACTAAGTAAACCAGCAAGTTTTAATCACTCCGAGGTGATAAAGTTTACAGTAAGCTGATACACTACAAACGACACTCATTTACATCTTGAATATAATGAAATGATAGTTTATCTACAGTGAACACTTGTGGTTATCTGACCAAAACAGGTCAAAGGTTCCAGGCATTTTCTCCTGAAATTACTCAGTGCTGCCTCTAATGACTGATAATTGAAAGCAGAGACTGGAAATATCAAATGTGGTAGGTGACAGATAAGCAACAGATTAATGCAAGTACTCTGTTACAGGACACTGAAAGGTCAGAGGCCCTAGGAATTAGCTATTGTGCTACTGTGAAAAGACAGACATCAAATAGCTGTTTACCTCATACTTGCTCTTCTGTCTCTCATTCAAATTCCAGTATCATAGATGAGACTGTTTAGAGTCACTCACCTTTCATAAATTAGGGCAGCAAATGCTTTTGTAGGGTGTGTGGAAAGGTGAAAAGTGATTCTAGAGAAGCATATAGGGTTAAAAAAACTCAAAATAAAACAGCTATGCTAGGCAAATATTTTAAGGATGTGCATCTGAGAGAAGTTAAGGACGTTCACCAGAATGTCATTCTCAGCTGAGAAGAGACCAGATTACAGATTCTAAAATATGTATTTTGATATTTTTAAGCTTTGTAACTTTTTAGGCTTGTAGAAAATGAATATCAATTTTAGAAAATCATTTTATCCAGGCAGGCACACCTTTTATCTTTTCATCCCGGAAGTCCTAAAAATGCAATATCTAGTTAATATTGAAGTAAGTGGCAGCAATTTCATTCTCCTCATTGGCCTTTGAATGAGGATTACAGTCTTCTCGAAAAGGTTTTAAATTGGGTAGATACTAAAGTCCAAGAACTAGGAAAAATAACTTCCCAAAGTGATTATTAAAAAAACAAAAAAGCAGCAGACTATGATTCTAATTCTGTCTGATTCTAATTAACTAGGTCTATCTGTTTTGTAGAATGGTAGGTTTCCTGGTCTGAACTCAGGGAGTCTATTTTGAATTAGACATGGAAATTGAAAAAAATAGTCACCTGTCCTTAAAGCATTGCTTTGAACACCAGAGATGGCTGCCTGATACAGTCAGTGGAGAGACAATTCTGTTTGTTGAGGGTCAACTGTCTTGTACCAGCCAGTAAACAGAACAAAGGAGTTTATTTACATTTCCCCTTTAGTCCACTGCAGCTTGAGAAAATCAGACTGAGATAGTCCTTGCTCGGTCAAAGGACAGTTCAATCCTTATCAGCTGATTTCAATGACTGTATCCTAACTGCTAGGATGCCAGTAGCCCAGCCGTGGGACATCCTGAGCCATTCCATAGAAGACATGTGGGGGCTGAGGGCCAAAATGAGAATGAAATAAGTTTTTGTTCCCATATCTGATTTTTTTTATTATTTGACATTAGATATTTACCATTTACATTACCCTAATGATTCAGCTTAGTGTTATAATTACAAAACTTCAGAGTTATACACCCCACTTCATGTCTTTCATTTGGGATTAAGTAGTTGTCACCTCAGAAACATGGTGGGATGGCTTGCACAACTGAAGTGCTGCTAAAGATGACTATAAACTCTTGAGAAAGGGACAGGCAAGGAAGGAGAGGCAGTGAGATAGCCCTGTATATTAGGGAATGTTTTGATTGCCTAGAACTTAATTATGGTGACAGCTGGGTTGAGTGTTTACAGGTAAGAATCAGAGGGAAGGCAAATGGCAGATATCCTGGTAGGAGTCTGTTATAGACCATCCAGCCAGGATGGAGAGGCACATGAAACGTTCGATAAGCAGCTGGGGGAAGTCTCCCAATTGCCAGCCCTTGTTCTCATGGGAGACTGCAACTTACGAGATGTCTGCTGGAAATACAACACAGCAGAGAGAAAAGAGTCTAGGAGGTTCCTGGAATGTGTGGAAGCAACCTCCCTGCCACAGCTAGTGAGGGATTCAAGCAGGGATGGTGCCCCGCTTGACATGCTGCTAGTAAACAGAGAAGGACTGGTGAGTGATGTGATAAGGCCCAGCAATCTCAAAATTATGAACTTTTAATCAAGATTTTAAATCTTGAAGAAGTAAGGTAGGGGTCAGCAGAACTGCTCCTTTGGACCTCCTGAGGGCAGATTTTGGCTTGCTTAGCAGTCTGGGTAGCAGAGTCCCTTGTCAGGCAGACCTGAAGGGCAAAGGAGTCCAAGAAGGATGGACATCCTCCATGAGAGAAATCTGAAAGACCAGGAGCAGGCTGTCCCCATGTGCCAAAAGACCAGCCAATGGGTAAGAGGAGCAACCTGCCTGAACAAAGAGCTTTGGCTGGAAATCAGAAAAAAAAAGGGAGTTTATGCACTTGGGAAGAAGGCACAGGAAATCAGAAGGATGTCATGAGGTTATGCAGAGAGAAAATCAGAAGGGCCAAAGCCCAGCTATAACGTAATCTGGGTACTGCCTTAAAGCACAATAAAAAGGTTACTGTAAATACATCAGCAACAAATGGAGTGCTAAGGAGAATCTCCATTCTATTGGATGTGGAGAAAAAGAGTGACAAAGGACGAGGAAAAGGCTGTGGTACTCAATGTCTTCTTTGTCTCACCCTTTAGTAGAGCTGGACCAGTTGCTCTCTGAGTGCCGGTCCCTGAGGTTGAAGACAGGTACAGGGAGCACTATGAAGCCCTCAAAGTGGTGAACTTGTCAGTGAATATTTAATACTTGGAGTCAACAACCTTAAAGGCCTTTCCCAATATGAATGATTCTATGATGCTATGATATCTTACATAAAAATGTGGGCAGAGGTTGAAAATAGGAGTCTCCAAAATTACATTCCCCACAGACCCTATCTTTGTCACAAAAGTCATTGTCAGAAACTTGATCTACTTTCAGATCTCCTTGGAACTGGAGCAAAGCTATTTCCTTTATCAGCGGGGATTTTGCTTAATTAGAAAGGGCAAATCTGGAGAACTTTGTTCATTGCAACAGTTCTGTTTCTTAGAAACTGATTTATTGCAGTACTTTTTATTTGAGTTTCTCTGCATTTATTATTATTATATTGGTTGCATTTAAAGTAATTATCTGCTTACAGATGTGGTTTTGAAATAATGTAAATTATTTTCACATGAAATATACTTTCTTTTCAAAACACAGACAATAAAGTTTGATCAGTCATATGCAGAAGCCAGATATACTGCTATAAATTTAGTGTTATTTCACTAACTTCATTATTTTTTGGGTCAGCTACTGACATCAAGGAGCAACATTTTCCTATTTTGTTTGTCAAAATTAGAGGCAGTTTGAAAATTGTTTGATGAAATAGTGTGCAGTTAGTGAGAGTTTTAATAAATGAAACATTATTTATGAAATCCAAATTTTTAGTGGTAGAACATCCCTTCTATAACTGAACAGACTTACTGAACTGTATGAATTGCATAGTAATTACAAAATAAAGCAAATGAAAAAAACCTTCAACAGTGGCAACAGAATCTAGAGCAAGAAGGAAGAGAGAAAGCATAATAAAAAATCAAACCAACAAAAAACCTCATTACCTGTCTTTTTTCAAAGCAAATATTTCACTTATTGGATTTCTTTCTTAAACACTCAAAGAAATGTATTTCAATATCCCTCACTTTATAAAGAAGAAAAAGTAAGAATACATTTAACCAAGCACTAAGTATTACATCTTTTGAGAGTACTGTTCTATTATTAAAATGTTCATTTCTTCATTTTGTTGTCAGAGTCAATAAGATCTCATAGATCCTTGCCAATTAACAATATTTCAAAAGCTCCAAATCGTGTAAAGACTAAAATACTATTAAGGTGGACTTTCAAATTATGTGGTTTCTACTTTCTAATCCCCTCAAAATGTGCATGCAATGTTTGCACTTTACTAAGTGCTAAACAACACCCGAGTAAATAATGAAAGTTATACATCCATGCTGGAATATAAGTGAATATGTAAAAGGATAAGTTGTTTTGTTTTTTTTTTCATGAATTATGTTAAGAATTAGAACTCAATAGCTAAAAGCTTCCAGGATTCACCATGAGAAGGAAAGAGTTCCCAGAAACCATGTAACAGTGCCTGCCAGCAGCTTTTACAAGCAGATACCTAAAGAAATGCCTCAATCCAAGAGGCATAACTGGGCTTGGCTTTCTCACACATAATCTCCCAGGTGATCTGGACTCTGTGAGATTACCCATGATACCTTCTGATTACTTTACATTAAAATATGGAGTGAAATAGAATTTTTAATGAAATTGCTGGTCTTCTTTCAATAGCCAATGTTTTGTTAAAAATTTCATTGCTAAACATGTGTTATTCATTCAATTTACTCTTCTTCCAAGTCAAATGCACTTGCTCAACAAGTCAAAACAAGTACTGCACTGCAGCTGGTCCAATAATAATTAAATGCTGGAAGGCTTTCAGTTGTTGATACAAAATAAGTGGGAAAGCAACACCCTGCTTTTCTTATGCTTCCTTGAACTAGGCAAATCCAAGAGGAGAAGTACCCAGACACAGAGATCAAGTTTTAGGAGTGAACAGTACTTTGAGAGTCTAAGTTTGGGTATTATCACAATGCTAACAAAAAAGATAGTTGGCAACGTGATTCCTCAAAATGTCCTTTTTCTGATGGTTTTGACAGTATAATGCACTGTATCTTTCAGCCTCACAAATGTAAATCTTTCACTCCAGTTGCTCAGCTGTAGCATGAAGCACAAAAAAAGACACAACTGCATATACGCGCTATTTAATCTTTAATCAGTAAGGACCCTGTGGTTTCTTTGTGTTATAAGACACCCTGTATTACAAAGGCACTCCAATCACAAATATATAAATTAATCTAAATCTACTAGACTTCTGATTGCGTTCTATTTCATCAGTGATGAAAACAGAAAAATAGAACTCATCAAAGATCCCTCTATTACTAGTTCTGAGCTAATGCATAGATAAATTAGCTAATCTTTACGCCACCAAGCCTCAAGTTGCTAATTTTGTGTGCTGTTTTCAATGATGTTTATTTTGCCCCACCTTTGGCAAAGCCAGTAAATTTTGATACTATCTGCCAATAGATTTCCATTTTTTCTCACATTTAATTTTGTTTTTCTCTAATCACAGATCATCACAAAGAAAACTTACAATTATTGCCAGGTTTCTGACTGTGTGTGAAAGTCAGGATGTCAGATCAACACAACCTCAAGGTTAACAAATGACAGAAAAAAAGATCCCTCTTGGGTTCAGCTGCAACTGAATAGAAACACAAGTTATACCTCTGGGATCCAATGGTCAGAAAATAGGTGTAAGTTATAACTGTTTTGACACTGTAAAAGTATACAGATGGAACATAACTTCTGAGGAGGGTGAAAGGGCGTATATCATCATAGGGCAACTGGCAGGGGAGGAAAAGCTAAACATTAAAGTGCGCTCTATCTTCTCACATCTCCTTAGTTTCTGCTCATGTTAACCCTCTGCTCACTTCCAGCCAGAGGTGGCAAGTCACTCTGCCATTTACCATTCACACTTGTTTGTCTAATAAACTCCATCTATTGTCTGCTGCGGAATTTGTTGGAAATGCTTCCATGGAAGTTGTGTCTGCACACCAAGCTGGATACAACTGGACAGGCAATATTTTCTGCTTAATCTGTGCTCACATCTGAGTATTTTAATATTACTCATACCCATTAACACTGACCAAACATTCCATAAAAACAGTCCAGCCGTAACAAGAATAAGGCAGGAAGCCCTCAAGAACATCTAATTTACAGAGCAGAAGAAGGCTTCTTTACAGATAAGAAATTTTTAAAAAAATTGCTAGAACATAATATAGGCAGGATATTAAACACAGTTGCAAAAAATAGCTGCTCACAGGCCATGTACTTAGTTATTATGTCAGCTTGGTTCAAATAAATTCAGACATCCTCCGATTTACACTTTGGTTGCATAAATGTATACTGGGCTAATCACTGTACTGAGTCATCACCTTAAAATTAAAAATGTAAGGAGACTAACCTTCATCTTTTATAATCTATTGGCCCTTGTGTTGAAGGTTTGTCCTGCACACTCTTGGTGTTGGCCTACACCAAGGACTCACCTAGGAGAGCCTAAGCAGTGGTGCCGAGAAATAGAGCCATGAGGCCAGAAGTACAGCAGGGGCAGGCCCTCACAGACGTTACACAGGAAGAAAATGGGAGGAAGATGAGGAGGAAGAGCAGATAGCCAGGGGTGATGAGGAATGGCACTTTCAGATGGCAGGTTTTAACAGCCAGTTTGGGATCTGGCTGTGGTTTTAACAGCTTGTTAATACAGATGCAAAACATACCCTCTCCTCTGCACCTCTGTCAGTCTAATCTGACCATGACATACTCTCACAATTTCACCCCCATATGGAATAAGTCCCCTCAAAAAGAAGGAAAACAATTTGGGTTTTTTTCCTCTGAAAGAAGTCTAAAACTTATCAAAGTTAATGAACATTTTGACTCTCTTTCTGGGCAGAAACTCACTGACCGTTAATGAATAAAATGGGTTGGCCATCCAGCATTATACCTGCACTGCCAAAGGAAAGGAAAAATAATCTTCACAAACAATGTGAAGAACTCAGATTAACTCCAGGTAACACAACAGTAGGTTATGATCGCTCATGCTAGATTCTTTTAGACAGATTTTGGGAGAGACACAGGAGTCTCAACACAACACAATCAAGAAAATAATTTCCAAATTAGAAAGTGTGACATTTTGAGCGCACAGTACTGTTCATCCAGCAATTGTCTTATGCAAGATCATCTTTCTTCTCCAAAAAAACACAATGATTGATGTCAATGTATGGGAGAGGAGCAAGGTTCCCCTTCTTTGCAGTTAGTCTGTCACAGAGTCACAGAGAGGCTGCGGTTGGAGGGGACTTGAGGAGGCCATCTGTTCCTGGCTCAGGCACAGCCACCTAGAGCTGGCTGCCCAGGACTGTGGACATGCTTGTATTTTTCTGCATTTTCGGCGTTATTCCACCTGGGAACTGCATTTCTCATATTCCTCACACAGTTACTTACAAACACAATACTCAAGCTGGTTGTAGAGGTATCTACAATCACACTATAGATGTAACACTTCTCTGGAACAGAAAAGATGGTCTCCTAGAGCTTGTACTCTGTTGAGCTGATGTGCCCCAGACAAAACTTGTGTCTTTCTGAGCAGAAGGTAAGAATGAGCAGGGAGCGGGAACCTGACCTGCAATCTTTTGGTACAACACCACTAAGAATATTTCACATGCATTTTGCAGCAGCTGATCAAACTTTGTCTTTGCCCGTGCTTGTCCTAAACCTGTGTTTCCACCATGTTTGGAGGTGACAACTGCACTAATCTTTGGGGATAGGCTTAGGGTTTTTTATCAAATAAACAAAACCCCATTTGTCAATCTGGAAGCATCACAGTCTCATCTTTTGGAGTCATGCTTTCATTTTGATGAAAACATGCTCCCTACCTGCAGACAAGGAGAAGCGGCATGATTTTATGGAGTTTGTGGTAAATCTCACTGATATGATGATGTAATGTTAACGATATAGTGATATGTTAGTAAAAGAAGATTCATTACTGTACAGCAGCAGATGGTAATGTAAATACAGCATGAACTGAACCTGTTTGGGAGCTGTGCCCATGGAGCCTGGATTTCACTTCATAAGTGTGCCTGTGTACCACTTCCAGTTGAGCGATGAACACCTTTTAGACAAAGTCTCCCATGCACACACATGCTAATAAGCACATCTTTTGCATTTTGCATTTATAAGGAATACATACAAATATGGAGGAAGCAGAACACAACTGCCGGGCAATCAAAATAGTGGCAATATGCTGTTAATCTTAGTAACATTACTCTCTTCATTCTGACCCAATGAATTGCAGCATGAACTTGAACTAATCCACCTCGAGAGTAGCTCAGTTGGCCAGAGCATGGTGCTAATATGACCAAGGCTGGGGGGTCAATCCCTAAATGGGCCATTCACCTAAGAGTTGCACGTGATCCTTATGAGTCCCTTTCAACTCTGAATGTTCTGTGATCTGTGTCTTAGAATTTATTCCACAGCATCAATCGCCTCTGGATTTTGCATTAACACATATCTATATTTCTATAGAAAAATATATATGTACACATATTTTATAAAAATTATAAATATATTTAAGATATACTAACTCAAATTAAAAATGTGATATATCTAAAAATGTTTGTCCTTGTAAATTTTATCTCATTATTATATATAGCCTCATTAAACATGATTATTAATTCAATAGTTTAAGAAGTCAGGAAAAAAATTACCTTTTGAAGAACTAGAGTTAATAGCTACAGGATATAATACAGGAGATAATCAAATAATTAAAGAAAAGAAAAAAAAAATTTTAAATAATATGTAATTTTAAATTACTGTGATATACAATACTACATAGTGTCACATTATACTACCTCTTAAAATTCTGAAAAATAAACCAGCCCTTCCTGAATGTCATCATACTTAACTGTGTGTTCTCAGATATACTTTCCATTGCTCAAAACCCAAGAGGATTTAAAAATTATGATCTTTTGAATATCTTACATCAGCAAAATCTGTGTTTTTATTTTTAATCATATAAGCTAGTAATTTAAATCAATACACAGAAAACATTTTACTAGGTAAAAGCAATTGTGTCTAGGTGAACAATACGTTTAACCTTTGCTACATGAAAGACAGTACAGAGTTTTAGCTTTCACAATTGTGCTCAGTTCACAGTGACAACCATGGGCAGTACTGCATCAGCCAAAGAGCTTATAGCACAGCCCTAAGTAACTTATCTTTTTATCTAGAATTTGACTCTTGCTGGACTATAAACCATTGCAATAATGCCATAATGATGTGCAGTTAACCACTACAAACAATTAATTTTTTATGGCACTTCATTCTGCAATAAGTCTATTGATCACTGTTATAATAAAACAAAATTGAAGGTGTATTCTTTTGCCTTGCCTTAAAATTTTGGGACTAGATTTTCACTTAGTAATCATAATTTTATAGCTTCTCTTCCCTTTGTTCTTAATGTATTTTTGGAAATCAAGTTTACTACAAATTTGTGAAAAGTAAGCTATGGAACAACAACAGAAAAGGAAACATATATCATCACTAGTGAGAAGTGATATAGTCAATGCCATGTGTTTCAAAAGCCATTGACTATATGAAAACCATTGTGAAGTAAGAAATGCTTAAAGTTGCTTTCTGAGCCTTTAGAGTGATCATTTTCAGGAACTGTGGCTCTTTCTGGATGTTGATTTGTTTTCATTTTTGTTTTTCTGCAGCTGCAGGGGATAATTGCTGCTCTTTAATGAAACCTTAGATGCACTCATAAATCATCAATGCACAGAAAATCTCATAGCAAATATTATACAAGTCTCAAAAAAGTCATGGGAACTGGCAATTCTATGGAAGCATAAGAAGTGTGAAATTTTGGAAAACTACAGAGATATCATTTGTGGAAACAGAAGGTATTGTCTTTTATATCCACAGATGTGAACTTCAGACCTTCTAGTACTGTTGGTATCTCACTCTTTTCTTGATCTCTTTGGAGAAATATCCAAGCTGTTAGTCAGAGAGGAGAAACCCTTCTCAGAACAAAAAAGAATGTGTGATTTTATTCACAGAAGTACCAAAGATCCTAAATGGAAAAGGACTAGTTTAAGGATCTAGTTACCCTCAACTACAAGATTACTCAGCACCTCATACCACTGAATTCTGCGGCTGTTTTAGTCTTCAGGTCTTCAGAGCAGATCCATAAACTCCCCTCCTTATTTCAAAATGTTACAACAGGATGTAATTAAATACAATTAACAAGGAGGTCAAATGGTCATCTGATAAACACTGGTCCAAACAGGCAGCTGGAAAGGTCAGGGCTGCTAAAGCCACATAGTATTGATGGGAAAGAATATTATGATTTAAGAGGGAAAAAATTCCAGTGACTAAAACTGAAGAGATTTACATGCCTTCTATATTACATACACAAAACCATGCACACAAACTGATATGCATGCACACATGACTCAGAGAGACACAAACCTATATTCTGAGAACAAGAGCAAAGCTAGCCACACTTCTCATTACACCAGAACACAAGTCTCAGTTTTGATGCTGAAATTCCAGTGCCTCTTTTTCATTTCCATTATTTTGTAAACTGTGTTTAAGAACAGCAAACTTGTTGCCCTTGTAGAAGAGCCTTTTTTAGCCCTTTCTAAAATAACATTTGAGATCACCGTGATGAAATGCAAGGTGTTGTGAGGCTTTTAGAAGCAAAGTATTTCATGGAGCACACAGCCAGGGTAAAACAAGGCTTCACAAGAAGAAAGCTATACCAGTACTCTGCAACTTCAAAGAATGACAAGGCACAGAAGAGAAAATGAACACAGGAGTATTTGCCCATCCTCATTTTATGAACTGGAAAACAGAGGCACACTGTTTTCACTCTCTATCTGAGGCTCCTCAGGATTTTCCTATTAGGATGCTCTGACATTTCACTCTCTGACTTGGCTAGGGATGGGACTGACCCGCTGCAAAGCCTTTGCACACATTTAATTTTCATGTATGAGGCAACAAGGTAATCTAGTCAGGAGCAAGAGATTAACCTCTGGGATCACTAGCGTGTTATGACTGGTAGTTTGACAAATATTCCAGCTTAGCTAACCTTGGGAACAACCTTCCCAGAGTTATGTTCCTGCTTGATCTCCACCATCATAAATCACCCCAAAGACTACAGCTATTATGGGGTTGTACACTGGGCTTGGACTTGCTCCCAAAGCGATATCATCCACACTACTGTTCTCCCACTCTTTCAATTTCTCAACCAATGTTTTTGAAAACTGTGCCACCAGAATCCCATGGCTCTAGGCACCAGATGCCATCAGATACCATAAGCCCACTGCTCCAAAATCAGAGTCCCTGCTCATTCAGTGTCCCTGTTCCTTCTTTTTCTAAGACCTAAAACAAAACAGAACACATATTTTTTCCAAAATTTTGTTCTTTATCAGAACAAAATTTAACATCTCTACATCCAAAAATGATGCCATTCATAATTGAAAAAGTCCAATACAATGACTTTTTGAAATTGTTTTCCATTATCTTATAGCTGTATACCCCATGTCTATTTCCCCTACATTTTTTTAAGAATAAATGTTTTAAATGGATATGCCTTGCCAAAGTGCTCTTAATTTACAATAATTACTCTGGAATAGGGGTACAGCTTTACCAGGTCATATGAATTTAACTTCATTAATTTGACTGCATTCAAATACCTGTGAATTAAAACAACAATAATTTCATTCAATTGACCCGGTCAAAAACAGGATGTAATCACAGAATCATCGAAGTTGGAAAAGACCTTAAGGTTCTCATGGAGTCTGAATAAGTAATATGTTAAGTCAGATAAAGATAAACCTTACAGAAATTTCAGTCATTCAAATTTATTCCTCACTCTGATTCTCCTTGAAAAAGAGAATTACTTGGAATTTTGCTTGTGCAAAGTCACCGGTTGGTAGCTACAGATACATGTCAGGAACCAGCACTAGCTGTCCTGGTTAGTTTTCTAGGTTCTGACTCATTAATAATTTTTGACTCAGTTTGCCTTGAATTACGGTGGGAATAAAAGTAGAACCACATTTTGGTGAGGTACGACATGTGCCTTATATACTACGTGTATTGAGGTATAGTAGTGGTTGATAAAGCCAGGTTCTTGATCTATTGCACTGGAATAATTGCTCAAAAAGAGCTGGGAACTAAATGCTTAGATTCAGCTCTTGGAGCATCTCTCAATAACTGCGAAATTTCTGAGGGGAGAGCTGAGCTATAAAATTTTTCGTTTTCTACTTATATTACAGTCATGTCTTTTATAGAAACAAATTCATAATTCAGTTCAAAACACAAACCAGCTCTTGCTTGGTGTACTCCACCCACAAACTTAAATAATGTAGTTGTCAGGGTTGACAAGTTCTGCCTGCTGTAGCATTTCTGTGTTTTATAGGAAATTTTAACCAGGGGTGTTATTTTAAGAGATGAGCAAATGGGGAAACCCCATGGCCTAGCCAATAAATATGAACCAAAGGTGCAATGGAGCGCTCATAAATATGACTCAGAACAAGGGGATTCATTGTGTCTCCTGACCCCTCTTAGCTGCTCCTCTGATCTCAACCTCTGTGTGCGTCATGGCAGCCCTCATCCTTTAACCTGCGGTTTTTAAAAGCAGCTTCTAAGTTATTTACGGCTGCATACGTTAGTAGCCCGTCTGTGTACTCCGGGCACACACATACCGAAGGGTGGGGGCAGCTGCATTTTGTTTTGCAAGGATGAAAAGTTTTGCCCGGGAAGCCAAGTACGTGGGGAGGCTGAGGTAGCTGCTATGCCACAAGGGATTCAGAAGAAAAGTGCTCCCTTTGCCTTCAAGGCTTACTCAGAGAAGAATCCCATACCTGCACTAATTTTGCCTTTCATTTGTACATTATCTACTTTTATCATGCTCTTTGCTCTTTCTCCATCTGCATTCACCTTCTCCCTACAATGATGAGCTTCCACTTTTGTAATTCTACTGGCATGGGAAGTGCTCTCAGTGCCGTAACATCATGCTCCATGAGAGGCACAGAGGAGTAGGACTAAATCTTCCAGCAATTTCTGCAGAGGCTGTTTCTCTGTGGTGAATCTTTCCCATGCCCAGCAGGTCTGTATCCAGCCCTGCACGTTGGCTGTTGCCTACTGAGGTGAGATGTCCTCCTTCTAAAGCCCAGCCTGTGCTTTGCCATTTTTCTGTCATGCCTGCTCTCATTCCTTCCCTCTCCATCTCCAGCTTTGTCTCCTGGTCTCACCACTTCTCAGCCTTTAATCCTTTCTGCAGCCAAATGCCACTGACATAAAACTAAAGTTCAGTGACCCTGCCTAGGCAGCAGGGGTTAGAGACAAGGGAAAGGACAAGAGGAGAGGATAGGGAAAAGTGTGGGAAATAATTATGAAGTCTGGTAGCAGCCAGAGCTCTCCTGAAGCCCTGGGGAGCCTTTCTTTAGCTGGAGGCTGCAATTGGCACTTCATAAACTGTTCATTCTCAGCTATGTGGAAACACCAGACAACACCTAGAATGATCAGACTGCAATCAATCAATTTTTTCCAAATTCTATTAGTTTGTGGGCCTATGAAAGCAAGCAGAAAGGAGCTGCCATGGCTAAAAAGAAAAGAAAAAGGAACTGCCCCTGTCATTATTACCCCCATAACTCAGGCAATAATTAAGTAGGCAGGTAGCCACAGTAAAGTTCTTTGCATAATTTAGCATTCAGAGAAAATAACAACAGGAGCAATAAGTGTGGGAGATGACATAGATGCCAAGGTTGTCCAGTTATCTAAGAAAACAACTCAGAGTTTAGGGAGAGAACCAAGAGGCTCTCCATCCAATCCATGGCAGGATTCCTCCCCTAATACTCTCCACACAGTGATGTCTCCACAAGCCTGCCTCTTTTGCTTTCATGGTTAGCCAGAGTCACTGCCAGATTGTGTTTTCCTGGGAAAATATGCGCTGTACAATACATACAATCCCCAAAACCCCACCCAAAGTCTGTGTTTAGTCTGGAAAGAAACAATTTCTAAAGAAGAAGCGGAACTGGGTCAGCCATTCTTCCCAATGGGAAAAATATTAATAATAATATATATTTTTATATATCCATACATATATATAGCTTTTCACCATGCACGTCTAACCATCTGCTAAATCAGTTTCTCTTCAGTTATCTGCAAATTCTTTCAAACCTGTCGGCAAGGAGAGTCAGACAGTTTTATACGCCAGTTAATGGAGAGCTTGACATTTTTTTGGCTGGGTAGATACAATAATTTACTTGGATTTAAAGTGTTAACTTTGGCAAAAAAATTAATTGACAGTTATAAAAACATTATTTTGTTAGATGATATTTATGGATCACACAAACCTATTTTGAGGTAGAGTTATATAGTTCTTAAGATTCATGTAACTTGAGAGATTTCAAAGGAAATATAAAATATTTCAATATAAAACAACAAATGTAGTGTAATTCAAAGAAGGGATATGGAGAATATTTCTTACTAAAAATTAAAAGCAATCTATAAAAACCTGCTCTTTCATTGCACAAAAATTGGTTAAAACTCAATGAATTGTAAGTACTGGATGAGGATTTTTAGCTCATGTTATCCTGTGAGTAAAGTCCTTTTGTTCCAGAAACAAATAAAATTATTGTGAAAAGAGTTGTCTTAATATTTAATTTGACCATAGAAAATTATTTCATAATTCATAGTTGTTGCTAATGCCTGACTGTACTAGGTCACAAGACATTCTTTCCATTCACTGACTGGGTGACAAAACTTTAATAAAGGGGAAAAAATGTCTTAGGCTTTCAAGATGCCAAGTGATGTCTACTTCGGATGAAAATTAAGTGAGACCTGCTTGATCCAATTTTCTCTAAATGTTATGCAAAAGAGTGAAAAACGACACTTTATTGACTTGGGGTTGCCATTGAATAAAAGCTTCACAAACATTTTCTCATTTTTTTTTCTTCGTATTGATCCAATTCCACGATTAAAGACCTGTGGTCTATTTGTTATTTAACAAGTTTTATCTCTGCAATAGCATCCCTCTGTTCAAGGCAAGATAATAGTGCTCTTTCCATCACTTCAGTTAAGGCTGTGTCAATATTTTCATTAGAAGCCTGTGTTTATACACCAAAACTGTACCAGAGCCAAAGAAATTCACGTACAGTTAAAATTAAGACAGCAACCTCTGAAATCCTGTGGAAAAGAAAGAAAGTGTGCTCATTCCTAAACTTTAGGAGAGAAGTTAATGATCCTGAGGCCTTTTTGCGTGTATGCTTCAAACCCCTTCCTCAGCTCCTGGCATTTTATGGCTTAGCACTCCATATTCCTCGCTGATGATATGTTAGCTGTGAGTGGAAGGTTGTAGAAACTGAATTAGTTTAATTTAAGAAACGAGCTACTATGTATGCTCAGGGTCTGATTGCAGTAAGGAAGCCTTTCTGTTTCATGTGTAACAAAAATATATTCGTACAGGTATTTGGTGTGGATTGATGTACTATAAGTTTCTCAAAGTAGCTGTAAAATTTGTTCTATGTCATGTTAGCATTCTCTAGTGAACACAATAGGCTATAAATCATTTGAATTTATGTATTTACTTAATGATTCAGGTTTTAAAGAAAAATATAATCTGCAAAACAGTGTTCAAATTTGGGATAGAGAAGCTGGAGAAATATGAACAGTCCTGTGTGCCCCAGACAAAATTTCCATTGATTTCAGTGTCTGGTTTAAGAACTGAACACAGCACGTGCGGTTTCAAAATTATTCTAAGATTGTGGAATCATTCACATTTTCTGTGAAGAAGAAAAAAATGTCTTTCTAGAGTGTACTAGTTACTTTAAAAATCTCAGTAATTATTGTATCCTTCTTAGAACATGTACGTCAGGGTCACAAATTTTATTGTGATCTTCACATTCAAGTTTTTGAAATTAATTTTATATGCTAAAAAAGAAAACATAACAGAAAACCACAAAAGCAGATCTCTATCTCCCATTTTATGGAAGGTTCATATCAATTAACAGGAAAATATGAAGAAAGCAAACAGACTTGCTTAGTGAATGAAACAATCTGTTAGGAGAAAAATTACTGAACGTGCTGTAAAAAAATGAAAATACAGACCAATTGAATGGCATGAGAAGGAACACCTAAGTACAGCAGATTAATGATCACTTTGATGATAATGGAAAAATCAGTATTTGAAATGTTTAAATGTAGTTTATAAAAGGGCTGCCGTTTTTCCAAGCCTCATCCATGTAGATCTATTTTATTCAATCCCCCTCTTTTTGTAAGAGGTGAAGAGTGGGAACACTAACATTTATCTTTAAAAAGTCCTTCCCTAACTAAATTTTGAGTGAATAAAAAGTGAGTCAGACTGCATAAGTATTATTTGCCTGTTCTCTGGGGAACAGGGTATCCTATATATGTCATTTTGGGAAATCAGCCAAAAAGAAGAACTCTAAAGAGTCAGGGCATATAACATATATTGCAATAATATAATAAAATATTACAATAGGATAAAAAAACTCAGTCAGGAAAACAAAGTTCTGAATTTGAAGGTGATATAATCAGATCTTTGAAAACCCCAGTGTGTTTAGTGGAGGATTTATTCTTTGACTGCTGGACCAAACCCAGTTAACTCCTCTGTTACACTCATCAATATTTATGGCAAGTTGCCAATGCACACAGTCATACAAAACACAGGACAAGACATAGTCTCTGTCTTGTTGTATCTTTCAAGAAAGAAAGAGATGGAAATTCTGATATAAATTCCAGTAGAAAGAGCAGGTGTTTACAATTTTAACTTCAGGAGAAATAAATGCGTTCTTATTTTTCTCCCTGGTTGCTTGACAGAATTATGATTGCAGTTCCCTTGATAATTATTTTCTAAATTTGTTTTTGAAAGTGAGGAATTTGCAGCTCCTACAGGTTGGGGTTTTAATCAAAGTTAGCATATAAGTTTAAATTTTTATTCTTTAGTATGAAATTATTTGCTTTTGTCTATTTTTTCTTTACTTTTTAATCTTATTCAGTCTTTTCAATTCTTATACTTAATAATTTCTATCCAACATCTCAGCTACATATTTCTTGTTTCAGTATATATGTCTTCAATTGTTATAACTGGTACAGCTATATACAAAAGTTTCAATTTAAAATATCATGATGATTAATAGAGTTTTATAATTACACATTATGTAATTAATGGTGTGAAAGTATGAGCATGGTGAATACTATTTTCAGAACAGATTTTTTTGATGCAAGTTGACCGGGGCTTCAATTCTAAATCTATTTGAGTTATTACTGTGCTGCATCAGCGTTTACTGATTTTAAGGTACAGCATTAGCATTCACTTATCACTGCATATTTTTCCCCATTCTCCATTAAAAGAGCTTGCCCTCATCTGTCACAATCCCATACTGTATAAATCATATAAAATGGTTACTTGTTTCCATGATTTATTTCATTTTTATGTTAATAGTGCTGAAACATAAGATTGTTTAATAAAAATGTTGAAGCTAATCTGTATTGGTCATCAATATTTTTTACGCGTTTTACACTGTGGAATGTGTGATATATCAAAATATCCAACTTGTATGGAAGGGTATTTAAAGTGAATTAGGATTTAAACTAACTAAGAGCTGAGACCCATTTTAATTTTACAGACACCAAATTAAACCTGATATTTACACGGTATTTTTTTAAAAGTTAATGGTGTCTATTAATATTAATCACTAGAAAAATACAGCATATCAGTCCCAGTTTTCACAGTTTTGAAACATAAGATAAGCTTTAGCTTCTCAGAATTACTTTCTTAAGGCACCACTGGCATCCCAACAAAATAAGACAAATATTAGAAAATTCCTACCCAAGGTAAGACACTCAGTGGAAACTTGAGTTCTTCCAGAGAAGGTTTTTGTCTGGGAAAGCACAGTAGGATCAGCCTAGGACACATCTGACACTGAAACTTCAAAGACTTCTACTCATTCACTGCAAGAAGTCCTATTGTAATCAAAGATATTTCTGAAATCAAAGGCTAGGTCCCACGTAAATAGTCCTCAGGGACGCTGCTGGAATGGTCCCTGATGTATTTACAGAGGGTACTTCTCAGGACTCAGGAAAATTTTTGCAGTATCGGTGCTTTGACTAATGCTGCAGATAAGAGCATGTCCGATTTTTCTCTATAACTTTGCTATTTTAAAAGCTGACTACACTACCCCGGGTAAATTGAGGAACACAATGTTAATTTAAAAGTAATACATGAGCAATACATCACAGTTTCTAAATTATAACAAGCACAAATTCAAAAAACAGATTTTGTTTCTTTCCTAACCAGCTATTTCCAGAGGAAAAACAGCAAGCATTTATACATTTATTTAGAGGTGTGGACATCTCTTACTTTTAAGGAAAAAGATCTCAGACTTGTACACTTCCTTGTCAGATAAATAATTAATGTAAAGTGATTTTATCATTATGGCAAATAAGCTCCAGAGTGTTACTTTCCTAGAATTTTAGTATTTGGAGTATTAATATTTACTGAAAACCTGGTAGACATAAAAAGAGTGTGATAAAATAAAGATATTTTGAAACATGTGCCACAGTTAAAAAGATTCTACAGGAAGTATTACCCTGGAAAACAAGGGCTCATCAGAATTTGTACCAGCTTATTGTGAAACTTAAGTTTTCCATTAAATCTCTTGCTATTCAGGTCCAATGAGAAGTGGCCTTTTTAGCCAAATTTATGAGTCCTGCAGCATTTCAAAAATATAAAAATACTAAATGAATTTCATGAATTATTTGCAGCTTCCAGATGAGATTTAAGTTGCTTTTTAGTAAAGAAATCTGTAACTGCTTTTTTCCCCTACAGTGTAACTGGCAAGCATGTTTATTATACTCAGAAGCCAGTGTAATTTAGTTTTATCAGGTTTTGTATCTGAATTTATATAATTTTCAAAAGCATTCTTTGCTTGCATGTTTCTGGTGTTTAATACTCTACTGAAAAAATAATTTATTTATGACAGAGAAAATAAGAACCATTGTAGATTCTGAGCACCATAGCAGTATAATAAAACACAGCCTGTTGTTATTAAATAGAAATAACAAAGGAACAGCAACAGATTATTTAAAATCCAGCCATCCAACTGAAAAGATAATAAAACTATGACTCTTAACAACAGAAAAAAAACCAAACAAACACTAAATAACCGAAGATTTTTTTTCACGGTTTAACTTTTCCCTTTTCATACCTTTCTAGGCTATAAAATATTAACAACTGGTGTTTGTTCATGTGTAAGCTTTAAGGAAAACACTGAGGGAAATAACTGAGCAATAGGCATAAGTGTTTGATTTTTAGAGATTTGAAAAAAAAGGAGTTAGTTGGCCTAAGGCTAGAATTTTCATTACATCAATGAAAGAAAGAAAACAGAAGCCAGCAGAGGGAAGTTATAGAAACTGACTTTATATAAACAGTGAGAAAAATCTTTTTCCATGGCCACCTACAATGTAGCTACTTTACCATCCCTATGATTTTTCTTTTACCAGTGGCACAGCAGCCCGGGCCCGACCCTGCTGTTTCAGAACAGGTTACAGTTCGGCCAAGAGGTTTGAGCCCTTCACAAGACCAGGCTAACAGTTTGTCAGAGAGAGCAAAAACAAAAAATATTTCCACATACCTAAATTGACAAAGCTCATGACCATGTCAGCATCATTCAGAAAGTTGGTGTCGTGCAGGCTGGCTAAGGGAGGATTCTGTGTGGTCAGGGGGGTCATGCGAGATAATTGTATTCTCCGCGAATATCCATTTGGAGAGGCAGGGTATCCTTTTCGTATCCCTCTGCTCTCCCCTGCCATTGATCCCTTTAGTGAATAATCCAGCTCCTCAGAATCCTCTTCATTTGTCATGGCATTATACAGGTCCAGCATGAAGAGGGGTGCAGAAGAAGCCTGCTTTCCTGGTGAAAATGGTCTGGGTCTGTGAGGTAAACCCAGGATAGAGAGAATCTCTCTCTGAATCTCCCTTCTCTCATGGTTCCGCAGCCTCCTGTAAATAAAACTTGAATGGACATGATTGTCTCCTAAACCTCCCTGTGCGTGACCCACCAGAACCCAGCAATTCCAGAGCAAGCCCACGAAAGCTTTGAGCGCAGTTAGGTTCATCTTTGAAAAGAAAAAGAACAAGGAAAAAAAGAAAAAAAAACCAAAAAAAAAACAACAACTTTTCTCCTACTTGTTCTGAGTTCCTATGAGGTCTGCTTTCCCAGTAGCTGAAAAACAAAATTTACCTATTCTTCATGTCAATGTCATCTCTAAATGCAACATCGTAACATCTTTGGTGATTCCTCTCCCCCCACCCTGTTTAAATATTATGGAATGTGTCAGGTTGCAGTTATTTCTAAGAAAGCTGAAATTCAGACTTCCAATTTTCCACTGTTGTTATCGTTTTTTCTGCATTTATGGAGCAGAAGACCAGTATTTTGTCAGCTGACCTAGGCATTCCTATATAAACCTTAGATAACCAGGTCTTTGGTGGGGAGCTGTATTAGCAAGAGATGTTCTTCTGACACATTGTAGTTCCCAGAGTTATCTTCCCTCGTTATTCTGAGTTCTTCGTACACCTTGTGCTCTTCCCAAGATAAAATCCTGAGTCACAGATTTGTCTTGATCTGTACCTTGGTGGTGTAACACATATTTGTCCAGCAGCCTGGAGATAACTTTAACATCTTTTGAATCGCTTGAGTGTAAAGTAATTCTAAAGCATGTACTAATCAAATTAATGTGTTGCCATGAATTTACTCGCAAAAAATAACCTTCTGTAAATCCATTCAACCCTTTTCAGCTTCTGAACTGTTATTTCCAACTGTAGCAGGCACAAATATAACAGCTCTCTTCAAGAGAGATCTAAAGACTAATGTAAGCACAACCCTGCTGGGAAAGAAGAGGCTTCTCATTGTAATTTGAAACGGGTATAGCAAAAAAGTCCTTAACCCTTCTCTTGCCAGATAGAGCTTTAAACCTCTCCCCCTGTCTCTCCAATTTACAGTAATATAACTAATTTTGGCTATTAGCTGTTTTTTTTTTTTTTTTTAACAGTTTGCATGATAAATTTTAACTTTAAAAATTTTAGAATATATGGATGGCGTAATATGGAAGGTCTTGTGAATCTCCTTATGGTTTAATAAACCTGAGTAGGAAACCTTCTTAACAGACTGAAATAGCATCTCACTGATTCAAGAAAAGTTTATGTTTTAGGCAAATTTAGCAAACAAAGATGAACTTTTTAGTAAACTCTGTCGGAAATTTTGTCAGTGAAGCTTGATTCACTCTTTTCTAAAAATGTTGGGAATGCAATCTGAATGAAAACAAATTTATTCAGCAAGCAAGATTTCAAATTGTGCACAGCCAATCCTGTAATTATGGTTATAGTCACAACTTTCACAAACTGTAATTTGCAATGATAATTTATTCAAAGTACATTTTTACTCATAAATTGCTATACTACTTTTCCTAGTAAATATGAAAAGCTAAGATTTAATCCCACAGCCTGTTATTAACTGAAGAAGGAAACAGTTTAACTGAAGAAATAAGAATATTAAATAGATTTTAAAGCTGCTGCCCATGAAGTTAAGGTTCAGTGTAGAATTTTTTGACAGCTAGTAACTGGTGTTTTCCTCTCACTAAAACAAAATCACTGTGTTAAATTTCATGCAGCTCAGATTATTGTTGGTCATTTTCCTTGCTGCTAAAATTTGCCTTTAGCCTCAAGGAAACTTTACTTTGATGAAAGTTAGAAAAAAGGGACAAAAAGAGGTTTTTTTTCAACATGAAATTAGGGGGGAAAACTAGGTATATAAAATCCATCCCTTTAGGTTTTCCTTTACATGACACCTACTCAGCAAATCACACAGTCCTTGAGTAAACTTGGGAGTGTGACAGAAAGTATAGTCACACCCTAAGAAGCCAGAAACAATTTATCTAGTATATTAAGCACAAACAAGCTTTACAGTCTAGTCCAGCCATCACCTAAATATAGCTGATTCTCTCTCATAAATCAGCACGTGTAATGAACAATGCTTCTCTCAAGAAAGGATTTACCTCATGCTAGACCTGCCGAATTGGCACTAAAATTAGGAAGATATTTAGCAAAAGTCTTCTCCTTTCTAGTAGAAGAGCAATCACAATCAGAATACATTTTCATTCCTCGCTAAGGTGTTCCTTCAAAATCTATTTGTTAAAAGAAAAGTATTATTTCCTAGTTTTTCTTCTTTTTACTTGTTCTGCTCAGTCAGTTGCAATGATACATGAGACTTTACCATACATATGTCTTTTCTGAATTTGGCCATTGCATATCCTGCAACTACATTTCTTCCTCTTTACCAGTAATATATTTCCTTTTCCCCCTAAGCATTCATAAAAGCTAGTGTATTCATTGCTCAGAGGATTTAAGTCCTTGGCCCATCAATATGCCCAGCAAAAGAAATTTCCTATATTATGTCACTACAGTGTCTGAAGTTCCAAATAAGTTAATTTTTTTTCATTAAAAAAGTCAAAAATGCATTTAAATTCAATGGTATTTTTTATATAGAAAACATCTTTCCAGACAGAAACTAAATAAGAACACATCTAGTCATATGTTTGATGAAAAGAGATCTTGTTATTTTTTGACAGACTCGCAACCAAACAAGTAACATAAATACAAAGCATTTATTGTACAATAACTCGCACCAAATGTCCCAGACTAGAACACAAAAATAATAAAAAGATATTTCTATTAATATAAACACAATGTCCTGCATAAGCCTATAAACACTCATTCTTAGCATGGGTGTTTCACACAGGGCAGACAGAACTGAAAATCTTTGCTAATGAAGTGAAAGGTGTCTGTAATCCCTGACAGACTCCATTTTGCATTTCCAATATGAAACAATGAACTTCTAAAGAAAAAACATCACATACAATTTCAGCATGCCAAGATATACACAGATAGATTTCCTTCTTCCACAGATGCTAAACCTGGTAGCAACATAAGAAATCACCTGAACAGCCCTTGCCCGGGCCTTTAAAAATAAAAGGGAGATTAAAATGACTCCAGAAGTGAGGTCCCCTTAGGGAGAGATATCTGACAAAGGAGCACATAACCAGTGGTGCACCTGGAGAGCAGGGACTCAGAGGCAGGAAAGCAGCAGAGCACCGTGCAGGCACCCTGGCAGTACGAGATAGGAAGCAGCTGCATGAATTTCTTAAACAATGTGGCATGTATGCACACGATGAGTGAATTCAGAGCTCATTGCGTTTGTACTAATCTAAACAATGTTAGAGAAGATATCTATGGGAAGTAATGAAATCTGGGAATCCAGATCTTGCCAATCTTGCATTCCAGTGGATCACCATTCGCTATAATGGTGAAAGAAATTATAGCTACCCACCAGACCACTGTAATCATTGAAGGTAGAAGTGGTTTTGTGGGTAACGTCCACTACTCAAAAATATACAAAAATCACTGGATGGCTACTCAATGCAGAATCCCTTTGGTTCTCAATGTCACATCAACAGAGAGTGATTCCCCACAGCAGTGGTTCTCTGCAACTGTTTGGCAAATTAGGCTAAAATGCAAATCCTCTTCAGGACATTTGCAATCTAAACCTGTATGCATGCACGCACACAGAATGATTCTGACGACTCTTTCCCTCCCTAATGACCAGCTAAATTTGACATTCACATCAATATTATGCATAAACAGATGATCCAGCATAAAAAATGTTTAAGTCTGTTCTTGTTACCTTCCTGCAAGGCTTTAACTGCAAAAGGTACATGGAGAAATACTCCTATAAAAAGGTTTCATCAGAGCTGGATAATGATTAGTTGCTAAAGCTACAGATTCCCCAGCAAAAAGAAAGCAAATAGTCTGGACACCTCCTGGGGAAGAAATGTGACACTGACACCATAGTTCAGCAAATCTGTTACATTACCTGTATCCAAGTCAGATTTACAGTGGTATAGACTGCATAAGGTGTACATTTGAGACTTTGGACATAAGTATGAATACATCCAAATGTTCCAAATGTCCAATCAAAAAAATTTGTACGATAACTTTCACTCAGTTTTTTATTCTATTGCATTGAGATGCATTCTTACCCTGCTAACATAAGAATGAAGCACAAAAATATTTTTCTGCATCATTGATAGACATGTCTTCTAATGCAAAGATAATTCCACTTGTAACGGGCATGGTGTGGAAACTGGTAGAATTAACTGCAGAAATTGGCATCATTAAGTATGATGTTTCTAAACCCCTCTTATTCAGAGAATTATTTATTTATAGAGAGAGTACTTCCATTTTATGCTACAGCAAGAGGAATCCACTGCAAAATAATATTTACTATGTGGAAGTGTTCAATACTTAGATTACAGTGTTATTTATTCAGTTACCAACCAGTTACAAATAAGCAAAAGAGTTTTTCATCCAGATATTCAGAAGCACAGGCAAAATCACAAAGCAGCCTAGGAGATAAGTCATCAAACATTTTATAGATGGCATTTAATAGAACACTTTGTTTAAAATTTACAGAAAGGGCTCCAGCTTTAAGCACAGTAATTTTTGAAGTTTGAAGTACATACACAATGTTGTAAAACTATCAGAACAGAATACTCGACAGCATTAAAATTATACTCTAACATTAAGAAAACTGAGAAAAGTAATTTTTCAATCTGCCTAAGGACTTTTTTGAAACATAGTATTCAAGGACTGGGAAATAAAAAAACTCATTTCACACATACACTTCAGAAACAAGAACAACAAAATATACAACTAATAATATGATTCAACATCACAGTGCTATCATTTGCATAATTTAAAAACCCAAAGAGCTCCCAGAAATCCCCCTTGGCTTACAATAAGCCCCTAATTTTCTTAAAGAAAAAAAGAAAGGAACTGAACTGAAGCAAATACAAAACATTTGGACAAGAGCAACAACATTTGTAAGTAGTAAAGCACTTTTAAAGAAGATTATTCTTGGCTCAGCTTGTAGAAGGGTTTTATTGTGCCCCAGCTGCAGACTGGTACCTGCTGGTCTCCTTGTTCTCTGGCTGCAGCATGGCCAGAAGTATCTTGTGCTGTTCCCAGGCTGGTTGAACTGCTTTTCCAGGGAATTTCTTCTGCTTCTTGCTAGAGTTCTTTTTATTTTCAACTACAGATTAATACAGAAATTAAGTTCTAAATGAATGCCTTCTAGGTAGCTGCACTGCACTATCGTTCATATCGTGAAATACTCTACCTATCTAAATACAGGAATTATTTCTTCCCTTGAGCATTTTGCTACTCTATTCCATAGCCGTGGCTTTAGCACCTCTACTGGCAATGGGATAGTGCAGCAGTCTCTTAATCTCTCTCTAAATTAGTTTTGGGGGTTTTATACTGTTTTCCTGTGCTTTGTTTTATACACACTTTCCCTCTCTTCCCAATACTTTCTCCTATTACGTCTCTCTACATTTAGTCTGCCACTTGAATGTGCTGCCTCTGATCCCACATGGTTTTTCTTTTCAGCTTTTTAAACTTTAAATCTTTTTTTCCCCACCATCTCCATTTTCACATTTCTTCTTTCCCTCACCACATATCTGTAGACAGATGTTATTTTTTCCTTTTAAAATCACTTCCTTTGTTTAGCAAAGTTTCCCCTTTTGTAAGAGATCAACTGGCCTCTCCAGCAGTAAAAAAGGAGCTGTGGCTCCAGTACTTTCAATTGAAAGTGATCACTACCATGAATCACAGTCCTGGAGAGACTAGTAATCTCCTGCTGTTGGAGAAGGATTGTGGAAGAAAAAGATGTGCATGGTACAACTGCTAGACTATGTACACCCTAAAATCTTTGGTATGTGCTAACTGATCTTTCTACATAGATTCGTAGAATAATTTAGGTTGGAAAGAACGTCTAAGATGAGGAAGTCCAACCACCAACCCAGCACTGCCAAGTCCACCACTCAACTATGTCCAGGAGTGCCACATCCATGTCTTTTAAATACCTCCAGGGGTGGTGTCTCAGCCACTTCCCCAGGACAGTCTGTTTCACTGATTGGCAGTCCTTTCTGTGAAGAAATTTTTTATCTAAACTTCCCCTGGTGCAACTTAAGGTCACTTCCTCTTGTCCTGTCACTTGTTACTTGGGAGAAGAAATAGACCGCCACTTCACTAACCCCTCCTTTCAGGTAGTGGAAGAGAGCAATAAGGACTCCACTGAGCCTCCTCTTCTCCAGGTTAAACAACCCCAGCTCCCTCAGATGCTCCTCAGATGCTCCTCCAGACCCTTCACCAGCTCCGCTGCCCTTCTCTGGACTTGCTCCAGTCTGGGCCAGAACTGGACCCAGCATTCCAGGTGTGGCCTCACCAGTGCTGAGTACAAGGGGACAATCACTGCCCTGGTCCTGCTGGCCACATTACTGCTTATAGAGGCCAAGATGCCATTTGGCCTTCCTGGCCACCTGGGCTCACTGCTGGCTCATGTTCAGCCAAATGTAAACCAGCACCCCCAGGTTTTCAACTGGGCGACTTTGCAGACACTCAGTCCCAGCCTGTAGCTCTGTGCGGGGTTGCTGTGACCCAAATGTAGGACTCAACATTTGGCCATGTTGAACCTCATAAAATTGTCTTCAACCCATTGATCCACCCTCTCTTACAATCCAGTATATCAACACACCTGCCCGACTTGGTGTTATCCACAAACTGACTGAGGCATACTTTATTGCCTGGTCCAGATCATTGATAAAGATATTAAACACGGCTGGTCCAAATCCCTGATCCCTGAGGAACATCACTGGTGACCAGTCACCAAGTGAATGTGGCACCATTTAGCACCACTCTCTGGGCCCAGCTATCCAGTTTTTAATCCAGCAAAAAATGCAACTGTTCAAGCTGTGGGTCTATTTAATAAGCCAAAATGCTACAGCACTGTGGTGGCAATGGTAAAACACAAATTTAAAAAAAAAATCTTTAAAATAAAATACTGTTTTCCTGAATGTCTCTCATTCGACCATACTCTCTTCTAGCATGTAATGCCTTTGATCTTGCAAAGTTGTTACAATTGGCCACGGCTGATGAAATTTATTTAATTAATTATGAGTAACTGTTGCCAGTATTTACTATAGCAGTCTGTTCAAACCAGAATTGATAAGCTGGCAAAGCAAAGGAATAAAGTGAAAAATCAGTTTATGCTGTTGGTCCAGAAAATCCATTTGTTTCTCTCAAATGTTTGTTATGGTGGTTGAGAAAAACTGAAATACAGAAGAAAGTGTATACTTAAAATCTGCAGTAAATTTGCTGCAAAATCTTTACATTGAAGTTGAAAGATTATTTTAGCTACTAAACTTTCCTTTATATAGACAGGGGTCTGAAAACATGACCTGCATGATGTTAAATAGAGTAATCCAAGTCTCTTCTAAAGTAGGTTTAGGCAAGAGGAACGTGATTTACATTGCAACCCTTGCATCTGAAACTGCATTGTAATCTTGTAATCTAAACATGGAAGAGACATGCAAGAAGTCCTTAGTTTCTACTTTTTTAGCTTTACTACTTTCAGTGTTTGTTCCTTAACATTTAGACTTTTAAATTGGAAAAATGGTATTTCCTAATGGAATTCTAGCTTAGCCATGCAAATTATGAAACAGCTACAGATGCTGACTAAGACTGCAGGACAGTGTTTTCCTTCGGGAAATGGATTCAAAATGATATTTTCATAGGTTTTGCTATCTGCCTCTCCAGAAAAAAGCATTGAATCACAAAAAACAAACTGAATCATATTAATGAATAGCTTAGATTAGGATGACACATATGATAAAAATACTTCTGCATAGCCCAAGCATGTGGGTGTACCTTCTCATCATGATTTCTCAGAGCAGATGCCCGATATTTTCTGTGCTCTTTTTCTCCTCTTTATCACATTTTAGTAATAAAATGTATACTGGGACAAATCAATGAGAGTTTTCTATGACTTTTAGGCATTTTGGATATTTTCTGTACACTCCTGTGAGCACTGCTAGAAGAGCCAGATGCAATGGGCTGGCAGGAAAGCTTCCACCTTTGAGACATTATTGCTTCCTGGCTCTGACATCTTCCTTTGGCATGAGAAGGGTGCTAGAAAGGGAAGGTCAGTCTCATGGCAGAAGCATTTTGCAACGATTCATTCTGAGGCCCAAAGTTAACTAAGTTCTCATTTCTTCATTGTAATTCAAAGCTAATCAGGCTTCATTATTTTTGTAAAGCTTTGTGAAGTTTGTTTTCCTGTATTTATGGATGTTTGAAGAACTAAAATTCTCTGCTTTCAATCAATGACTGACCCTGTTAATGCAGACGAAAAAATAAAATATGTTTATACGACAGAATGGCCAGAGAGCTTCAAAGCCATAAAACTTCTGGCTTATTTAGTGGTCTCCTAAAAAGCATAAAGATGACCAAACAGATTATTTTTATTTAAAAAAAAAAAAAAGAGAGAAACAAAACTTTTCAGTCTAAGAATTTCAATTCTGAGTTCAATCTAAAATCATGTTTTATGGCTATATTATAAATTGTTTAAAAATGGAGTTTATAATGGAAATGGTGACAAATTTAACTATAGCAGCACTAGCAGGCGCCAGCATAATTACAGTCTTCTCAAGACATAACTTATTACAGGCTACACAGCAGAGCCAGTATTTTGTATTTTAATTAAGAAACCTGGATTTTGTTTGTAATAATTGACTGTTATGCCGCCTCTCTTGCCAGGACACTCTTTTACAAGAGACTCTTGCCTCTAGTAGTCTTTCTTTGTTAAATATTTTAAATACATTTTATTTTTTTTGACCAGAAGATTGCATACATTTTATAGGTCATTATTAACTGTCTTTTGATGACTTCAGTTGTTCTGTATTTTTTTAATGGACATCTTTGTTCCTCTCATCTGTGACCAGAAAAGGTTTACAGTTTAGGTCTCTGAGAAGTATAATACTATAATATCTGTGTTATCTGCCTCAATCTGTACCATGTAGGCCTTTTATAAGGAAGCATTTTCTTTGGCAATGCTCTCCTAATGCCCTAGGCAGGTACTACTGACCCTGTTACCCAGAGATACCAAAACAATGACAGTCTCTCTGCTGTCCCAACAAGGGCATCATGCCAGCTCCCACCATGCGGGACAGAGTTCAGTTCCTGGCACTGAGCTAAATATCCTACTTGTGACAAGCTCCTTGCACATTGCTGAAATTAAAGAAGTTGGCAGATAGTGGTCTGAGAAACATCAGCTGTTTGTCAGTGTTGGGGGCAGCCAGCCGGGCGCTGGGGTAATGCCACACGTGTTGCTGTCACCTCTCAGCACCTCAGACCCTCAGTGGCCTCTGCTGGCCATGCTCCCCCACCTGCCTTGCCCTCACCCTCATCCCTTACCTCTGCAGAAGCTGCTGCTACAAACATACTCCCTCAGTTCTTCAGCTTTGCCTTTGTTTCTTGATTTCTTTCACTTGTTCTTCATGTTGCCTTAGTGTGTCCTCTACAGCCAACACGGACAAATGGCAGCAGCCTTGTATGTGACTGGTCCACAAGCACCAGGTATCTAATTTTGACAGCAGGTCAAAGATGTTTAAAGAAAGGCCTTGATATGCACAAAAATAAGTAGGTCACACCAGCCCATGTGCAATTTAATATGCTGTAGCTTAACAGGCACATGTACAAACGAAATCTATAGAAGCATTTAGCATTTTTAACTGGAAGCAACATATGAATTGAAGCAGTTCAGAACAAATAGAATACTTTTCTCAAATTGTTATTTTTTTTTCTCTGCCTGACTGGCACTGAGTACAGCAGACTCAGCTAAAAGCATTGTTCACAGTCCCTTTCTTTCTCTCTGTTTGGCTGGGCTAACACTATTCAGTCATTTTCCCCCAGGACTGTCTACCAACCAGAGAGATTATCAAAGTTAGTTATGTCACTTCCTTTCTTTTCTCCAACACACTTGCAGACTAAGAAAAGAGACAAAGGAGTCAGCCTTACCAGCAGATCTTTCTCTGTTTCCTCCTACAGAAGTTTGCCTCCTGCCAAGAGGACCTTCAACAAGACTTTGCTGCTTTTGGATCTTCCAAGAGGAGCACAGGAAAAAGAGAATAGGATATAATATACCTCAACAATTGAGAACAAATCCCAAGTGAAGAGTAAGTGAAGGAAGAAATAGAAAGCAAGAAAATTCATAGAAAACACACAGAGATTATACCCCAGTCCTTTCTCAAATATCTGAATTCGAGAAATCAAATATCTTAAAAATTACTCTTCACCAGCTGCTTATTAGGTGGCATTGATTTCAGCTGTGTAAGGGAAAAAAGCTCTAAAATATGTTTCAGTGAGAACGCTCAGTCAGAAGAACTGATAAGCAAGCAATAATCTGTGGGGTGACTGGAAAGGCTGAAAGGCTGAAGTCTGAGCCTAGAAAGCCCACATCTAGCCACGGTCCAAGTGAGGTCCCTAGGAAAAGGAAAGTCTATTTGATGAACTGGTGGATCATTTTCTGACATGCACCCTGCTTTTAATCATGAGAAAGAGGGAAGGCTGTAAGGTGAGATGTCAAGCAAGTTCCAGTTCAGCTGATGCTACAGAAGGGAAGGAGCAACCTTGTCCAGGGAAATTGTCCAGCAAGAGAGGCATCTGGCATCCTCCAAGCAGTGTTACAAAGCTGAGAGCAAGGAATTAGGATGGGGTATGACCACCAGACTTTAGAAATCATAGTAGATTTGAGGGCTGCTAATGAAGTATTATTGCAGTCAGTGCTAATGTAGGTTCAGTTCCATAATTTTTTCTCTGCTTGGCCATATGTTAAAACACCTTTTCATCTGATTCTCCAAATACGGCTCCAGCAATATTTCATCCTGCAGAAAATGAGAGGGACCAACAAGCAGAGTGCATATGACAATGAAAAAGAAAAAACTCAGCCCCATGATCTGATTCCTTTATCCAAACTGACTAGACTGATTGCCTTGACATCACGTTTATCAATTCCACATGCTTTATGGGGAAACTTTTTCTAATTTCCAGAAAAGCATGCCTACAAAGGTGAAAGCAGAAACAAGTAGAATCCATCTGCTAGGAGTATGTTTTTGACTGCAGCACTTGGTTATCTTGTGCCATAGAAGGGAAGTTAATATGCCCTTTTAAAAGCAGCAAAAATTTTTGAAAAAATGCATGTATTTCAGGAACAAAACTTACAAAACAAGAAGTGTGTCAGAAAAAGAAAATAGAGTATAATTGTCTCTTCTGTGGCTAAGAGGAAGACAGCTAGACAGAGAAGTTCTTGAGCATCAACAGATTTTCCTCTTGAAGCATCTTGCAATATGACCTGAGTTATTGTCAAGATTTAGGCTACTCAAGAGGAAGAGAGATAATTAAAAATACTATTAGGAGTCACTGCTAGAAAACTAGAATTAGACATCAGTCTCCCAAGAATGATACACAAATAGGAAACTAATGAACCTAAATCTCTGCCACCAGATATCAAAAAATATAATAAGTAAAAATATAATAAGTAAAATAAAAGATTAAGGATTTTTATTGGAAGTATAACTTTTTTTCAGGATTTATCAAAACAGATGACGAAACATCCTATACAAAATGTACAAGAGCTAAATGCAAAAGCTTCATTTTGTTTACCTGGTAGGAAACCTCTTCTATCTCATGTTGTGTGTAAATAGAAGGGTCATTAAACCTGAGAGCTCAACAGGAGCTGAGTAACAGGATTATGTGCTGTCATTAGCAGTTGTGAATCCATATTCACATTCTGCAGTCATCTTCCATTTGTTCTCTGAATGCAGTGTGGAGCATGACTCCTTCTCAGCTGGAACTGTTCTGGCTGCTTCTGTCATAACATTGGAATGATAGGAAATGGTGGCCAAATCATGCAGGCTGTAGTCAGGCAGTGCACCCAATTAAGCCAGTGAGAGATTTTCCCTTAATTCGAACTGTGGAAACAGGCCTGTTTTCTTTATTCACTCACAGAACATGATTCTCACCTTTTATTTGTTTTGTTTGTTTGTTTCTGTGCAGTACTGAAGGATAACATCAATGCTGTCTGGCTATTTAATGCAATAACAATCCTGCCCACAGTGCACCCGCTCCATCCTTCGTAGGGGTGCAGCTGGATATAAAGGTGTGTGTCACAGCACATGCACAAACTCATTCTAATCAGCAGCAAAATGTTCTCTGGCCCCATTCCAGCAGAGCACTCAATCATTTCCTTATCAGTTGAAAGGATAACTCAAATACTCCAAATTATGAACACGCTTTTATGCCTTGTTCCATCACACCCAGAATGTTTGCACTATTTGCTTGGATTAAGATTAACCAGAGACTGAAGAGATGAAATGGGGGAGAGAGGTTTAGAGCAAACTGACATTCCAAGCACTGCAACACACAACTGCAATATTTTAATCCTACTAATACTTTTCAAATGGTTTTGTACAACCACCTGCTTAACAGATGAGATCTCTGATTAGAAACTTAAGCCTCTGGTCTTTAGGAGTACCAATTTTTTTTTTACGAAATAACTTTGATTTTAAGTCATTCCAAACCATTCCACTTCCATGTAAGTTGGTGTCATCAGTATTTCAGTGTCCTGGGATGAATACTGAAAATGTCCTAAGGTCTTTGGTTTTCCTAATATTATTTCTCTTACCTGCTATAGATGATATAATATTCATAAAATCAGGACCTCTTGCAGGTAGCCTCAACTGTCTGATGTCTGAGTGAGGCTACCAATAGTGCTACTGATCAGATTCCTGTCTGGCACAGCTTCTTTTCCACAGACACATGCATCTTTCACTTTCTGAACCATGGGCATCCCCTACTTCTACCCATTGATTTATTTGTAATGAAATAATATGCAAAGTCAGAGAAATATTTATATTATAAAATAGTAAAGAAATGAATGCCTTGTATGGATGACATAAAATATTACTTTAAATTACTGTGTTATTTGATAAAAGGCAATAAAAGAAATGCATCAAACCAGAAAATTTTGGTCATTAAAACTTAAAAGACAGTGGCTATAGATAGTTACAGATGAACAAATGCATACACAAACAAGAGGTAATGATAAATACTTGGAAAATACTTAGAATAGGAGAGAACCAAAAGTGTGTCAAAAACAAAAGTAGGAGAGCAAAAAAAAGGGAGGGATTCCTGAAAAGGTTATATTTTATAGAAATTTTTCATTGTAGGGCAAGAAAATACATGGGAATTTTTCAGTGTAAGTTTCTAAGGAAAAACACAAAAAGCAGAGTTGATGTTATGAACCAAAGCTTTATGTTTACCATCATGCTGCACAAACCAATATTTATGTACACATTTGAAAAAAAAATTAGCAGGTCTCCACCATCCCTTTTAATGGTAGTATGAGGCTGATACCAATAGAGTCGTTCACTCTATGCTCACTAGGCATATTTGCAAAAGAATCAAGAGTAAAAGCACAGATATCCACACAGAATTAATGAATGAGAAGTGAAAAAATAAGTTTGCTTTTACATGACATTTATGCTTGTGAGTGACGTTTGCACAGACACTATAATTTACAGTTCTTATTTCACCTCCAATCTACAGCAGTGTAAACTACCTGCCATTTTACTTCAATTATTACTACCTGAATAAAATAATCTACGAATTGTCCATTACTTAAATCTCTTCTTATTTCCCATAAGATGGCTTGAACAATTGGAAACTGATCTCTGTTATTTTTCATCTTAGCTTCACTGTTCCACTGCCTGCTTTGGTTTGACAGAAACAACCTAGTTCCCTGTTGGTGACTATTAAGGAACTTTGTAGGACAGACAGCCATTTGTCATTGGGCCAACATCTCTCTTGAGGTGGCTGGGACTTCTTATATCCATCCTGCCTAATGACAAGCATTAGGGTAGGCTCTTCACAGTCAAAAGAGAGGGTCTAGCCAGGATGCACTTCATTCCTCAGGCGGCCTCATCCGTCTCAAGAAATTTCAAGCCACTAGAGTTCTGTAGTCTGCGATTCTCCTCAAAGGACAGCACTGCTCCCCAAACCCTCCAGCTTTTCTGTTCAACAGGATCTAGTGTGTGAATTATTCAGTAAAGATAGTTGTACAGGGATTTCTATCATGGGATTTTTCCCATAGAGAAAAGAGAATTGATGAAATACACCATGTCAACGATCTGCAGTAGCAGAAAGCATCTATCTGACCTAATCCAATACAGGTAGAGGTCATTTTCAACACACGTGTGCTATTTATTCTTCATTGTGCAAGTACCAATGCATCCCTCCTAGCTGAAATTACTGTGATACACTTACAAACTCAATATGTCTAGAAGCAGAATAATCCTGAAAATTAACAATGTCTCATAAAAGTCGCTGACATTTTGATTAAGTTAATTGTGGAAACTATTTACTAAATATCTCAGTGAATTATTAAACCTAATACATCAAATATCCAAAATGTATAAATAATCAATTTTAAATCTGTCAGAGTATGGGTTAAATATATTATATGATAAATATTATTCATCACCACTAATAAATTTTCTTAAGCAATCTTAATCCTGCTTGCTGGTTTATGCTAAAGTAATATATGGCAAGCACTGAGGTTTCACTTAGAGCTTCATTTTTTATCATAAGAGAACTCACATTTTTGGGGAAACACAGATTTACAATCAAGAAGACAGCTATATGACAATCTTGATAGAGAAACTGGTCGTACTGTGGGCATATTTAATAAAGAAATAAATCAAGCATTAAAATAATTCTCTGAGGAAACTTACTTCATTTGAAGAGAGAAATAAAGGTTCACCAGTAACCATAGTGAGTTCATATTATTGCCTTTGTTTTTATAAGTTGTTGCCATGACTTTTTTGACTTTTGGGCTAGATTGGACTTAAAACACAACAGATGGCTACAATTATGTGTCTGTAACTCTTTTTTAGAATAACTAAACAGAGCACAATAAAATAAACAGGCTTATATTCCAAAGAGACTCACACAGTGTAAGAGGGTTATACATGGTTATTAAAAAAAAAATCCAAAACATTCTGCACTCTATATACAATAGGAATAAAGCATAAATGAGAAGTTAGTTTCACAATGTGCTGTATTCCATAGCCACATGATTCATACCTATAATTTTATTCCTTTGACTAGCAATTTCAGGAATAAAATGAAATCACATTATAATTTTGTGATTATCTGGGGTCCAAGTGTGCATTCCTTTCAATAGCACAGCTTACATTGGATTTTGTCTCAACAAGTTCTGTCTTGGGCTTTTTTTAGGATATCTTTTTAGTAAGTGCAGCTTAATTTTAATATTTTTTAATCTAGAATGAGTCGTTAGGAAGCCTTTGGATCAATTGCTTCCTAAAAAGACATTTATTTTATTACCTCATGGTACCTCAATTTGTGTACCAGCAGCCTTACTAAAGGGCAAAAAGAGACTTTAAAAAGGGGAGCTGGAAAAGTAATGGAAGTTTTGGTGACAAAACTAAACAAATCCCACTGAATCAAAAACATAACATCATTGTGCCTTTAAGGCTGTGTTGTGTAACATAGATGAACACAAGCTATTTTGAAGAGCATAAATGGCCTCAACTGTTGCAAAAACCAGGGTATATTTCAATGGAATATCAGCTTAACCTTTGAACTTTACAGCACTGTACTTTGCTGTTATATTTTTTAAATGAAGCCGTTAAATAATTTCTTCTCTGTAACTGTTCAAGTTATTAAGGCGTTTTAGACACATGTGTGTCTAAAAAGACTTGGGTATTACTAGCAGTGTCCTGGTCATGCTCTGCCTGGGTCAGCCAGCAAAGACACATTCATGGCCTGGGAATGAGCCTTTCTGCTCCAGTCACACCCCAGACTGCTAAGTCAAACATATCCAGCACATTCCCAGATTCTTTTCCCGTCTATGGCTGAAGTAGAAATTCTTTTTTTTTTTTTCAGAAATCACTGGTATGTCCAGTGACTACATGACCATACCTGCAAGACTGATGTCACGCTGGTTTTGCAAGTTAAAGTCAACAGCTTTTCCTTCATCAACAGCATAGTCTACTTCAACTGTAGACAAATGCAGAGCAATAGTGACTTGAATAGGTTAGTCTCAAGCAACCATTCATGTAATCTTTTATTTCTCCTATTAAAAGTAACCATAACTTGCCCAAGAAGAATACTGTGGGGGTCTGGATCCTTTAGTGGTGCAATGTCTTCCTTTCTGTAGGCTTCTGTTACTCTAAGCTGGTCCCTGAACACATTTAGCATCTTTTCAAAGCCACACAAAAAGCTTTGAAGGGACCATACTGAAATTTTTGACACAATGGTGGCAGCACACTGAAGGATCAAGAGTTTGTAGTAATATGCTTCCTTATCTAAGAAGATAGCAAGGCAGTCCCTTGATTTCAGTCCAGTTGACTCAACAGTTCTCCCTGATCTTCTCATCTTTTGTTTCTCATCCCTGCTGTACACAGCTTCCATGGGACAGTTTTTACTTTGAAAAGTGACATTTTTCACCACTTACCAAAGTAAATTTTTAAAGTAAGAAATTATCTAAGCTGTGAAAGCAAAGGTGACAAGAATGAGAAACTTAGCATAATAAAAGCATTATAAACCATAAGATACAACCAAGATATCCAGTTCAGCAAAGCCCTGCAGCATATGCTAACTTTTAAACACATGCAAAAATTCACTGAAGCCAATTCCCCTTTAGCACTTTATTGAATCCAGAATAAGTTTTAGAACACAGTAAGTTACAAAAAATGGCAACAGACATGACATATGTTTAAAGATTTATTTATAAGCATTTACTAAAACTCTCAATACAAAACAAGGTAATTTTGTCTTCATGACGTCCACAACTAATTATCCTGATGATATCACTACAGCATTTGTCATAGTGCCTCAATTTTAGTCAGAGTAAAATAGCTGGTAAATCTAAACACAGACAACTTATTCAGTATATATATACAAAAATGCCAAGGAAAATGGGAAAACCAAATTTGCTGTACCACTGACACTTGATTCAGAAGTGTCATGGAAAAATAGAAAAATGAAAAAGGTGAGAGGCACTAGTACTGTTTAAGGTGAGGTAGACCAAGAATGACTGATCAAGTATAATCACCAATGCACATTTTAAATTAATAATTTTACTGTCACATTGTCAGTATGGCTCATAGAAAAGGCTGTGCTGATGGTAATTGACATACACTGTATGTACATAGTCATTTTCTGTAATTGCTCTTCCTTGAATTATGAAGATGGATAGCTTTTCCCTAGTTTGGTTGATTTTTCAATTTAATTCTGATTTCTAATGTGTCAAACATGTTCTGTTCCTTACTTCAACAATTCCTTTAAAGTCATCTCTTCACTTTTACTCTGGCTAGTTAAATATTTACTCAGAATCTTTATAAGAGGTTGAGGTCTAAATGAAAAAAAGCACAGAGAATGCCACATGAATAGGAAAACTCTGCTTCAGTTCCTTCAAACCAAATTCCATCAGCTTCTGTTGAAATCATGAACTCACCACTTTCTTTATGAAAGCTGACACTTGTGAACCCCAACACTCCCCAGAAGCTTCATTTCATAAGATCTGATGAAGGATGAAACTGCAAGGTCTCTACATTTGTTTAATAGGTAAAGAGATAGGACCACACCAAAGAGTAAACGGGAATTGCCAGGTTGCTGCAAAGAGTTTTTAAGTCTTGCAGCACTATTTATATGAGATTTCTTTCTCCTACAAGAAAACTGATGGGGGAGTTTTCTACAACTTGTTCAAACACTTCATGGAAAGGAGATTAGTTTGGCTTTAATTTAACCAACTAAATTGAGTGTTATTACTGGAAACAGCTCTAAGCTTTTCAATTCCCCTAATGAGGTCCAAACTTCTATGGATGCTATCACCTGAGACTACTGTAATATTTTATTTGGATTTAAATCTTTAACTTGGCAGCACTGCTGTGTCTCCGTGGACACCTCTCATTTTAGTTTTATATTCTCCCAGGTGGTTGATTACTTATCCCAGTAACAGGATTCCTTTTCATATTGAGGAAGCTCTGACCTCCATTCCAGCACCGTACTGAAATTTTAGCAGACATGGGGTGTTGTTTTTGTTTGTTTTGTTTCACTATCAAGACTAAACAACCCATTATATTGGATTTATTTGACAGATATTTCAAGGCACCTCAATTTGCTGAGTTTCTTTGATTCTTAATGTTGTTTGGAACTAATCTCTTCTGCTAACATGAAAGCAAACTAAGAGCCAAGATTTTTATGGGAGACAGGAAACGTATATTTAAAGTAGTGCTGTGTTATCTTTTACAGCAACAACAAAGGGAATATAGACCCAAATATACCCCCAAGTGATATAGCTGATTTTTAAACTGGTTTTAAGTGTAAGTATTCTTGGAATATTTATATGGTATCAGCAAGAGCATTAAAATCTGCTTAGAACCGCAACCTCAAAGTAGCATTACTGTCTGCTAACCTGCCCAGAACTGTAATGGATACCTGATCCTTTGGAAATATTATTTCACAGAAAGAATTTCCCTTTGTTGAACACTTGCCATCTGTTTTATGTTTACAAATAGAAAACTAGGAAAAAAGCCCCAACACATAGGCAATCTTTTCAACAAAATAATTTATATATTAAAACAGCTTCTCAAACACAAGAAAGAGTATTTCTTGACATGGATGCCATTCTGCATGACAGACCTCATGGAAATAGTTCCCTTAAAATATGTAGAGAGAAATAGCATTATACTGACCAGAGAATCTTCTTCCAATCTAGGAATAAAATATGTTAATTTAGCCTAATTTGTCTCTATGAGATGTTGAGGTTAGGCTGATTTCTACACAGTGCTGTTAAGATATTTGTTATCAAGAAACAATTTTCAATAATTGTTTCTTGAGATGCATGATTTGTGAAATAGTAGGTCTGAAAATGGTAGCAGAGAAAGCAGGGTTGAGTTCATTTAAGAAATACAGTTAACAGTGCAATGTTTCTACAAGACACATGAGTTAAGGGAAACAAGTTTGACAATGTTTATATTTTCTACCTGATAAAAGGATTAAGAAACAACAACACTAAACTAAAATCCAAAATAAAGGGCAATTTCCAACAAGTTACAAGATAATTTGCTTGTATCAGCATATCATTTTAGTCGTTAAAAGTAATACAATGGACATCCTCAAAGTAAACAATAGGAGGAAGGGCATCCTTAAAAAAATAATTTGTGTTGTTCTATTTCATATGCAATCCAAGAATCCAGAATTTTCAGGGTAGTGTGAGGGTGCTGACATCATTCTGCATGAGACAGTTCTTGCAAGAACAGTCTCTTCTAAGGTTCAAAACAAGCTAGAGAGAAAACAGCATAGTTAAATTCCAGCAGTATATCACTATCTCTTTGCCTGATGCCAAAAATACTGAGGTGCCTTCAGATACTTTCAGGTTGTCTCCTTTGTCAAGCAAAACATTATACCTGAAACAAATTTATGCTGAGAACATGCATTATTTTATTCTCAGTCAGTCCAATTTTCCTCCTGCAGAACTGCATATCCAGTTCTCTCGCTGGAGTCATCAGGTCAGATTCATCCAGATTAGAAATATATACATCTGAGCCGGGTTACCCCACCCCTGGCAGCAGACTTTAGAAGACAGAACAAGTATTGTGCCTAGGAAAGCCTATGCAGGGAGCAGCACGCAGTGGCTGACAGAGATGCATGAAATGGGGAGTGATGAATCCAGGCTGATCCTTCCCTGTCTCTGGCCACAGTCCCACGGTCGGAGGGCAGCGTGCTCACTCCTGCTGTGGGGGTGCTGTGTGCCCTCCCTGGCAGACCTGGGATGTGTAAATATGTTTCCTGAACACATTCACCCAGAAAAACCACGGGGATTTTACAACATGTGTGCAAGAAAGATTTTCCAAAGGCTTGTGACAGACTTTCCCGTGAGTAGCAAAGGTCACATTCTGACTCCAAAATGCCTTTCTGTACCAATTCCTCCTCACTAGAATTTCAAATCCCTTACTCCAGAGCACCAGACAGCAAGACTCATTCAAAGAAAAGATCCCAGATTTTATTTTTAAAAACCATGGAGCAAATAATCCATTTCCCCAAACTGTCTTAGCCAGAAATTTTCAAAAATTTCAGCCAGGGGCAAAGCCAGGATATAAATTACTACCCTGAAAAAGTGTTATAGTTCAGAAAATAATAAGGGGATGAAAAATGGGGGTTAGAACTGGCAATATTAAAAGCATGGGTGATTCAACTAGCCTCAATAATAAATAATTTACATAATATATATATATTTTAAATCACAAGGACAAGTTAACTAACTAAGAGTTAATTAAAGCAAACTGAGGTCCAAGTATTTTTCTGTTTGGAAACTTTCTACTGACACTCAGTCGTTCATCTGTTCCATGGATATAAAACAGTAAAATAAGTTTAGCTGGAGTTAAGGTCTTTTACACCCTTTTGCTTTCCACTGACCTTTTCAGAATACATTCCACCACCTTCAGCCTGAGAGGTAGCTGGGTTTTTCAGTATTTCCAGCCTGCAGATGATATTGAAGCCAAATTTGTATGAAAAACATTCACAGTAAAAAATTGCATTATCAACTCTGGAGCTAGCCTGATGCTAAGAGAAACACTTATGGAAAAATAAGTCAAATCACAGATCCATATTTACATAAACACATGTATACAAGAGAGAGGGAGATTTCTATATCTATGTATATGTGCAGTGCACATTTGCTGTATTATTCAAGGAAGATTCTTGCTGCTGGAGCTGCAAATGCTCTAGGAAGAGCTGGCAAACAAGAATTATTGTCTTGTTACAGTATTGTACTAAGCCACATTAAACCGAATATCCAAGCAAATGTTAGTGAAAACTATTACAAGTTAAAAAACTTATCAGCTCAATATGTTACCCAATAAAAAGCACTTAAAATACAAATACTATGTTATATGTACGGTCTCAAAACATGGTACATGTTATAATGGAAACATGGTACACAATAGTATTTGCATCGGTTCCAATGCACTTTTGTAGCTTCGTTTAGATAGATTTTTTAACACAAAAATTTCTATAAGCATTTCTGATTTCAATGCCACATAAGTAACAAGAGATTTTTGCAATCAAACCCTTGCAATTTAAATTTACTTATTTAGTTACTTTTTTACTGACTAATTTACTTATTACTTGCTTTATTTGTAGAGAGAGAGAGTGGGGCTGTATACTCAAAGGAATCTGGATAATGTATGACCAGATAAACTTGTAAAAATAAAATCTCTCTACTTGTGGGCAAAACATAGTATACGAGTCCTGTAATTCCGTACGTTGTTCTAACTGCTAAATATTCTGATCCAAAGTATCTTCTGCCATCTAGTGGGAAAAGCGCCTCACAGGCTGCCTCCAGGCTCACTGCTCCCATCCCGCTCAGAAAAACCACAGATAAATACTTGCACGGACTGGAAAAGCAAGTATAACTGCTTTAGCACAAAAACAGGTTCACTTTGAAAATCTCCTTTGAGATAAGTACCTACCCAGAAAATTCGTCATTAATATTGGATCCTATAAATGCAAAATTTAAACACTGGGTGGGTTTATTACCGTAGCTTTATCATTTGAAGCACTTCAGAGCATAATTAAAGTTAAGCATATCAAGTATGTACCAAGGACCAAAGCATCATAATATCACGCAGTCTGAAGGAGGAATCCAAAATAATATCTTCAGTTTCAACTAAAAGCCTGAGATGGTTTGCTGTCAAAATGCAAAGGATTAAAAGAGAGTATACCTATTTACTGGTTAGAACCTCTTCCAAATAATGGTGCAGTGCTTTCAAAAACCATCCTAGTTTCTTGTAGATGATTACATATGGTAAATTCAACCTAAAAAAATAATTACTCCAGTACATAGTGAGATGAGAGTTTTACAACCTGTAGTCCAAACAAAGCCAGGAGATATCATAATTGTAGCATAGCTAAGAATTAGCTTTCCTCTTAGGTGGTCTTCACAGAATCACAGACTCAGGTTGGGAAAGACCTCTGAGATCATCAAGTCTAACCAACGACTGAATATCACCTTGTCAACTAGATGATGGCCCCAAGTGCCACATCCAGTCTTGGACATTTCCAGAGAAAAGAGTCCAACAATCTCTCTTCCAATGCCTAATCACCCTTTCCATGAAGAAATTCTTCCCAATGTCCAACTTAAACCTCCACAGCCCAGTTTAAGACTGCGTCCTCTGGTCCTGTCACTGGTTCCCTAGGAGAAAAGGCCAACCCCCACACGGCTACAACCTCCTTTCAAGTAGCTGTAGATCCCTTCCAAGGGGTTTAATATCTCAGATACACAAATCAGAACCATCAGTCCTAAGAGGCAATATATTCCTGTATTTACATTCACAGTCACAATCCTGACCTTAAAGTGTAGCCTGGAAAATTGTATTGGGCACTTTTACTGGAGAAAAGTGACAGGAACCCAACAGACCTCCTGCAACCTTCCTCCACTTTCCCACAGTGAAGCAGTAAAGGAAATTATAAACTTAAGTCATTACAGACTGTCCACAGAGAAGGATCAATGCTAGATTCAGGAGCCTTGAATTCACCAGAGAAGGGGTTGTTCTGATTCACAACTGACTATGAAGAGTCACAGTTCAGGCCTATCCAAACTGGAGATTTTATCCTCATTGTGCCACTGCCTAGAGAGTTGATATTCCTCTGAACACTGAGAGGTGTTATTTCTCACTGACACCAGAACTGGGACAAATTCCATCCACAGGGTCACACCTGCAGGATGAAGATGTAAGAGATGCCTGGTGTCACAGCAACAGCCATTAAGAAAGAGTTTGTATGGCAGGCTGGCCCCAACCCTCACACACACTTCCATGCTTATTCCCCTGAGCCAGCGGGTCCAAGAATGGAATAGGACAAACTGGAAGGAGAAAGTCCATGGATTGAGATGACGACAGGGAGACCAATTACCAAGCACTGCCCTGGGCAAAACAGATTCAACCTGTGGAATTTAACGTCAATTAAAATAACCATTTAATAACTGTTCCAGAAAATGTGGGGAAATGGCAAAAATAAAAAAAGGGGAAAAAATACCCATCATCCCCTCTCAGTTGCAGCTCTCTTCCCACAGCTGGTCCCCATGCCATTTCTTCTGTCCAGCGCTTTCTTCTCTCTCCTTGCTCTTGCTGCAGGTGCATTCAGTGCCTTTAGGGGAGGTGATGGGTGGCACAGGGGATGGGGGTCAGTTCACAGTGGTTCCTCTTTGCCAATCTTTCCTTCTTTCAGTTTGTCCATGCTCTGGCACGTCCCCTCCACGGGCTGGAGTGCTTCTGGGGTGTGCCTGCTCTGCCATAGTGTACCTCCTACTCCTCTGACCACGCATTTCTTCTGTTGTCCTTTCCTCGGTTCCATTCTCCTCCTCTCTCCCCATGTCCCTGTCCCCTGGATGTCCCACAGCATTTTCTCCTTTTTCAAATACCTTCCCCCATGTTGGATCTGGCTGGAACCAGCTGTGTCCGGCTGGAACTGGTTGTGTCTGGCTGGAACTGGCTGTGTCTGGCTGGAATCGGCTGTGTCTGGTTGTAACCGGCCGTGTCCAGCTGGAACTGGCTGTGTCCATTTGGAACCGGCTGTGTCCGGCTGGAAGCGGCTGTGTCCATTTGGAACTGGCTGTGTCTGGTTGTAACCGGCTGTGTCTGGCTGGAACCGGCTGTGTCCAGCTGGAACCGGCTGTGTCTGGTTGTAACAGGCTGTGTCCAGCTGGAACCGGCTGTGTCTGGCTGGAACCGGCTGTGTCCAGCTGGAACCGGCTGTGTCTGGTTGTAACCGGCTGTGTCCAGCTGGAACCGGATGTGTCTGGTTGTAACAGGCTGTGTCCGGCTGGGGCAGCCCCGGCCTCCCCTCACAGAGCTCCACAGCCCCTGCTGGGCATCTAAAAGTGTCTAGAGCAGCTGACTAATACCAATCTAGATTGTAATTAGCTATCTTTTATAATATTGCAAGTAGCAGTGAAGGAAGTCATGCATCCTACATGGGAAGGTTACCGCAGTAAAAACAAAATTAATCCTAGCATAAGGCTAACCGTACATGTGTAGGTTGCATTATTTGTTTTTCCTCCGTGGGGTCCCTAGTAACTAAAAGCATCAGGGAAATATTTGTTTACTGTTCCTATCTACTGTTCCTATCCTATCAAACCCACAGTTTTTAAAATGGTCCACAATAGTCCAAGCATTTACTCTAAATCTTGCAAACAAATGTAAAAATAACAATAAAAAAAATCAAATGTACTGGCTAAACTATTTTTTTCTGTGTGATAAAACATCTCTGCCTCGGGTATGACAGCAGAATTCAGCTCTCTTCTCTACAGCCATCTTGTCAATTCTCTAATTCTGAAACAGGGACAAGAAAAGCACCTGAAGGTCCCTTTTCTGAACTGAAGTTCTTAAGTCCCTGTGAAGTCCACAGCTCTACAGCACCACAGGAACAATTCTGTTTCGTGTGGCCATGTAGGGACGGGGCAAGCAGATTCAGTGGAGGCACACCAGAACACAACATGAGTTAGTATTGAACACTCAGATGAGGATTACCCAACTCCCCTGCATACCAAGGGGAAAGAAGAGATGAAAAAACTCTTCTGTATTGTCATCTGAACTTCACATCACATATTTCTTCTATCAGAAAATGGTTGGAAGAAAAAAGGAAGGGACAGCAAAAGTTGCATTAACTTATGTCTCAAAGCTGCCGTCCTCTCAAAAGTCACACAGATAGGTATGCTTTCCACTAAGGAGCTTCTCAAGCAATTTACAATTGCTGTCATTTACAGATGTAACATTATAGAAAACACCCAATTTGTTAGTGGACCTTAAAGCTGTGGACTTGTTCAGAGCATAATAAGAGCCAAAGGTCAGCACAGAAATATTTGAGAGATTCATCTGGCATGTGAATACCTGCTACAGATGGTACAGCTCATGCTTGATTTAGAGCAGAGACTCAACTGCCCATCTCCCACATCCACAGTGAGCACTTATTGCTATTTGCTATTCTTCACTGGCAAAAAACCCCCTAGATATAAGCTACCTATGCAGCTGGCCTGAATTAGGACTTTAACTCCAGAAGAAGAAATATAGATGAAGAGAGATCTTGATCTGGCACTAGCACAGCAGATTAGGAACAGTACTATAATATTAAAGTTACTTAAAGATATAGATCAAGATGAATTTACAGCTAAAACTGCTAGCAAAACACAAAAGGGAATCCAATTTCAGCATAAAGTCTGTAAAAAAAATACTATTATTTTAAATATTTTCAGATCCATTAAGACTCTTATTTGGTTTAACATCCAAACATAAATGAACTGAACTAACTTGCCATTCAAGGCTAATTACATATCTTTAAGAGAGAAGTAAAAATACTTACTATTCTCAAATAACATAATGATAGGCAGAGGCTACAAACATTTTCTCCTGAAAACTAAGTAGAAACAAAAAATAATAAGCAAAACAAACAAACAAACAAATAAAAGGCCCCAGAATAATAGAAACAACTAGTTTATTTCATGACCTGGGAGTTCTTTCAATTTATACAACATGTTTCTAGATGAACATGTTACTTCAATTTTCTATCCCCAGAGAGCATTGTTAAATCTGTGTTGCAACTGTGTCTGATATGTTGTAAAGCTTCATACGGTAAGACTTTTAAAATGCATTAAAATTGACCAAGAAGAAAAGTGTGGAAACAGAAATCAAGACTTTATGGCTTCCCTTAGCTTCTGCCCCAGATGAAAAGGCAGTCAAGTGAAAAAATAAAATGCATCAGTTTATGTCTTGATTAACTTGTTATGATTGCATGGGTATATTGGGGAAAAAAAAAAAAGAGATTGCTGTCTCATTTATAAATTATAATATGATCACAGAATTAGAGATAATGTTGCAAATCATTCTGATGAAGCAGAAATAAAGGTCTATACTTGTTCTTAAAGCTGATTTTCTTTTCCTTGATTCTTTTGCCTGATCAAACGGCTTTGATTTTTCTTATTTACATTTATAATTAAACAACTCTAATTTGTACTAAGTTTTCCTCCTTATTTTTCCTGACTCACCAGCAATCAGGTTCAAAGCATAGTTTAACAGGGACAAGATAAAGATGTCATAATGAGATGGGGATCTAGGGAGTCTTCCTTCTTACATCAGAAAGTGCAAACGATCACTGTCTTCCCACACTTGTGCAACCATATCTTTATATTCTCATACAGAGCCAGGACTAGTTTCCCTTGAAGTATTAATTATACTGAAAGAGAACTTAGAAAAATCTCTGTGTTGAAAATGGCCATCTTTTTAAGGGTCAGGTTTCTACCGTTAGTTCCAATTTGACTGCAGCAGACAATTTCAGGATAAATAATAGGCAGAATTTTAAAATGCAATACACTAGAAGTTTACTTTAGACAATTATTCTTTCTAAAGAGATTGTAATAACTATTTTGTAGTTTTTTATTTATGCAGTGCTTACTCTAGCATACACACAATAAATAGTAATAACCATTAAAAGCAAGAGCATAAACTGACCTCTAAGCTCCACAAGAGTCAGACTGAACAAGAGCTGGTCATAATTGTATTTTTAATTACATTCACTTTTTAATTACCATTTAATCAAACAAATGTCCTTTATAATACTGCCCACATCCTCTTAAGCAATCAGTGACTTTTTTTATATATACAACCTTACCAAAAAGGTCACAACAAAAGTAAGCCATTAAGTTATCACAGATAAGTCTGGAAGTAATTATGTAAAGCCAAACAAATCTTGACAGATGAATTAAACAAATCAAAGTTCATTGTTAGAAGGACTAGAGCCTGACCCAATAACCTCATATGTTTGTTCCTCAGATTCCATGAGAAGAGAAAAAGGGGTCCTTAGAAACCCAAGATAAGAAAGATTAGTACTAAACATGTTTATTAGCATGGCAGACTTTCATGACCAAGGAGAGCTGGACTCCATTTGTAGCAGATAGATACTGTAGAGGCACAGAGCAGTACGTATAGTGCCACTGTTAGAAAGTCACTCAGCTAGTTTACCTTAAATTTATCCAAACTAGAAATCAACTGGTAAAAAAAGGTGGCTTTTGAAAACTTCATCAGAATAATTTAAAGAATTATTTACATAGAAATTCAGAACCAATCCTAAAATTATCCTTAGGGGTCCCTTCCAACTCAGAATATTCTGTGATTCTGCAGCTGCTTCATTTCTTATCAGACTGGATGCAATTGAGGTCTGGAGAGCACTGAGTTTTTGCTTGTTTTTAAGAGACTTTAGAATTTTATTTACATTTCAGAAAAATGTATGTGTTTAAGCAAGACATCTTTTTTTTTTTATTGCTAATATTTTTAAAAAGATAATCATTTTATGATGCCTACCATGTGACAACCATAATATTTGAGGAGCCAGTTTTACTTACTTTCTGAATACCATAATTACTCTTGGTCAATGATTATAGAAGATCTGAAGACATATACTGAAAAGCGGATACAAACTCAGAGTTACTTACTGTGAGACCAAATAAAAGTACCTACTCAAAATATGCTGTTTAATCAAGCTAGAAATTAGGAATCAAACCTTTACTTAAATTAAGTCGGTGAAACGTCCTCTAAAATCAATCTGGGGTGAAGGTCTGTTTTTGTTTTTTAAACTTCCCTTTGCACAAGGCACAAGCAGTAAAGATGCTGCACCTCAGTGCAGTGCCTTCTTGCTAATATAAGCATAATTTATTTTTCTAGGATTATGTTTGATTTCCTTTCTTAGCTTAGAGATACAACAAGATAGATATTTCAGCCACTGGGAACCAAGGCCTCTACATGTAAGTAATCTCCGTAGCAATTTAAATGTATCATTTCCATAGTGTGAATTCACAAGTGTTCAGAAACACTTTACAAAACAATTGCATTGGAAAGTACAATAGCTTTTAGTTCATTCAGGCCAATAGGTTGATTTCAGTAAGTTAGAATCAAATGATGAAAGTTTTCTGCCCAAGGACATTGGATTTTAAATACTAAAACTGATAAATAAATTTGGAATTTTGTACACCAGATGGCAATGTATTCTTAAAAATGGCTAAATGAACCGTTTCATGGAGATCATTAGATCACTGCTGCTTATTACTGAGTACTTAACCTGGAAACAAGACCAGCTCAGAAGACATCGATCCAAGTGTTCTGATGTGCACATTCCACCTGACTCTCCACCTGGAACTCTCAGCAAAGATCTTTTTTCTAAAGGGTGGAATTTTCACTTCCTATTTTAAAGGGTAATTTTTAGTATTATATACTCCAATTGCTCCAAATTGAGATTTCAGGTTTGTATGAACACTTGTATTTGAAGCACTTTTCTTTTGATAATTTCTAAAATGAAAATGTATAACGAAAAAGGAACAAAATGCTTTAGTAAAAGAGCATTAGCGTTCAGCTGCAAGTCAGCAAGTCTACAGGGGTTCATCTGACAACATTCAGCTTTGACTAAACCTTGTAATCTCTAAGAAGTTGTCAAAGAAGGGTGCCTAGCAATATTCAACAGAAGAGGTCAAGGCATATGTGAAAACTTAAAAATCTCCTTCTGTGTGAAAAATTTTCAAAAGTCTACTATGCATTTCTTAGTTTTTTTCTTCCCAGCAGTAACACAACTAACAGCTAAACCACACTGGAACAAGCTTTGCTGATGATTGTGTGTTTTACAATCCTGAAAAGAGAGGCTTAATCCTAAAAATCAAATTAACTATTTAGCAGACCTCCACAATAATTAAAACTTTCTCAAAGAAATTCCTTTCTTCATCTCCATACAGTGACTTGTTTTTAGCACTGTTCTTCCTTTGGAGAAGAAAACTGAAGTAAGTCTTCAAACACAGGGATGAGAACTACACCATTCCCCAGGAAGAGAAATCCAAACAAATGTTTGTTCCAGCAACTGAAGTTTCACTGTCTCCAGACACAAATATTTCCTTTGCAGTTCATGTGATCTCTGCCTCTCAGTAGCAGAGACTTATGTGTCATCAGTCAGTCAGTGTGGATCCAAGTTTTTTTCTCCAGATTCTTGATCAGATCTTATTTCTGTACAGTTATTGCTGGGAAACTTCCCGATTGTCTCTTTTAAGGACCTCATCCTAGTCATGCAGCTAGAAGTTAGCTACTCATCTCAACAGCCCTGTTTCATTGAAATTAAAGGTTGCTCTCCTTGGCTTTGTAGCAGCTTCACCAAGCTAGACCATAACTCTGCTTGCCACATATTTATTTGTTTGTCCAATACTAGAGTCTTATTCCAGGGAATCACTCTTCAATGCATTTTGTGTCTCAGGTGTTATCCTGAATCACAGCATATTCCAGACTTTCATTGAAGAGCTGCAGGTCTCATTTTCCACCTGATTTATACCATAAATATGGGCTTTACTGCTGCTTCAGCTTCCTAAGGTACTCATCGCTTTATGGCTATTTCAAGTCCACCTAAAATTCTTTTTTGCAAAGAAAGGCTTTTCAGAGTTATATGTCCAGAAATTCTTCATCCACTTAAGAATATGAAGGAAAATTGTAGGTCACGTTTGTTTGCCTTAACTTTTGAAACCAAAATCATGGGTGTGTGCATGAAGTTAGGAGCAAAACATCGCTTTGGGTTCTGTGGAAGAAGTCAAGAAAGACCCTCTGAGGCTCTCAAAATTTTTAGGTGACATTAATTTCCTTCTAAAACTGTTTTATTAGTAATCAGTATCTGCATATCTAAGAGTACATATTTACCTCTTTTCCAAAATCCCTAAGATAGGTATAACCTGAAAGTAAATAGTCATGGTTATGGAGACAAAAAGATCCAGGAGCTAAAGCCATTGCAGAGAATTGTCAACCTTTCCTCCACTTGGAAGTTCATACAATAAAGAAACTTCCCCCCAGCAAAAACAAACAAACAAAAAAAAAAATTAAAATCTTTCCAGCAACTGAAGCGCTCAGTTATTTGGAGTTGGTCTGAAAGTGTCTAAATATATGAAATACAAGCTCTGTGTGTCACTTACGATCATGATTCAGTGGCTGACCTCTGCCCCCAGCAGTACACATAGATACATGTACACCACCTGTTTTGGGTAACTCCCCATTTTGTTATGGGGTTTTATTCTCCAGGCTGCCCACACTGTTTACAAGCTCTCTTGCTCCTGACATGCTGACCAACCAAGCCTCTTTGCTCCTCAGGAGTTTTGTGTGTCCAGGGACACTGCAACAGACTGCCTGCATGGGATCTCAGCAGTTCTTTCTGCAAGTCATAGTTCTAGGTCATGTGGAACTGCAATAAATAAAATAATAATAAAGAATATTCAGCTAAAAATGACAAAGCACCTTTCAAAATGTAACGGGTAGCCTTCAAACGTAATAATTTTGAGATTAATCTAAATCAGGATTGATTAGGTATTTAAACTCATCTTCCTTTCAAAAGCAGTTGATTCCAGGAGTAATATACCAGTTAATGCCATGATGTATCTTTCTCAAGCCATCATACATTTGTAGTAGGACCAGTTAAGGGAAAAAACCAACCAAACAAACAACCAAACACATACCTTTAACACGAAAAGCTATGCACAAAGATAACCACTATTTAAAATTTTAAAAGCCCCAAACAAGGAAACCCTCTTCAAACACCCAAACCCTAACCTCCAAGCAAAATCTTACATTTCCAAAAGCAGGTTAATTTTCCTCCATTTTTACCATATATTAACAAACATTGTATTTTTGTCTTACTGTTGCTTTCTCAAAATATCACTCTAAGCAATTAAAAATTTGGGCTCAGGAACTGAGCTGCATGGAATGCCATCTAAGTTTTGCTAACACAAGTGCTGATTCCTCTTGCTTACTTGGTCAGTAAAGAAATAACCAGGTTTCACTGATATGAAGAATAATATCTTACAATCATTGGCATAAAAATGCATTTAGGAAAATAAATTTTATATTCCTGGACAGTGGAAACTACATATTGGTTTCAGCTAATGTATACATATGTTGACCATATGGCTACATGTTTTAAGCCTGTCCTGAACACTTACAAGTATTTTCCAATAAATCCTCTGTGTTATTTCACCCTCTCTCCTCTTCCTAACACAAGGATTTCTTGATTTTATTTAAAAACTAGATATTTTTGAAATGTCAGTTATAAATATTTGAAGACTATACTGTTCCCCACTGTGAATTGTAGCTCATCTATCCTGACCACTGTATTTTTAAAGATGATTTGTAAGCATAGTTCTAGAGCCTCTGTGCAAGCCAGGCTGTAAACAACTGTGTTATTCCTAAATATTTTGCCAAGAAGAAAATCAGTAGTTTTCTTTGAAAGAAAAGAAGAAAACTTTTCACTGTAAATGCATGCGAAATGTAAAGGGTGATGACTGAATTTATTGCACTCTGACCTCCTAAGTTTGCATGAATCAGTAGGTTCAAATACTTGAAAAATATCTAGAAGGAAGAGAAAATCCTCATTAACTGAATCCTACAGTCCATGTGAATGCTGTAATTTCCTTCTATTTAATTTCTACACTATTTTGAGTTCCCTCAGCAGCTGCAAAAGAATTCACAACTCTTGCCTGAAGTGAGACCTGCAAGGAGGAAATTCACATCACCAAAGTTCAAGCTGATAGGAAGACACAGGCACCTCCAAAGGGCAATTCTGAATAGGAGCAAGGGATAACTTCCTATAGTAGTGCCTCTTTTTGGCATAGGAATTGAATTTAAGTATATCTCTTTAAAGACCTTCTTGTAGGATTTTCTATATATGGGAAGACGGAGAGAGACGTTTGTATATCTTAGGGAGATGCCTACAATTTGGCAATAGAGAATATGCAATATGTCTCCCTCTCAAAATGTATTCTATAGACTATATTGCATTTTCATGGCTTCAGCTAAAGACACTTTCACTGGTTAGCAATATTGTGACAGTCTTTTTCATCTGAGCATAAAGAAGTATCACATTTTCCTTTGCAAGAGTGTTTCTTTAGCCACCTATTGTTTCTATTACTTGTTAAACAGGTCTTTTATTTAATGAAAAATTAAAGAGAAGAACACATTAGAGTGCAAACAGGTATGTTCTCATAACAATTTCATTCTAGTCTTCAAAACCCATGTGAATAGAGTGACTGTCATATATATTAATATTAGTTCTTGAATCTTCCTCTTAAAAATACAGGATTGTACTGCAAATGCAAGTTCAAATAGCAAACATCTTGACGGAATCCAGAATTAACTCACAGAAAATCTATTTTTGCCCTAGTCTTTCGGGACGTTGCTAACATGAATAAGAGGATCTGGCTGCACAAATCTTTTCCTTTTAGGCACTGGTCTCTTTAGTAAAATTGAGTTAGAGTACTCTATATTCTTATTTTGCTGCATAAGTAAAAAGCCTAAGTTCTAAACAATTAGTAATTTCACTTAAACTGACTTATCTGGGAAAATATTTACTAAAAAATAAAACTTTTTTAGAAATAAATGTATTGATCCTGCTGCTCAAGGGCTTGTTTGGACAGTGAGATCCCTCAAGGGAGCTGCTCAAGTTCTGAGCTTTTGGCCAGAAAAAAAATGACCCTGACACAGTGAGTATATCCTGTGAGTTAGACAACTACATTATCTGTGATGCAAACACAAGTGTTAAGTGCATAATATATTAACTGTATGTTGTTAAACACAGGGCAGTGGAAACTTGCATCTAACCACATATGGTAAATTGGAGTTTATATTTCAGCTCATTTGCAAAGTACGGGAAGAGGAAGAGGCTACAATAAACACTTGTCCAGTTTGTTAAACATCATCAATAAATGACCCAGCAGTGCAATTCCTGTTTAAGGGCGTAATGTTCTTATGTACAGTCTCATGACAGAACAAAGTCAAATAAACCAGGGGCCTCCACACAATTCTCTTGGGTCCTGTCACTCTTCTCACTGATGTCCACATCCAGCCACATTGGCCTACTGTGGGGAACACCTATTGTCCAGGGTGTGATTGCTTCCAAGTGCAGTAAAGAAAACAGTGTTATCACTCAGCAGAGAATGCACTTTGCCCACAACAAGTATTTAAGGATCAACAAGAGGAAGTACTTTTTCACACAACACATAATTACATTTTGGAACTCATTGCCACAGGATGTTGTTAAGGCCAAAGCATAAATGGAGTTAGAGAATAGATGAGACGAATTCATGGAGAAAGGGTCCACCAGTGGCTATTAAAATATGATGGTCCAGATGCTGCCTCTAATTCAGGAAATCCCTAAGCCATTGATTGCCAAAAACTGAGGAGAGAGTAAGGGACATATAACAGCAGACAATGTTCAGTACTGATGTGTTATTCTTGTATGGAATAACAAGAATAACTCAGTAAAAAATCATTAAAAATAAAATAAGAGATATATCATACTATCAATCCTACCCTGTCTACAAACTTCTGATCTCAAGTTAACCAAAATTTAAGCAAATTAATTAGTAAAGAGCTAATGAAGTTGGTGGAAATAGGCAGATCAATGGAAGAGAGATTTTTTTAATACCTCAAAGCTCCAGCACCAACTCAGCTTTTATTAAATATTTACCCAAGACAGATACGTAGGAGGTCCAAAAGCATAGAAAGTATGTTCACAAAGCTATGTGCTATTATAATATATAAACACTGCATAGCCTATCAAAATAGTGGCAACTGAATGAGAGCTGTAGTGAACTATAATGAATATTTAACACTCAACACAGACTTACAGTCACATATAAAAACTCTAAGTCAGAACCCAGAGTCAATCCAGCTGCTGAAAGGCAATCAGTACATGACATGAAATAAAGCAAGGAGAAAAAACAACCCTAGAAACAATAAGAAACAAATTTGTTTACATTTGATAGTAAAAATGTACATTTTACATTGCCATTCATTTGCAGTCATATACCGTAAAGTCACATCTGCACCAAACGTTCTACTCCCCCCCTTTGAACTCCTTTGAAATATTTCTTTAGCCTTTTTAAAGGAGTGTAAAAATGGCTTCAGACAACTAATTCAAGATCTGTTTTGTTTCTTATCAAGATTTCCTTCCAGATTATTAAGAGGGCCTCAAAATTTAGCTAAACAAAATAATCATGTTGGAAAAAAAGTAACGATTCCTTTGAAAAAAAACATGCTTCTTGGCAAAAAGGAAAGGAAATTAATAGAAGACAAAGGCCATAACTGAAGTACTTCCTTATAGAAACAAATCTGAATGAATGTCAACACTGATTCCTTATAGTCAGCACACATGATACGAATCGCATTAACTCTTTGTGTGTTATACAGGATATATGGTAGAACATTTCAGACCAAACCATTTCACAAAGTCAATGCTGGTTCATGACATAAAAAAGAAACATCTTCCTGGCATTCTTGAGAGCACTACAGAGTCCATAAAAGTCCAAAAAGAAATTAAAGTCTGTCTCATTAGAAGTTATTGCCCTTTGGGGAAACCCTAAATCTGAATGCAAAGCATAAGTAGAGGACAACTACAATGCTTGGCCAGGAAGCAGGCATGCCTATGGGATTGCTTTTGGATTGACTCTGACTTCAGTATATTTATTTCTGACTCTCAAAACTTCTAGTCAATAATAGTCCAAAACCACAATTTCATCTTTTAATATTACATCAGAAGTGCTTTATATACTGCGCAACTCACAGTACCTTGTAAATGGAAATAAATCAATAAGAGCGCCCTGAAGACCAAACTTACTGCAAATGGCTCAATTCTAAAGCTTTTGTTTGTAGTTTTACTGAGTTCACTAAGGCAGTTGAGTATGTTTAAGTGTGAAGGCTCAGAACACTCTGGGGAAAATGAAGAGTAGATAATTGTTTCTAACATATCATTTAAATGTTGTGAGCTGCTCCCAGTTGTCCACAGAGAAGTCACTAATTCATACCTTCTCCTTACAGAGAGGTAAGGAATCTGGATAATAACATAATGTTCAGGGAATAGAGAATGCTAAGACTTGCTTGAGATAGTAAATTTTTAAATTTTTTTGCAAAGTAATGAAAATTACATCTGCAATTGTCTATGTCAGACAATTAATTTGTTAATAGAAAGGAAACTCCTTTAGTGGAAATTGAATACTGAAACTATTTTGGGAAAATAACCATTCCAGTGCCTTGAGGGCTCAGTGAGTGCCTCACTGCCTGTGCCTAAGGCTGCAGATGGCTGCAGTCTTGTGTCAGTACGAGTGCTCTTGCAGTTACACTCTGCAAAGCTTCCATCCCTGCCCTTCCTGTGAGAAGGAAATATTTTATTAAACATCAAGTCCATTCACTCCTTAATATTCAGCAATGGCAGTACTTAGAGGAAACCAAGAATATGTCACTAAGATATATCTGTTAAGATACTCCCATATCACTTTACATTGATTTCAAACTAATTTCCAGCTAAAGTAAAAGCCTATCAATTTCCAGTTCTCCAGCAGTCATATATTTGTGTGATGTAAGCCCATTGGAGTCGACTGGAGTCTTTCCAACTGCTTTAATATGTCTGGGGATGAAATATATCAGCTGAACTGACTAGGTAGTAACACTGGGGCAGATTGCCTAGGACTCCAGATGAGCTTCCTGTCAGTTCCCAGAGCTCTTCCCCCAAACAGTTCTGATTAGGAAACAGCAACCGCCAAACTCTGCTGACTTCGGATAAGGCAGTAAGGCACTGGCTACTGTGTATACACCGTGAGTTGGAGGCTTCCTTCTGATAAGTGTTTGAAGGATAGAAGCAAATTATTTTCCAGGAACTTAGGTTAAGGGTATACATGAAGCCACAGGAATAAAATACATAAATCAAATAGTAAACATGATTTATATGATCCCCTCAAATAAGACATCTTTCTAAAATAAAGGAAAACGTTTTCATTCTTTTTTTGTTAATACAAATGATTCAATTCACTCATCCTCACACAGGCATCTAATGCCATTTGGGATACGCAGAAGCCATTGTGCAGTCTTGGAAGCAGGGGAGTGTTCTTCATTTTCAAATAAATAATGCATTTAAGATAATCTAATTCTGAACTACAAAGAACAAATGTCAGAGTAAAGTTCAGCTAACACTATCATAAATTGGTAATCTCATCAAAAGCAACATTAATTTAATAGAGACACTCCTGAGATACATGTTGGAGAAATAATGAATCTCTGCTTTTCAGAATAATAATGCTGAACCTGAAGGAGAATTTCAAGTGGTGTGATTTCTCTCATTGCTGGGCTTACCTGGCCAAGTATTACATTTTACCCAAGTAATCTCTGTGTTCATATAAAACAGCAGATTAGGTAATGTCTTCAATAATTACAATGCATTTTAATTGCACCCTTGAAGAATCATCAGTTAATTACTGAGGGCTCAGTTGACGCAAAGTCATCTAAAGTGCAGGTCAGGTGTGAATATGTAAATAACAAGTAAAGTCTTCTGGAAAAAAAAAGTAAATTATTAAATTTTTCAGCCTGATAGTCTTCATACAAATATTCAAGCCTGTATGTATCCCTATCTGCCTCTGCAAACCTTTTTCAAAATTTGTCCCAATAAGATTAAATGCTATTGAATTTTAGGCTATAAAAAGCTTAGCTCCATTTTGTAAGGAAATGGTTATTTCAAAATATTTCAATAGTCACCTGTGCTTTGAGTAATTTTTTTCAGTTGACATCTCGAAGATTAATTTTAAATAAATATCATAGAATATGATTGAAAGAATGTATAAATTGCAATTCCAAAGCCTTGAAGTACAATTATCTAAGATATTAAGTTACTAGGGAGCATTCAAAGGAGGGCCATGAGGATGGTGAAGGACCTTGAGGTGAAGCCGTATGAGGAGCAGCTGAGGGCACTTGGTCTGTTCAGCCTGGAGGAGGCTGAGTCGGGAGAGCTCACTGCAGTTACAGCTTCTTGGGAGGGGAGGAGGAGAGGTAGACACTGATCTCTTCTCTGTGGTGGCAGTGACAGCACTCAAGGAAATGTCATGGAGCTCACTCAAGGAAGGTTTAGGATGTCCAGAAAAGTTTCCTCTTCCAGAGGGTGGCTGGGCACTGGAACAGGCTCCCCAGGGAAGTGGTCACAGCACCAAGCCTGACAAAGTTCAAGAAGTCCTTGGACAATACTTTCAAGCATGGTATGACTCTTGGGGTATCCTATGCAGGTCAGGAGCTGGAGTTTCACGATCTTGATGAGTCCCTTTCAACTCAGCATAATCTATGATTCTATGATATTTTCAAAGAAACAGACCTGTCAACCTCTCAACTTAAACTGAAGCAGCTATTAGGGTCACAAGCTGCAATAAATCTTGCAAAAGTCACTGACCAACATTAATTTTACAGCATTAATGAAAAAATATGGCATCTACATTTAAGAAAACATTTTTTTGCTGGCAGCTTACAAAGCAAAATGAGATATACAGTTTGCATTTAAAAGATTCTTGAGAAATTCACATTGTCTTAAGTCTGTGTCTGAATTTTCTGAATTAAACTATGCAAAATCAAAGAGCCCTAAACTTGCAAACTGACTTAAGCTGGCAGATAAGAATTAATTTTACCTGTGTCTATATTACTGCCTTCATGATCTTTTATGTGTCCTTTGGGCCAGCTGATCTCTTCCTTCCACACTATCAGCATCCTCTAGTGCGTACTGACCCCAGATCCACCAGTTGTTCCTGTTTATATCCAAGCCTCTCCACCTCACACAAGACACACCATGGACTTTTGCATAGACTAAATTTTAGACCGCTGGGGTTTGTTTGCTATTCTAGGAACTGTTTTCAGGCTGAGCTGGAAACCTCCAGCGAGGTCATCCAGTAACATACAATAGGTGACAATATTGTGGGCTTCTGCAACTGCATCCTGTCCCTCAGGAGTAGGACTTGGGTCAATTTGCCTTTTGCTGATCTGTGTGACCTCTCTGTGAGCGAAAAACATTTTAACTTGCAAGTGAACCATTCCAAATGTGACAGAAAATGTTCAAAACAGATTTCAGATGTTTTCTAGCATATGAGCTACATCATTTCTAGGTAGGTGTAGAATTCATGTTTGCCTCTATGGCATCAGAACAGTTTAAGATCACAGCGTGATCCTATAGAACCTTACCTCAGTTTTCCAGAGAACTATTATACTGCAATGGATCCTTGAACCTTGTTAATTTTACAATGTAGAATGGGAGAAAATTACTCATCTCTTGCTTTGCTTCATGGAAATGGGCAAAACCTGCTAGTACTTTTAGCTAAAGTAAGAATTTTTTTCTTTGGTTCTTCTTCTATATGTATTCATCAGCTTCAGATTCCAGTTACACAAGCCCATTCATATAGAATATAAAACTAGAAATAAAACTCACACAAATCCACTGAATTTTGACTGAATGAAAGTAAGTTTTATAAAAATATTTTTCCAAACAATAAGTTATTTTAAGGTTTGAACCAAGTCCATTTTCCAGAATACTTAAAGCTTGGCCCCAAATTGCTGGAATATGACCAAGAATCAAAAGACTGGCAAAACCTAGGGTACACGGCCTGAGAATATTACAAGATCCAAAGGCCAAAGAGGTTCATGTTGACAAAGTGTCAGTGCACTGCACCGAGACAGTGACTGCTCCTCCCTTGTCCCCTGTGCTTGCTTTCTTTTACAGATAACTTGTATACACCTTAGAAAAATTAATGGCAAAAGATCACTGAATACTATAATAAAATATAATGTTTAATCAAAACAGAGTAAAAGTATTAATTTGAAAAAATAGGGTTTTTTTGCAGTTATGATTGTTTTGATTACAAACAAAAGTTAGAAAATACAAGGAAACACAGCACATCTGGGGTCTCAGTTACTTGGCTGTACATAGCATTTTTAATAGAAGTTCTGGTTCCATTGGTCCCCACAACTCCTTCTGCACACAGCTCTGATAGTCGGGACTGCTGCACTGCTGCAAACCAGGTGAACTGCATGTCTTTGCTGCGTGACACAAAGCAGTTGGACATAGAAATCTCATTTTCTGTTGGTGTGAATTCTGTCAATGGGTTACGTACTTGCATTACTAACCTATTAGTATCTTATCAGGTCGTGAAAACATAGGGTAGCTCTAGTAGTGACTGGGTCAGACATTGTTTAGAACATCTAGCAAATAAATGTCACTTTTAAATTATTTGATTAGAAAAAAAAAATCATTGATCAGTATACTGCTTTGGGGATAAAAAGAGAAAAGCAAAGGTGAAAGAGTAATTCCAGAGTGTAAACTTAACCAGAATGTCGGAAGTCATGCAGTAGCCATGAAAATTGTATTTTAGGGAGAGATTGAGAAAACTATGCATATAAGCAGAAACTCAATTTAAAACAGCCTAGAAGTCGGAAGGGGTGGCTGGTCAAAAGCCCTTCTAATTTGGAAAAGGAATGGAGTTACAGTAATTTTACTGTGAGTTGTTGTCATAGAGAGCATCACCACCTTCACTCTTCCATCATTTTGTATCCTCGTACATCTTTGAAAAAAGATGTGTAGTCATTTCAATGCAAGAAGAGATGACATAATCTCTCCATTTGGACAGAGATAGCAAAGGGAGACATGATGGAGGTCTATAAAACCATGAAATATGTAGAGAAATTGAATAGGGAAGCACTAGTCACTGTTTTTCTTAGTATAATAATCAGGGAGTACCCAATTTATTTACCAGGCAGAAAGTTTAAAACAAACATAGGAAGTCATTTTTCACACATAATTAGATCTCGTTCAAATTAAACTGTGGAACTCATTATCACAGGATGCTGGGGAGGTCAAAAGTCCAAAAGGCTCCAAAAGGCATTAAAAAATTCTCATGGAGACTAGATCCATCAGAGGATACACAGCAGGACTGTCCAGATGAGACTCACAGTTCAGGAAATGTTTACAACCACTGACCGTCTCAAATGAGGAACTCACTCCAGGGAAGTAAGCAGGTGTAGCATACTCTATCTATATTAAATTTACATTAAGTGTCTGCTACTGGTCATTGGGAAGTACAAAATAACAGTCACGATGGGCAGATTATCTAAATAAATATGGCATCACTTCTTTTCTGTAAATTTTTTATTTATATGAATGAAAAGTAAATATGAAGAGATTGCCATTCTGACATAGTAAAATCTTAAATCAAATAGATTAAAAAAAAAAATGCAAGGTGCAGAGTAATGATCAGGTGTTCCCTGGAGCACCATCAGTAGAATACTGCAGAGTTACAGTTTTCGTCTTGGTCAAGAGTTCAAGAGTGAAAACTGTGGGTTTTTTGTGCTCCTCAAAAGAAACATATTTTGAAAGACATATATATTTCTCAGCCTAATTTTACATAATCAGCTTCCAAAAGTATTGCATGTCTTTTTCACTCTAGTAGTGAGGAATTGACAAATTTCCTATATCCTTATTGATTTCATCATCTAAATAGTTTTCTTTAAAAGCATATTTTCTTCAAAGATCCAGACAACATTTGTGAAATACTGATGAACTTTGGAAAGGAAAAAAAACTGAAGAAACAGACATCGCTGCATATTGCTATTATTTGAGAGAGTGTTTTAGCTGCAAAGCAGTATATATATAATTACATGTTTAAAAAAGACAATATACTTGAACTTCGAGCACATCATGTTTAAATACAGGCCAAGGCTATAATAATGTGTCTTAGTAGGGAAATTTCCAGTTCTCCTCACTATGTTCACAGAACGAAGCGCTATGTTTTAACATCAGACAGGAAAGCAAGTTTCCACAGTCAGTGACTAACAAGCTGCATTTTGGTAGCCAGCACATGTGGTAGTTCTATTAGCTCAGAGATTTCAAGTAAGAATCCCCCAAATCCAGCTGCAAACAGGAGCTGCTTAATTTCGTGTTAGCTGCATGTACTTTTTTCCTACTCAAAAAACTGTGCAAATAATTTGGCTAAGGATTAGATGGTTCCTGGCTATTTTAAGTGCTCCAAAGAACGTGTTAAATAACTTGCTAGTTTGTTTTGCCTTCAGTGTATTTAAACAATTAAGGAAAAAGAAGAAAGTGGAAAAATAGCTCATAACCAATTCTGATGAATAATGTTATTTACAAGTTCTGAGGGCTTGAATTGCTTTAACTGTGTCCTGAGATCACCTTTTGATTTTGACTTATAACATTCTCTTGTTCCTTCATGGTTAATTTGGAATATTCTGTGATGGAACTACACTACAATGTAAAGTCTTGCAAATTAGGTAGGATTCACTTTGATTAATAATTAGAGATATCAAAAGAAAGCCAAAGCTTTTTGTTGCTATGTCTCCAGAAAATAGTTTTATTATTAGGACACTAGCTATTGCTCTGGACATTGGTAGCTATTAGCTTCCAAAGTAGATCTGAGTATGTATTATATTTTCTTTTGATATCCTGATCTGGCAACAGCAAAGCTAAAGCAGAAGAGAACTATCTGTTACAGAATTAAGTGCAACCAAAAGCATAGTTGTTTCAAGGAGCATCAAATATGACAATGCATCAATTGAGGTTGTACAAGCCTACAAAATACAAATGTTTGTAGCAGATCACATATCTCAAATATGTTTTGAAGCACATTTTGTACAGGAATGTGTCATATGTATGGAACACTTCCAGTATATGTTTTACTTGACCATTGGCTATGTTCAGACTAGCCCTTCTTATTTTTCTTTCTCACCCTTCCCTCAAGAATACCACACCTAGAAAATTATATTTGTGATAGAAATGTGCTCTCCAATGATGCAAAATATCAATAAAAGGATGCTTTCCCAATCTATCATCTCTGTTACTCTGCCTTGATGGGTGCCCTGGTGGTAAGTGGGTTGATAACATTAACTCAGTTTTTCTGTTCCTGCCCTTGTCTATTGCTCCTGGGCATATTTTCTCCTTTGGTTTCTCTTCCTTTCTACATTATGTTTTTAACATACCCAGTATTTTAGCCTCTTCATCAAATGACAAGAATCTACAGAATATGTATAAAATTAAGCTTTTTTGGGTACAAAAGAAGAGCATCCAAAGTTTAAATATAAAAGTTTAAATTATAAAAGTTTCTGCCATCACATGAAATGTGAGCATTGTCCATAACTAAAGGGCCCTAAAAAAAAGAGTCTTCCTCTAACTTCAAGGTAAGCTTTAATTTCCAAGCTGGCCTTTCTTTGAACAGATATACCAGGTTACTTTCAGAAGTCCTTTCTAATTCAAATTATTCAATGTTTCTCTGTCCTGCCAGTTTGTCCTGGCTGCTAACATCTACTTGGCTTCCCAAATGACATATCTGTGAGAGTAACTACTTATTTGTACCCATTTTTGTAATCACTATCTTTTTGGAACATAGGCTACAATGAGGACTAATATTTCTGTAACCACCTAAAGAAAAACATGGAAAAAAATAAAAGTAAAGAGCTAGTGGAAAGGTGTTTCCTGTCAGAGTTATAGAACAGGAAAATGAAGATCATAATAATATGCAAGGACAAAAATGTTGGGACTTCAGTGGAGGAGGGCTCCTTCATAATGGGCCTTCATTGGAGACATCTGCTTGGCAGATTTCCATTGCTTCTGTAAAGGCTGTGTTCAAACAGGGATGCCAATAAATATAAGGATCTACTCATACAGACTTTTTAAAGACTGGGTCTTACATTCACTGAAAGTCACAAAGTCAAAATAAAAAAGTCCATCAAAAAAACTGCTGTCAGTAGATCCTCTCAAGAACAGCAGGAGAGCTTGACAAGGAAGTGGGCTGACTGAAATATGAGAAATATGCATTTGCCTGAAGCAGAAGAAGACCTGGAAGTGCGAAGGCTTTAGGTTATCTAGGGAATCTGAAACAACTCTGTCAGGAGAGAGAAAATGTGACTACTCCTCAGTCAGGAAATGCTGCTTGCTTAGCCTCAGCAACCAAGGCTGATAACTGATTTCTGTCCTGGTGACCTACAAAGAATCGACCCTACTGATTTGAAAAATGTGCCCTAAGGTCTCTTCTTCTTCTTTACAGCAGTGCTTATACATTTCAAAGAGCAGTGCTTCTGGGACTCAGTATGGAGGAAGCTGAAAGAATGATCTCCTGACTTGTGAAATATTTGAAAGTGCCACTGCAAAGGGCCTGGAGTTCACTTAGAGAAAAGCTGCCAGGGCTCATCTGAATCACAGACTACTCCACAACATTGCTCACCCACATAAGGACTGATGGTTCCTCTGGGACTAAAAGCGAGCAGAAACCACTAGAGCCAGAGGCTCAGTTATATTCTCCTCAACTCTCCTCAGTGTACGAAAAGGCTGGACAGTGACTGACCTCTTTTGGATAATATGAGATATACACACACTTTCAGGGACAGAAGGACAAAATAAAAGCAGTTAGTAGAAGGAAGAGAAAATACACCCTGTTTATGTGCATACTATTCTGGCAGTACTTTGGCTTCCCTCTTTATGCTACAGACTACTGCATGGACATGCCGTAGCACCCAAAAAGAGAGGAAGGAAACTTTTTGCATACAGTCATCTGAAACGCTTGAAGAAATTTCAGTCATTGAGGATAATTCATTAAAGTGGCATGAGAGTCAGAAAAAAAGAAAGGTAATTTGTCAGGTTGATGAACATCTTACATCCTAAACTTCATCCAAAAGTAAAAAGCCCTCGCAAAATCTGGAAGCCTTCATACCTTCAAAATGATTAGCCGATTAGAACAACAGAGATTTCTTGGATATAGCAGATTTCACTTGTTCAGAAATAAAATACAGTAGGAAGATGATTTAGGTGTTACCTGGATATGCATGCAGGATTTGGGGTAGAGGGAAATAGTAACCACACTCCTGATAAGGACAACAGTGATTGTCCATAGATAGTTGAAACCAGTGGGAGCTCTGAAATAGAAAGGAGACATTAACACTCTCCTACTAGTTAGCTAATGGTTCATTAACTTTCCAAGCAGATGAGTTAGTAACTTCCCCAGACAACAAGGTCAGCTGCGATGGAGCTGGCAATGTCTAATCTGATGAACTGTCTTGGTGTCTAAAATGTGGTGTTTAAATGTGCCTACATGCACATGTCTTAGCAAGATCTCTGGAATATTTTCACTTCTGAACTGAACTTGGTAATTATTTAGGAGAACATCAGTCAACATGCCAGAGAGTTTTCCATCTATTCACTGACACAAAAACATTCACTGGCAATATTTCACTTTCTAGTACAGTTTCAGCCAGAGAGAAGGATACATCTTGCCTGTTTTTAATATAACTCCATCATAGATGCTACTCCCAACATAGTAATCCTTAGTTCTCAGTAAATGAGAACAGGCACTTTTAGAAAGGATTTTGTCTAGCCTAGTTTGGATATTTACTAAAATGAGAAAAAAATCACATTCTATTTCTCTCTCCTGGCTATGGATTACTAGTTCAGATATAAATGTCTGCAATGCTTATCTCTACACATGGTCAGATGTATTTCACACAGAGGAGAAATTACCAAAGTGCAATTGTTGAACACAAAACAGAATGGCTATTATATTATTTTCCTGAAACAGGCAGAAGTGACTCAAGGATTAGAAGCTAGAATGTAATTCTTGTTAGTGTGACCATGAAATCACCAAGTCATGTGGCACCAATACATATTGTATTGATTTCACAGTATTCCTGCAATTTAGCAATGCCATTTCAAATGACAATCATGTTTTCTTTAAACTTTCTAGTTTTCTTCTGAAAACATTTTATTTTTCTAGAGTGCCAAGTACAAGCCACACATGAAAATTTACACAGGCACTAGCCCCAAGAGAAAGCTGGTTTCACCCCAATAATATTTCACCTTGAAAGCCAGTTACCAGATAGACTTTTCTGACTGAAAGTTTCCTGTAGAGTTTTCTATTCACCTCATATACTTCTGAATTTGTTCACAGCTAAATATGTTATCATGCATTATGGAGAACTTCTGAACAGGAAGTTAGGATATTAGCAAAAGAAGGAAAAAATAAGTATAGCTATATACTTATAACAGGAAAGGAGAAAATAAAAATATTCCAATTAAGAAAACAGTTTAAATAATTTAATCAACATTTAACTAGAGGGGAAAAGATAACTAGAGCAAGAAAACAAAAATAATGAGAATGTAGATAAGGATGATTTTTGGAATGGAGTATGCCTGATTTTTCAAAGTTTCTCAGCAAGATCTCTTGCCAAGCTAAAAGAAATTATCATGCACTAAGAGTAAAAAATCTTCCAGGAGATTAGCACTTGGTTAATAAACAGAAAGTCAGGCAAAAAGAAATAGACTGAGATGGCAAAAATCTGCTGTCAGGTCTTTTTTGCTGCTCCTTATTTTCAGAAGTTATTTGAAATATGGAAAATATAATGAGTTCACAACTGTTGCCAAGTTCACAGATGGTAGAGATGTACTCAGGATCATCAGCTCTGAGACTGGTTGGATAGGGCAATAAACAGTTTTCACTAGAAAGTGTTACCAAGCAATTAAACTGCCTGAAGATGAAATCCATTATCCAGTAAGTGAAAGCCTATGGATGTAGGGGAAAAAGAATTCCTAAGCATAGATACAGAAAAGTGTGTCTGAATTTCTTGTTGCATCTCAAAGGCCTCAGAGTTGCAATGAGTATATTTTTGAAAACATCAATTTAAAGCTCAGCCACAGCTAAAAGTCAAGTATTATTTGAATACAGTAGAGGAGGAAAACACATCAAAAAACAGTAAAAATGATACAGAAAATTAAAAAGACTCCCTGCATCATGCCATGGCATCATGCTTTTCAGGATCTCATACAACTAGGAAAAGCTCAGAAAAAGAGACTGTAAGGATGATATGGAAAGGCTCCTATAGAAAAGTAGATTAAGAACAGAAAAATAAGTATTTAAGGAAGAATGTAGTAGTGATCTACAAAATCCTTTCATACAAAAAAGTATGAAAAAACTGAGCAGTTTAACTCACAGATTTTAGAAAACATAGGTAGGTCCAGTGAAGAATCCATACCCAATTTGGAGAAAATTTGGAAGGTGAATGTGTAAATTAACCATTTGAGTGAGAACTTAAACAGATGTAAAATAGCCTTTGCTTTTTTCATCAAAAAATGTGTTTCATTGTCCTACATCCCTTTGGCAAAGCAAAAAGGGAGACGAAGAAAAGAGGATGAAGAAAATAGCAACTCTCTCCAAATACTAGACTTGATTGGTTTCCATTTCATGCAGATTCTGTCTCACAATCAAATAATAAGTAACTATGTTTTCATGTATGGACTTTCTCAGCTAGTTTTTGTGCTATGTTCTTTTAAAAAAGTTTGGGCTTAAGAAGAGAATGAGGCTTTGAGCCTTTTGACTACCTTTTTTAATATCTCCCATTTGTACACACATACACATTTTATTTGTTTTATTGTAATGAGTTTATTTGCCTTCTGGGCTTCTTCTCTCTACCTCCTTATTCCCCTTCTTTTGTGTCTTTTTACTTCAAAAGCTTTGTTTGATTTTCCAGGAATGAAAAAATATACAAAGTTGTGAAACAAAGGAAATGTAACAATTTAACATTCCTCCTTTTGTATGAAGAATTTTATAGGAGGGCAATTAGAAACCTCGGTATGGAGCTTTCTGTCTTTTATGTGTGTAGCAATTTTGGGCACTCATTTGGGCCCAGGTCCAGGACTGGAACTGGCCCAACCTCAAAAACAACTAATTGAATGTTTTAGTCAAAAGCTGTGATCCTAAAATCCCCCTTAGTGTGCCATTGCCGGATGCAGAGAGCAGCCCAGACTCAGTGCTCCACACCTTCTCCTTTGAAGTTCCCCAAGTGAAATTGCTTTTAAAAAAACAGATGTAAAGTTGGTCTAGTGCCCGAATTCAAGCCCTATCTCCACTGTTCATGTGAAACCAAGAAGGTTTTGGCACAGAACAATTTTTCTGGCCCTGTGACAGGGTGTGTTCCTGGCCCAGCTACCTCCAACTATCTCAGGTGCCCCTTGGGATTGCCATGCTACCCCAAGAGAGGGGCAGAAACTCACGCCCCCTTCACTGCATGTGCTGTCAGTTCAAATTCTGGTTGTGTGAGAAGGGATACGAAGGCAGCAGTTTCAGCCCAAAGGACTCAGTGGGCTCCAGGATGCAGAAGAGGATGTGCCAGGAGCCCTCTGACACCAGCAAACTGGAGAAACTTGGCACATGGCTTATTTATCATTCAGAATGCCTGCTCTGGGTTGATCCTTGCAGAAATCCTGCCATGACCCTTGCTCCAGGTTCTTCCTTTTTCCTTGTTCTGTTCACTGCATCCAAGTCGGCCACTTCCAACCTCCTTCAAAGCACAGCAAAGTGCCTGCAAGAGGTCACACCCAGGCACCAGGGGAAGGCCTCCAGGAACCAGGGAGGAGTTTCAGCCCTCTTGGCTTGAAGAACTCAAGCTCCAAGCCAAAACACCAACATAAAGCTTACCCAGGAGTGCTTTCTTTAATTCATGCTGCTCTGTAAGCTTTTCCACCAGGGTGGGAGCACAACTCCGTGGTCTGACTTTTAAGACACTTTATCTGCAAGTAGTGCCGTTGGTTCACTTCAAAGCTTGTTTCTGTAGGCAATGGGCATTCACACATCTGTGAACTTCTCTAGGGGCAATAGCATACCTTGAAGAACCATGTCCTAGTTAGAGGAGAGCTTTTTTTTTCCCCTCCATCTTTTAGGTAGCATTATATTTTTCAACAGTTTAATAATGTTATTTATTTGAAACACAGTTTCTCTGCATTATTGCTTTTTATGCATTATATTCAATATGTGCTTTCAGTGTGTCCCAGAGATACCATGATTTTGTTTCCATGTTTAAAAAAAAATCAGAAATCAACAAATTAAACACTCTTTGGAGTTACGAGCCTCCAACATGAGAAAGATATTTTGGAAGCATTATGGACATATAATGTTGTAACAGTTAAATGGCTCAATCTTCTGATGAATTCTCACCAACCTTTTCCTTCAGTGGATGAATACTACATACTTTTACAAGTGTAAAACTCAGGAAAAGTGTTAGAAAATCAATACAGAGCATTTTAGTTCTTTAAGCCTACAGCAGACAACCAAGGAGTTTTAACCTGCCAATATACCTTCAGGAGATCTAGTTGAGTGGCCAGATATGACTTCTAGAAAAACATCTAGTGCCTGCATTTTGTGCCAAGAGAGGAAACCGTAACACAGAATAATACATTATTTTTAAATGTCACCAGAATATTTTTCATACAAAAAAAGCACTTTTCTTGTAAAGAAAAAAATCAGGAATCATATAGTAATGATTTCCCCATTGTAAAAATGAACTTAAATTCTCCAACATACATAGATGATGTCCTTTATGAGAAAATCCTGCTTATCAACGGAAGAAAATAACCCACAAATTTTTTTATATTAATTCAAGTTTTAAACATTTCAATAGCACCCAGAAGGCAATAGCTCATAAAAGGATTTATGGTCTCTGCTGACTATGGATTATCAGGTATTTTGATTTATCATCTATGTGTCCCCCTGACAGGAAAAACTTACGGTATCTTTTCACAGATGTTTGATTCAATCCATGTGAGCCATAGTGACAGATCCTGACAGTGTGCATTTGCAGGACACTCAGATACGCTGAAATTTCATTTTAATGCACCTTCAGTTTTCACAGAAATGAGGTTCTCTAGTTCTGAAAGATGCATAGCTAGCAATTCTCAGTTCCTCCTCTGAAAGGCCGACCAAACTTGACACGCGCTGGCTGCTCCTGAAGCTGACAATGATGCCTTGGCTCTGAAGCAGTAGAAGGACTGCGAAGTTCAGTTCTAACAAGACTAGATTTCCAGACTACACTGCACAGTCCAGAAAGACAGGATGCCATCCACAGGGCCATGGACATCTCATGAGGTTTAATGAGACCAAGTGTAAGGTGCTGCACCTGGGTCAGGGCCACCCTCAGTATCAACCCAGGCTAGGGGATGAGCAGATCCAGCGTAGCCCTGATGGGAAGAACCTGGGGGTGCTGGTGGATGAGAGGCTGGCCTGGCAATGTCAGCTTGCAGCCCATAAAGCCAACCCTATGCTGAGCTGCACCAAAAGCAGCGTGGCCAGCAGGGCAAGGGAAGGGATCCTGCCCAGCTGCTCCACTCTGGTGAGACCCCCCCCTGCAGGGTCCCCAGCACAGGAAGGACAAGGACCTGTTGGAATGAGTCCAGAGGAGGGACACCAAAATGATTGGAGGGATGGAGCACCACTCTTATGAAGAAAGATTAGGAGAATTGGGATTGTTGGGAAGAAATACTGGCAGGGTAGAACTGGAACAGGTTGCCCAGAGAAGGTGTGGATGGCCCATCCCTGACAGTGTTCAAGGACAGGCTGGATGGTCTAGTGGAAGGAGATGTCCCTTCCCACGGCAGGAGGTTGGAACTAGCTGATCTTTAGGGTCCCTTCCAGCCCAAGCCATTTTATGATTTTATGCTTTTACTTTTTTATTTGTAGGACTATGATATCTTTTAGTCAAACAAATGAAGAACTGAGACTCACATAGATATATATACACATATGCACACACAATATATACATGTATATATTTACCAGATAAATCTGCACATGTGGAAACCATCTGTGACATCTGGTCTCTTACTAAATCATATATATTTATATATAGGCACATCACTCTTATGTATTTACTCCAAACTTCTCAAAGATCATGATTCTCAGAGGTGAAAACTGCTGAGCTCCATCCATACAGCACTAGGATTTCATTAAGAAATCCAGTTCCCACAGCAATACTTTTCCATTCTGCATCTTTATGTCCAAGTACATGCTTAAGAAACTGAAAGAAAATAGCAATCAATGGGCAAAATAAAGTGATAAATATTAAATCTATTTTATGCACAGAGATATTATGAGTTGAAGCCATATTAAAAATTTAGGGTAATTAATCATAGTTCCTCTACTGACACCAACAGGCAGTAGACCAACCAGAGAGTATATTTCTTAACTCAAGGTTAGACAGAAAAATGCTACTAAAAAACATCCAGAAATTCTATTTTTATCCTGCCCTCTGCTTAAAAATTAGCGCACGATCCAGTTTTAAAGACTATCATCAGGAGAGTAAGTAAGTAAATGTCAATTAACAGAGCTTCTAGCAACTCTTTCCAGAGAATATCAGGTAGTTAGATGGTGACATGATGCACTGTGATCTTTTTAATTCACAGCTTCTGATATAAGATCAACATCTGCAAGAACCTCATATAGTTTGCATCAATAGTAAATAAAATCTCTCTCCTGTGCATCATTAATCTGATAATACTCAAGTTTATACCATTTGTTTAATCTCTTACTGTAGAATCAGATGAAGATCTGGAAATACATTCATATTCTCAGTTGAAAGACCTAATCAAGATACAATCTTGGACACACCTACACTGCTGTATAATCCCACTATATCAAATGAAGTCAGGAAATTAAATGATTGTGAAGTCTGCTAAATTCTGGCTTGATAAAATCTTTTAAGGAACAATAATTGAAATCACAGGTTCCTAGGCTGTAACATCTGCATTTCTCTGGGTTGCAAGACACTTCCTATAGAGCTCCTGGGTATTTAAAAATGTAGCACTACATTTTCAAAATGTCTCCATTTATTGAAGCTGCATTGTTACTGCTAACTTTCTAAAAGGCACCTGCACAGACTAGATGGCTAGTATGTCCTCTGGAAAATTCCAGCTTGTCAAAACCAAATTCTTTTTGCAGAAATGTGACAGTTTCATAGAGTCAAATTCAGAGCAAAATACCAAAGATTCAGCAGCTCTAAAGCTCAAAGCATCCAAACAGCTCAGCAGTGTAGGCAATCACTGTAGATTCAATGTCAAATCTCCTCCTTTTGCAGATCAAAGCTTTGAATTTGGTTTTATATTCAGTGAAGCTTCTTAATTATTTAGTTTACTAAGTCAGTATTTCCTACCATATTATTACACAAAATGAAATGGGTCCAACATTTTGTTGTGAGATTTTGTTTTACAGCTGTAACTAGCTTAGATTGTACTCTTTGTACAGCACTGTATAGAAATACTCATGCTAGGCCAGACTGAGCTACTTTAGATACCAGAAGGAGCAGAGGATAAGTAAATATCTCTTTTATTTGCATGGAAAAAAAAAAATTAAGGCAAATGTTCTTCAGCTGCCTGACAAGACAACAACTGGAAGACCAACGACCTCACATGTATGTATGTCAATGCACACATCCTAGGAAACAAACAGGAGGAACTGGAGCACACTGAAGGTTAGTATTAGAACAAATGTTATAAAACATTATAAATTCTAGAAGAGAAAATTTCAGCTCTCTCAGAGCTAAATTTGGAAGGATTTCATGGGAAGCTTCCATGAAGGATAAAGGAGTTAGCATGTGCCAGGAGTTTTTCTCAAATTCTCTTCCTGGAAGCACAAAAACTGTTCATCTCCTCCTAAAGATAGAGAAGTAGGAAGAGCAAGAGACCACCTTGGCTTAACTGTGAGCCTCAGAGTCTGTTCAAAAGAGAAGCGTCTCAGAGTCGGAAAAGCAGACAAACACCTGTCGCAAGGGCACTGCTACATTGCACAGAAATGCAGACAGAAAACCAAAAGCTGAGCTCAAACAGAAATTGGCTGGACATATAAAAAACTACAAGAAAGGGCCAATTACTAGATGCAAACTGGAAATTACTCATAGACCCTGTCAGTCATTCAGAAACAACCCTCCAGTAGGACTAATGGGGTGACAAAACCACCACTACTTTTAAAATTTAACCTTGATATATGTGTTAATTTGATCAAATGAAATCATAAACAAAGCTACCAATAAGACTGGCTGAAAATCAAGAGGATTTTTCTACAAGTAGGGAATTCTGGTCTTTGGCTTGTATTCATTGCAGTCAGACTTGCTCTTTTTTGGTTGGTTTTGGTTTTGCCTCCTCTCAGACTCATAATTCACTGAACCATACATCATATTGGAAAGTGTGTCTTTTATTTTACCTTGAAGGTCAAGCATATTAACAGACTCTGATAGTAGGGCAACAGAAAAACAACACATTAGACAAAGTGACTTATGAAGCATCGGTTAACTTAATACAGGATTCTGCCTTAATTTAAGAAATGGATTTTAAATTCTCATGGGAAATGTGCCTTTGCTCTTTATGTAAAAGCAAGCAATACACTTCATTAGCAAAGCATACAATGAAAATTACACACAGCTCACAGCTGGCTTAAAATGAAAAAGGAAACAGCATAACAAATATTGCAGCAGGTCAGTCACCAATTAGACCTTTCTCCTTGTAAACCTGCTTCTTCGATTTGGCAACGCAGTCCTTGAGCAGAAACAGCGAAGGGTATACAACTTGATACTTCGTTACACAGAACTGTTACATTGGGTTTGTGCAAACGTTTTTAAATCTTCAATTTTGTCAAATCATAGCTAAAGCCAGCTATGTCAGTTTTTTTCTCTTTTTTATTTTTTAATGCTATTTTCATATGAGTTGAATCACTGACATGGAAACTTTTGACATTTAGTAGTTGACAGTATCATCTTCAATAAAAACTTGGCCCTCGAACCTGTAGTTCTACCTTTGCATTTCACCCAGGTTTTAAGCAGAGTAGCAGCTTAAAATGGGAAAATAGGTGACATTTCTTCTGTGATGAGTCCAAGAATGTGTACTAATTCATAAAAATCTGATAACATGCTTTCACTGACATCTGGAGTAATGACATATGAAATGCACATAAGGCAATGAAATTTGCACACACATGAAATCAAAGCCAGCCATATTCTTTCAAAATCAAATACGGTGTATGTTGGCTGCATGTGAAAATTTTCACAGTTATTTATACCTGACCCATGCCATTTAAGACCTAATTCTGCTCCCAGTGGTGTTTCCAGCAATTTTGCAAAGGACTTTCTTTGGTAAAAAGAGGTAAAATGAGAATGATAGCACACTTAAATACTAAATACCAAATATTATATTTAGTTTTATTTCTATTAAAACAGATAATCTCTTTAAAAACACATGAGATTCAACCAGTGCAAGGTATAAAAAAAAGTGACTGGAGTTTTGGAGTCTCTTGTCTAAAGGATTGTATAACCTTTGAGATCATTATTTGTAATGCTTTTGATGTCAGAGGTACTTTTGTTCTTTCTTATGGGATTATTGCTGGTCACCTTCCTGAGATTTGAAAGACCATGAAAGATAAGCACCGTAAGTATTCCTCTAAATTACCATATCACAAATTAATAATTTGGTCCTTTTCTAAATGGATCTCTCCCCACAATTACACTAAAACACAGTGATGGGTCACAAATTCCAGGGGGTCCAACTGGTCCTGGCATTCCTGGAGTGCCACGATCTCCGTCTTTACCAGGCTGCCCACGCTCTCCAGGACGTCCTTCCTTACTCATGCCTGGGGGACCTTCGGGACCTTAATAACACACATGCAATAAATAAATAAAAGCATTACTATTAAAATGAAAATGAGTAAGTATGGACCCACAACACACCGGCTCTTCGGTGAAATATGCAGACAAAGAAAACTTCACTTCCAGCAAAAGGCACTTCCTGTCACAAATTGCTTATATATTTATAAAAACAACTTGATATCTTATAAAGATTTTTTTAGAGCACTTGGAAAGCACTTTATTTAAAGATAGCTTTTAAGGGAATATATGAAAATCTGCTTTAGTACACTATCCTACTTTATCATGTAATCTGCAACCACCATGTCAAGAATCAGTCCCCCTGTTTCTATTTGTTTCTCTGGCTTTGGATGGGGCCCCGCTAATATATCTTCCAAAAGCTCAACTTTACATTTTGTATGCATACGCTAATATTATGAAGAATATTTTCCCTCATTAAGCAGTGCTTACAAGTCACATGATCATATCAGGGCTCAGTTTTCAGATATAGTTGACTTTAGGATCCATCTATCAAGAAACAGCAGTCTCAGATACCAATCTCTACAGGATCTGTCTTATATTAAACAATGTATTATATGGCAATTTATAAGATATGCAAGAGACAGGCATTACCCTAAAATATATTTGGTAAGTAAGACGTATATAAACTCCGTAAGTTTTTCCAAATTACATCAACATTTTTTCTAAACCACACTTTAAAAAAAAATCATTAGCATGCATTGAATCTGCACACCTGAACCATTCCTCACCTGGAGGTCCTGGGGGCCCTTGGATCCCAGGAACACCAACTCCTTGATTGCCTTTGGCACCATTCTTCCCTGGCAGTCCTGTGAGTTAGCAAGCACATGCATATTTTTGCACATCTTCTTCATCCAATGAAGCCAGAAATCAGCATTTGATAATATTTACTGAATTAAATATGTATTATTTTGAAAGAAAATAATGGGATGCAAAACAAGCCTTTTCTTGTAACATGTGCAGTGTGACTGGGGTCTAAATCATGCTAATTTCTGCTGAATTTAGAGTTGATGTAGCAACAGTTAAGCAGACAGCCACTATCAGCTGAGGGAATAGATGCTAGGCAATTAAGAAATCTGCTGTGATTGCCTTCCTATCAGCAAAGTTTTTAATGTGTTGTATAAAGGAGGTGTAAGGTTTTCATCATAATCCCTGTGGAATACAGCATATATAGAAAATGTTCCACAAAACACACAGCAGAATTAAATCTCCACCAAGGAAATACTGTGAGGGTCAAAATATGAGCTCTTACACTAGTACAACCTAGTAAATTCAGTTTCTTTGTAGATACATTATCTATTTTTCCAACTTTTATGGAATAACCAGAACTGCTGGTGTCAGCTGTAGAGGAAAACTGCATATTCTCCGGTTGGAGATTAAATTATAAAAGTACTACAGGCGAATCATCATTACATACAAAATGAGTTTGGTGTGCTAAGTCACAGGTAGTAAGTAACAAAGAAAGTAAATATTTATCAACCATTTGTCTGCTCACCATTGGCACATTACTAGCTAGCTGTTATATCATACAGCTTTCCTGATTATTTTGATGCTACCAGTTACCAAATTCTGGACTCCGCCCAGTCCCTTGCTCTAGTTCCAGACTATATATGCAAATTTAACATAAAGTCTGCAAATACATCACAGAAATGAATTGGAATGCTTGGACAGCTGAGTTACCTGAAAGCATAAACCTTAGCCTGCTGAAAAAGAATCCAAAATGTTTACAAAAATCATAAAGAAAGGAGCAAAAATTCTTTTGAGATAAAGAGAACAAAAGGACAAAAAGTCAGGAAATCAAAGGGATTATAGAAGTTGTTGGATGTCAAAAATCAGCACGGATAGTGAGTAGCCAGTGAATAAATAGGGTTCCTTAAAATAGCAGAAACAAACAAGTTTGGAAGAAAAGAAACCAGAAAATGGTGAAATACTATGAAATCTATGTCTAGGCATACTTGATCTAAAAAAATAATCTAAATGCAGGTATAAACATTTACAGGAGACAAAGAACTCTCTTAAAAGATCAGAACAGAGTTTGACTACAGCAGAAGTGAACAATAACTATCTGGCTGTGTTCTTGTATTCTCTCTCCTGTCACATGTTCCCTGAAGGACGTGAAATATCCACACTGCTCCATGTTCACAATTCCATTCAGCCAAAGAAGCCCAGCTATTCTCTTACTCCACCCTGCATTAACCCTATTCAAAACTGGAAGCAGAAAACCAAGGCATGAAAGCCTTTAACCCTGTGACACATGCACACTGTACCTCTTGCCCCACGAGCCCCAGGGCGACCTGGCATGCCCATCAGCCCTGGAATGCCATCATTCCCTGGTAAACCAGGAAACCCTCTTGGGCCTTCAGGGCCTCTTGGACCTGGTGGTCCTGGAAGTCCTGGGGGAGCACTTTGGGACTGACAGTGGTTACAGTTTTGAAGTCTTCCACTCTGGAGAATGGCAGGCAACTGGGCTGGGAGAATTCAAACAAAAAATTACTCAAAGTGTTGTAACAGTAGAAGTATTGCCTCCGACCACCAATACAAAATCAGTTCCCTCTCTTAAGAGAATATAATACCTTTAGGACACAAGAAAAGTATGGTATGGTAAAGCATGGTAAAGTATGGAGCCTGTGATGTGGAAATATAGTTCCACATGTGTAGGAAAACAAGGAATAAGTCAGCATTATGGAACTTGCTTTCAAAAAAACCATTTCTATAATTACCAGGAAACTTCTTTAGCACTTCAAACAAGGAAACAACAGTAAAGAAGCTTTCAAACTTACTTCTCAGCACATCTGAACACACCTGTCGAATAAACTCTTCTGAAAATTCTCGTGCCTGAATTGAACAGAGAACAGACCATGCAATTTTTTCTGGTTTTTAAAGTATGCAAAATTAAAAGTTTGAAGTCATATACATACAGGTTTCCCATCTGATCCAGGTGCTCCTGGGGGTCCTCTATCTCCTGGCTGACCTCTGAGACCAGGAGGTCCAATCAAACCCTGGACACCAGATTCTCCCTTTTGTCCACCGATGCCTTGAATGCCTGGGTCTCCTTTCTCACCTTTCTGGAATGAAAAATCAAAGAAAAGACAATTATATGTTCACAGATCATTTGGAAGGTAGGTAGCACCAAACAAACATATTATGAGAAATCTTTATTGAAGTTCTTCATAAAATTAATGTGACATCTGTGAAAATTGCCTTGATATTGATGAGACTTATTTTGCTAAAATGTATTGCAGTTTTCAGATTCCTTAATAGCTATTTCAGATAAAATTACCAAAGAAAACTAGAAATATATTACCTTTTCTTAACTTTCAAGACCCATTTTACTATTCATTATTAACACATAGAAGGAAGGGTTTTATTCACTTTTTCCTCAGAATCAAAAAAAAAAAAATTATACTATGTTAAAATTCTTAGAAGGCCAGAAAAATTGGATGTGAAATTCTGGCACCATTGAAGTTCCTGGAAACTTAGAATAAAAATCAAGCCTTTTACCTTATATCTGCAGTGTATAAGACAAAGTGAAAAATAATTTGATTTAGGAATTTTTTTGAGTTAGGAATTTTTTTTGCTTCCTTTTTTTTTTTCCATCTGATTGATAGTAACTGTAGTCTGTTTGCTTCACTAAAAAAGGTAAAAAAATGCTGAAAATTATTTTGATCTATCTTCACCAAAGCAATGGTTCTATGTATGGAACTACCTACTGCAGTAGTTCATATGGAACTCTTTCCCTGCTCTGGAGCCAACAAAACATCAGTATGTGCCCAAGATTAAAGTCAGTATACTGCCTTTGCTCCCTTATGAGTTTTTTCCTCCCTTGTTTGCACAGCTTCTGCACAACATTATCATCTGCTGAAAAATTTTCTTTCTCCAGTTCCAACTATTTTAGATGGAATTGTGATAACAGGACTATTATATATGACAAACTTACTGAAGCAAATAATAGAAGTTTAAGAAATACTCATGCATACAGTCTCAACAGACTTACACTGAATTTTAAATGATGGTATTTACATTACTTCGTAACATTTCCTATATTACTTATCAAGATTCTTCACATCAGAAAAATTCAAAGCTTCCTGACTTGGTCTATATTAGCAACACTGCCCAGAATTCTCTACATGAATTACTATAGGATAACAAGTTTAAATTCAGTCAGATTAATCAGTTTTATGAGCTAGGCTGTAAAATCAGATAGGTAGTTCATGCTCTTAAAGAAACAGAGACAGGAGACAAAATGTGACAGATGTCAGTCAAGGGCCTAAGAGTACTGCTGGAAGGGTGGCCAGTTCAGGGGCATGGCCTGAACAGCAGTCTGTACCTTCAAAAGTCAGGCATTAATTCAGATACAATTTCATCCAAACTTGGAGCTGTAATTTATTTTCTTGATATTGTAGTCTAGAATGTTGCAGTCACAGAGAAGGGATCCTCTTAGTTACCTCATGTAGACTTGTACTTGCTCATTTCTAGTACATAATGCAAAGGTGGTTTGTTTTTTTTTTTTTCATTTCAACAGTCAGCAAGGCTCAGAGATAAACACATGGTGCTTATGTAGCTACCTGTGGCTATACTAGAAACTATATGAGCTGAGATCTGAAATCATGCTGGGTTTATAGCTAGGAGAAGTTTTGTGTTGTTCGGTTTTTTTTATTTTATTTTTTACTTTTAATTCCTTTTACCCTTATGGACTATATGTACATAAAAGGCTTGCAAGCTGAGCTACCTAAACTAAATGTTAAAGGGGCTAGAAGGCATTAAGAACCAGAGAATACTGGTGAAATAGCATCTACTGAAGAACAACATTAGTGGCATGAAGCCAGCAGAAAAACACCAGGAGAAAAAGTTGGAAGCAGCAGCAGAAGTGCCTGAAGGCCTTGCCAAGAAGGAACTGAAACTATAGGGGGGAAATTTTCCACAGTATATCTTGGTCTTTTAATGCTCAACCACATCCATGTGAGGCCTTGTTTGCTGACCCTTGCTATTGGCAAAGAAAAGCAAAGAAAGGAAAACAGCTCAGTAAGTGCTGAGACTTAGAGGCTGAAGAAACTTTTCAGAAATCAGAGTCTAACAAAAACCATATTTTACAGAAATAGAAAATAAATTCATTTTATAGGTTTGATAAGTAAAAACAATTACATCATTACACCTTAATACATAGGAAGAAATTATTTAAATTAATTTCCAGAAGAAATATTTTATTGCCCTGATTTATAATACTTAAGGATACTTAAGGATTCAATAGCATACAAGGAGTCTTTTACCAGTTTTGGCAATAATTTAGCAAAACACCTATAAGCCAAACCACAACTGAAGTATTTCCTAGAACTACAGAAGCAACTTACATCTTAAAATGGATAATATAATTTCATTATCAGAATGGAACTTCCAATTAATGTATCCAACTATTGATATGCAACAATGCTTTAAGGAAAAACGTTGAACAAAGAATATCTAAATAAATTTGAAGGAGAATTACATTAATGGGACAGTGTATACTCTGATTTTACAAAATATTGAAATAAATAATGACCAACAAAATTAGTATTTTAAATAGCAATTTTTAAACAACATGCAACACACTGATTCTTTTTATTTAGTTATTTTCTTTAGTTACTTCCTCTATTCAACAAATCCTTTATCATTTTTTTTGTTGGTTGGTTTCTTGGCTTTTTCATTCTCTTAAAGCCAAGTATATGCTTGGCTTTAATAATTTTTAATGAAATGTATATCTCATTATGTCTCTTTATAACTAACACTTCTTTCTCAGATATTAATTTCTCCTCTATTGTTTATAGACATGTGAGTCCAGAAGTAAGACTAGACACACATTTTACAGATCAGATAATTTGCAGAAACAAATGGAGTAATTTTGTAATACTACATTTATCATTGCAAAAATACATACCTCTCCTCGTTCTCCACTCAATCCTTCTACTCCCTTTAAAAAATAAGACGAAAAAGAAATTTAAAATGCAAGCTGAGCCCAATTACTTGGAATCAAAAATTAATATTTTTTGTCCTTTGTTTTCAGTAATCAATCACAATTTTAATTTTTAAAGATTCTCTGATTGCTACAGTACAAAAAACAAAACTGCATATAATGATGAAAGATTTATATCAGGTTGAATGAACACTTCAGTATTACCTTTAATATCATGTAACAAGAGGACAATTTGGGAATATATCACACATATTAGAAACATATAAACATAATATAGACTTAAGAGACAAAACCTTATTCACATTACAAAAGAAATAACATGTTCTAGCAGAAGTAAACTCCTGATTCAAAATGTTTAATATGGTCTTACCAGGAAGAAATTAATTTCAGAGCCTTTGAAATACAGACTCAGTGGTAAGGCAGATTCTGCATGCTAGCAAATTATTTTGGTGACATTTCTGCCACGTGGTTCAATGGTGTGACTGACCATTAGGTCCCATGGCAAGATGGTAGTTCACTTTTCTGATTCACTCTTACAAGGAAATCTGTATTGTGTCTTGGAGTCTTAAGAATTTTTGGAAAGACCTTGTGTTGTTGCTGACCAAACCAGATAAGCATGGGAAACAATTTTAGACTCAGTCTGTATTATTTTTTCAGCTTTCGCCAACAAAAGGAAAGCAAGCAACAGTAATTCAGTTGCATCATTCTATGTGAAAATAAAAATATTTTCTTTCACTATCACTTTGTTTTCCCTTATGACTAAAATAATAAAGGTATGAAAAAATTGTCCATTATTTGTGAAAAAATCCCAGAAAGTTTAAATTGTAAAATGTGAGTCTAGGACATTACATTTTGTTAAGTCAATGACCCATCTTTTAATTTAAACCATTTATTTTTTAAAAAATCTTGTGAGGTTTAATCATGAACGATTTTCAACCTACATATCTCTGAGAGTGTTAACTAACATGCAGTCCAGATCTCCTGTCCAGAATCCCTGGGAATCAGGTCCATCTGGCTAGACAGGCAGCTGTATCAATGTTGTAATTCTGAAAAAAGCAGCTCTGGCTTCCTTCCAAGTCTAGTTTTAGATATGCACCTCTAAAAAATACTTCTCTGTTTAGACATGACAGAGATTATGCAGTTAACAAGTATTTATAAATTCTAACAGCCATTTTCTGTGGAATAACAAGATCGGCAGCTATGACACAATCAAAATATGCTGGCCTAGAGTTAAAGAGAAACAACTGGATCTCACTGATTTACAGCTGAAACAGGAAACATCTGTAATTTATGAGCGCAGAAGATGTCAACAATGACTCCCAGTACAGTCTAGGAGGTAATGAATGGTATGAAAGCGTAGCATGGTACATGCAAAATCTTAACATCTCAAGTATCACTCCTATAACCTTTACACAAAAGCCACTTTTTGCCACCATCTTCATTTTATGTAACTTATAACTGGTTTATAAAAATATTCTATATTTAAGGCTTCATTACAATAGTAGAAGAAATGCACTTAGATGTAATTCCACAAAACACAGAAACGTGTAAGTTGGAAGTGACCTCCTTGGATTCAAGTTCCTTTGCAGAACAGATGCAGCTTGATCAACTCAATATACTGTCCAGACAGGTTTTTCCACAATATCTATGAGCAGGCTGCTCCAGTGTTTGACCACCCTCAAAGCAAAATGTTTTTCCTGTATATCAAGTTCCTGTGTTTCAGCTCATGTGAATTTCCTCTCATCCTTCAGGCATGCACAGCTAAGAGAAGTGTTGGTCCAGCTACTTTGTATGTGTTATATTTGTTATTTTAAAAATACTAAGAGTCTTTAAGAGGTAATTTATATAACTATGTTATCATGCTGTACATAAATATATTTCACCTGATGCAAAGACCTATACATGTTGATGGAAGAAGTGTTAAGAAACAAATATGGATCATGGCCTCAAACTGGGATTACTATGGCTCTCTTGAAGTAGGATCACTACTTTAACAGTACCTGTAAGCCTGGATTTCCTTGTCTTCCTTTTTCTCCTTTCAGACCCTTAGGGAAAGAAGCATATTTTATAAAATATAGATTTATCTGGTACATGTAATTAAACTATCAAAAAAAAAATACACAAGGAGCTAAATACTAAAACCTCATTCTAAACCAGGACAAATCAATATGAAAAATTACTCTTCAAAAAGATCAGAGCAGAAACTGTGCAAAATAAAATTTCTACCCTGAACACAGAGGAACCAAGCTGGGATCCAAGTAATGACTGCAGGCAGAGGCCAGGTAGAGTTACTTTGACTGTGTTTCTGTGACCCTGCAGTGCCCTGCAAGCAGGAACAGAGCACATCCTGTGACAGTCCTGGGTGAGGTCCCAGGCCTCTGGGGCAGCAGCACAACCTGCAGCCCTACACCTGCACATAGCTCTGCACCAAATGCCAACAGCCTGCTCAGCCCCCAGAAATGCAGCTGAAAACTCATGCTGGCCATACTGGGCAGATTTCCTTGAGAGTTACTGCTGCTATTCAAGTTAACCTGTGGAGTTTAATCTTAAAAACACCCTGCCTGAATTAATACCTAAGACTTGTATAAACAGCAATGCCAGATGATTTCATTAGAAACAAAGTTGATATACCTGGATACCTGTGTCACCTTGGTTTCCTTTCTCTCCCTGTAAAATATTAGAAGAAAGGTCTCCATTTAAACATGAGTCACCTCTAAAACATGTAATCTGTGATTTAATTAACACAATCATTACAAGAGAAACATCTAACTTTTTCTTATACTGAAAGAAAACAAATCACCTTATCCCCATGTACATAAAAAAAGCCCAGAAAGCTATACTAAGAAAGGACTTTGTCACTAAAACAACTATAAAAAAGAAAGTGGATACTCACATAACAAGTAAAAAATGAAAAAATACAATATAATGAGGTGGCAAGTCCAGCAGGAATTTATTTACTCAGTGCATGGGAGTGGAGAGGATGCAAGAAGGAAGGGGGGCAATGTTTCTCATGGGTTAAATTTTAGCTGAATGCACCACTACATGCAGACGTTATGCAAAACGAACAAACAAAAAAGGTATTTTTTCATCACAAACCCCTCTATATTTAAATTAAATCAAAATATTTAAGGACTAAGCTCCATTTCCGCCCACTTTTTTTGCCTCAAAATGTGTAAAGTAAATAATAGCGGGGGATTGGCAATCAGATGGAGTAAACAGTACTTAGAAGTGAGGTATGTAGTTTTATCAACTTGTCTGATCATCATCTAATTGACATTGGAGAGAAACAGGCAGTGCATGAAAACGATTCATTCCAATAAACAACAGAGGTATAAAATGTGTACTCCATATTTTATGGGAGTGAAAATGGGCCTGTCTGTCTTCATTAATTGAAAAGGAAACTTAAAGTTATAGGAGATTGCTCTAACTCTGACATCTTATGTGTAAACAGACATAAATCAAAATGTTGAACCATGAACATAGCACCTCATGAAACAAAAGATAGATCTGTAAGGGGTGTGCAAAATTGCATGTAATAAAGAAAATAATTAGAATGGAGATTTTTGGGTCTGTTTTGTCAGCTTTCTTGTAAAAGCCAAAACTGTGTGTGTTTGGTTAGGGTTTGGTTTTTTTTTGGTGGGGGGGAAGGGGTGGAAAATACAAGAATGTTTAGTTAAATGTTAAGCAGTAGTGAAGAGGACTTTTTTTCCATGGCAAATATTTTTGTGATTGAAAATCCCAGAACTCCAGAAGACATTTATGCCTGCTGTAGTATTTTGTTGTATTGTACTTGAATGTAAAATATTCAGTTGTTTCAAGTTTTAAAAGCATCTACAGCTGAAAAGCTTCACTTTTACTGTCAGATGCCCAAACTGCGCTTTTCTTCCTGAATAAGTCCATTTTGTCATTGTCTTGTAACTCCAGCTAACTTGCATCTTTGTATAAAAAAATGACCTTTTCAAAGGCTTCTTCAGTTTAAAATTTAGAAAAGTTTTATAAATTCTAACAAAATCATCTTTCATAAAATAATATTGTCTTACTATGTGCCTTACATAACCCCTAGATATTGAATTGAATATCTAGTGATAATGAAACTAATTAAACTATTATTATGACACTGACTCCATGTTCTAGTCATGTAAGGCGTGTCCATATATGTGTCTGCTGACATGTGAAGTATTTTAGTATATGTAAGACATGTATATGAGGCTGGCATATATGACACTGGACATACAAGAAACATGTGTTTCTGGAGCAGAAGATGAACCCTATTGGAATACCTCTGCATGGGGTTTTCATAAAACTTTTATTATAAAACCACCCTTATATCTCACTCTCTCTTTACCCTTCAACCTTTCCCCTCTTATGAAAGTGAAATGCCTGATTTAATTCTATCTCTCTAATGCTGTATTGGGTCTGGTTGAGAAGGAGTTCATTTTCCCCATAGTAGCCCTCATAGCGCTGTGCTTTGACATGGTGGCTAGAAAGGTGTTGATAACACAGTACTGCTTTGGGTAATGCTGAGCAGAGCTTTCCTCAACATCAAGGCTGTCTCTCCAAATCCCCTCCTTTTCCTGTATGGCCAGGCAAGATCTTGGGTGGAGACACAAATTCAGGCTAGGTGGAGAAGGGCTGAGAGCAGCCCTGCAGAGAAGAACTTGTGCATGTTGATAGATGAGAAACTTAACACAACCTGGCAAAGTACACTTCCAGTCCAGAAAGCCAGCTGCATCCTGGGCTGCATCAAAAGCAGTGTGGCCAGCAGGGCAAGGGATGCAATTCTCCCCCTCCACTTCACTCTCCTGAGACTCCACCTGTATCCAGCTCCAGAGTCCCCAACATAAGAAGGACATGGATCGGCTGGATCAAGTCCAGCAGGGCGCCATGAAGATGATTAGGCAGCTGGAGCATCTCTCTCATGAAGACAGACTGAGAGACCTGGGGTTGTTCAGAACAGAGAAGAGAAGGCTCTGGGAAGACCTTAGAGCAGCATTCCAGTACCTAAAAGGGGCTTAGAAGAGAGCTGGAGGGGTACTTTTCACAAGGGTCTGTAATGACGGGACAAGAGGGAATGGCTTCAAGCTGAAACTACGTTTATTAGGAAGAAATTCCTTATTTTGAGGGTGGTGAGGCACTGAGACAGGTTGCTCAGAGAAGATGTGGATGCCTCCTCCCTGTAAGTATTCAAGGCCAGGTTGGATGGGGCTCTGAGCCACCTCATCTAGTGGAAGGAAGCATCCCTGCCCATAACATGGGGGTTGGAACTAGATGATCTTTAAAGTCCCTTTCCACACAACCACTCTATGGTTCTATGACAGCCAGGACAGATGACCTAAACTGAAAGGGATATTCCATGCCATCCACACATGGCCTTTCCTTTGCTTTATTAAACTGTCTTTATCTTGACCCATGAGTTTTCTCCCATCTTATTTTCTTGATTTTTCCCTCTCCTGCTTAAGAGGGGAGTGATAGAGCATGTTGGTGGGCACCTGGCATTCATCCAAGGTCAACTCACCACAAATGACTTCGCATCAAAGGCTTTATCCTTCAGAAGAAAATTTTCAGGATGGACATATTATTGCTTTAAATGTGTCCAACTGTTATCTAATAATACTGATGTATTTAGAGAAAGGATTTTGTTAAATAATGATCAGTTATAAGAAAAGCACTTTGAAAAAAAGATGCAATTAATGTAAAACTGGAAAAGATACTTACCTTTAATCCCTGGGTACCAGGAATGCCTGGATAGCCTGGTTCACCTGGAGCCCCTGGTACTCCTAGATCTCCCTGAGTAATACAATAGATGTGTGTCAGTGATGTGCTTTGTATAAAAGCACACATTGCATGTTTCTCAAGGCCACATGATACAATTTGGCTATGATATTTTGAAATTTTATGACTGAAGGTGATTGAAATGTCTGAAGGATTTTTGAAGGGATGGTGAATATAGAGAAGCCACATCCAGTATCCATTTTTATTGTCTTTTAATACAGTTGATATTTCAAAATTACACAAAAAATACTACCTCAAGTAATGACAATGTTTGCAGGTTTGAGCTTAATGAACATCTGATTTTTACAGCCTAAAACCTAGTAATAAGTCATCAAATAGATTCTGATGCAAGGTGATGTTAACTACTGTTTTACTGTGAAACAAACTGCTTTATAATTAACCAGGGGAAACAATGGGAAATTAGTAAATCATGAAAAAGTAAATGAACCCCTTCTTTAACTAGAACACTTCCAGAATCATATTTACCTTGGCTCCCGATGATCCTGGTTTTCCCTGTATTCCTGGTTCGCCTTTATCACCCTATATAACAATGCAGGAATGTGGCTGATACATCAATATGTTTTGTCGCATGCGGTATGACTAGCAAACATAAACACATACTGTTGAGAAACTGACTCTTAAAAACAGGCACAAGTAGTGACTGAAAGGCTAAGGCTAAAGTTTTTCTCCATTACAGGTAGCCTGAATGTTTAACTTTCTCCCAGGAAAGACAAGCTCCTGATGACAAAACGTGATCTGCCAGCTTCTGCGCACCTGTCCCATTTTCACCTGCCTCATTTGCCTCACGCAGTCACACCAAGTTTGTGTATACTGACTTCACATTCCCATTATCTTATTTAGTTGTCCAAGTCAAAATATTTATTTATGTTTTGGCTTTTATTGCAGCCTATGGAAGTAGACATATATTCAGGATGAGGATTTGCATTAAATATAAGAATTATTGACTACTTCATGATGGACTTCTGTAGGAATGAGCTTATTAAAAATGATTCTCTAAGAAACAGCTTATATTCTGAGATAAATATACAAAATAAAAGCATTTTTCACAGACAAAAACAAAGCTAATTAATTTTTAGTTATATTTTAAGTATTCAATCTTCTTGACCATAGAAAACATTGACACTTAAAAAAATGCTATTGTCAGTATACAATTATAAATAAATGCATATGCACTTTTGGATGAAAAATAATGTATGAGGGGAAAGGGATTTAAACGTAAACACAAAGTTTGGGGAATGGATTCTATATTCCTAAATATTCTCTAGAACATACAATTCAATGCTTACTTACAATTTATTCCAAAAATCATTTTGGATTAAATTAAAAAACATTAACCAATCTGAATTTGTAGTATTTATTTTAGCTTTTGAGAACATTGGTAAAATTAGTTCTTGCTCTAGCTGCAGTGCAATCAATAAAGTTACATCTGAAATAAGTTTGGCTCCTCGGGTGGAAGAAACAGCACATAACATTATTGAACACAATTAAAATATAAATAAATGTAACATGGGAAAGTTCAGATGTATACTGAGAATTATCTGGTTTCCAGCATTGCAGAACATTTTCCAGGACTGTAAAGCAGAAACAAAGTCTCATGACCATTTCCGCAGTTGTTAAAAACCTCACAGGATGACAGGCGCCATTTACTGAGTTATATTAACCTCTCTTGAGACTGAACTATCGTAGAAGGTAACACAGGGAAAATCATACAGCTGCTCACCAATATTCAATGCACTAAAAAATGAGCTGCAAAATCCTGGCATTGTCCAAATCAAATTTGCATACAAAGCAGTCATTTATCAAAGTCACAAGCAAATTGACTCAAACACTTACCTTAGGCCCAGGAGCTCCAGGTAGACCAAGTGAACCTTCTGGTCCCATCAAACCCTAATTATTTATGAAAAAGACAGAGACATTTCTGTACGAAAACAGAGGAATAATGAGCTCATGTTGTGTTAGTAGCATCGTTATTCTATTTCTTTAGTGAAATAAAAAGTAAATACAATGTCTTTTATCTTATTACTATACAGGCTATAGTTTTGATACAGTACAGTGGATTATTTAGACCTTCTATGGTGTAACGAAGGGCTACTGTGAATTGGAAAAAAAACATACAGGAGAAAAGAATAGTGCTGTCATGGAATACTCCTGAGAGACAAAATTCTGCAATTCAAGATCCAGTCTGTAATGCGTCCTTAATTATAACTGAAAGTTAAAAACATAAGTTTCTTGGTTTCTGTTTAGGGTTTCCAAAAGCAACAAAAGATTTGTGGCATTTCATAATTCTCTTACTCCTGTCTGACCGTGTGTACCTCAAAGATTGCCATGAATTGACTCCTTGTGCAACATTTGTGGAGATTTATCAGGAGCAGTTAACTTTTGGGGCCACAACTTTGCATCTTCTGTAAAATCATCAGAGTTAAACTGCTCATTCAAGAACCCAGTAGCTTCTGCCATTTCAGATCATGACACTTCAGCATAGGTACAAAGCCAAAACAATCTCTTGGACTCCTTGAACAGAATCATGTTCATAAAGGCATGTTTAGCTGCCTGTTCCCTACATAAGATAAGAGCTAGAGTACTAAATCATCAAAGCACTGACTTCCTTAATTTCTGTTTAAAGCTAGTCTCAAGTATACATTAGAAAAGAAATCCTTCTTTGAAATCATACTGTCCAGGAAGGAATTCCCATTAATCCTATTTTCCACATCTGGTGTTAACCATTATCTTTTTCACCACTTCATCTCACTGCATTTTTAGGCTAGAAGTTCATGCATCAATAAAAATCAATATATTATTATTGTTTTACCTAGACTTGCTTAAATACTGTGAAATACAATCTGCTATAAGAGTGTGCTTAAGAAGCATCATAAAATAAAAGCATAATGCTACAGAAAGTCAAACAATTAAATAAAGCCTAGAAATCTAACTTGTCAGAGATTAATTTTTTCAATTATTCCAGCTGATATTTTCAAAATTCACTTTTATTGTTGTTATTTAATCTTCACTTTCATATAAATAAAAACAATCACCTTCTATTTAGCAATAATTAGGAACTATTTATTACTATGACATTATCTCAAACTTCTTTCAAAAGTTATATGTAATCAAAACCAGATATAATTTCTTAACAGATAACAACTCAGATTTGCAAAAAAAAAATTGAACTTTATTTGCTAAAACTAAAAGAGTGGCTTTGTTTCTGCAATAGAAGAGAAAATTCAGAATACCGAAAACAAGAAGTAATTCTCTGTAGCCATGGTTTTCAGAATTTCAGCAGTTTTCTGGTATTTTACCTGTGCTTTACCATTAAACATAGATTAATACATATTAATTAACAAAAAAAAAATAACCACAGATCAATTAATATTTATTGCCTGCTTTATGATAAGAAAATACTGGTCACCAAAACTTTCCATCAATAAATTTAGCAACCTATTCTTTAGGCCATAGACACTCTACCACCTCACTAGATGATTTCTAGTGAAATCCACATCAGTCTTTGGACTGCAGAAGTGGTATATGCTCACCAAAAATGTCCCTCATTCATTTTATCTTATACAAAGCAGAAATACTGCATGTACAGAATAGCTGCCTTTTTTTTTTTTTTTAATTAAATCAGTTATGTGTATATATCCACATTGATCTGCAAACACACACCAGAGAAGGCAAATGAGAAAATAAATTTAGTATAATTAAGGGTCAAGAGTACATCTGCAGAAAAATGAGAAATAAAACCTATTTTTCCTGGTTTAAATCTTGCACTTTAATTACTAGGCCATATTTGACTTGTTTTGTTTAAAATATTACATGGAGACTACTAACTGAAATCAGCACACTGCAAGAAGGAAAATTTCAGCTGCAATATAGGAAAAGCTTGTGAACATAATCTGAAAACCATATAAAATTAGAAGAGAAGAGAATGTCCTGAACAAAAATGTAGAACAATTCAAGCACATAAAATGTAGCAGTATTCTCCTGTTTTCCAGAGCTGACATTATATGTCAGGTAAATTAATAAATTGCTGGTGTTGGCAATGCAATAGGGATAGTCATTACCAAAGAAGAACTTGTTACTGAAAAATTTTCCCAAGCTATTAATAGACCATCCACAAGCTTTCCATCTGTGTTTTCTGGAACAAACATATCCAATGTGACTAATACAAGGAAAATCCCACTATCTTTTCTGGTTTAAATTCCCTAATGTCATATAATATATTCAGATATTCCATGCATCAATCTCCTATTTAATTTATCAGGTGACAAAAAATACATTAAATGAATTGACAGGAAAGAGGAATAAATTATTTTCAAGTGTATCATGAACCAGATGTTATTTACCTAAATAAAATTTGAAGAAAATATGGTAGGTGAGTAAATAAACATGAGCACTTTGGAATCCCAAAGGCTTTATTGGAGTTGATGATATAGCCTTCCCTCTGGCATTTTGTTCAACTTTGCTCAGAAAGAAATGAAGAAAAAAATCCCAGTAACAGGCAATAAAAATAGTTAGGAGGCACAGGTGAAAGAACCAATGTTTATGTGTCATCTAAGAGTAGGGCCATTTGAACTTCCAGTTCAGGCAGTGTTTCATCCAAATTTGATCTGGAAAACTGTAATAACTGGTTGTCAAGGAAATCTATTTTTTCCAGAGATCTTTAGGAGGTAGCTGGAAAAGTCCTCTAAGTTCACAGAAAGAAAATATACTCTTTTTATACAAAAAGGCTTTTATACAAAAAGCTGTAATGTA